>VZTG01003866.1:917987-962152 GCA_013397845.1 Melanocharis versteri
GCGGCCGGAGCCCCGCGGACACGTGGAGGGGGGTGCGGGGGGGGTGTGGGATTTACTCGCTCCTTCTCTCCGGCCGGGACCTTGTGTCCCTCTGTGTCACCGGGGAGGGGGGCAGCGGGCAGAGCTGGGGGCTGCGCGGAGCAAGGGTGGCCCCAGCTCGGCCGGGGTAGAAGCGGCATCTCCCCTCCGGAATTACACTGTGGCTGCGGTCAGCGCTTCCCCCGTCCCCCTTCACCTGCACCGACCCTAGGGGCTGCCTGCCCCGGAAGGCGCCTCGGGCGCGATGCAATTTTTTAATTTCCCCCCCCCCTCCAATGGTGTCGGTCGTGCATGGGGGTGCCCTTCTCCGCCTAACTTTAGGGTCGCCGGAGCGGGAATTCTGCAGCAAATGCTGACTCACAGCGGCAGAACGACCTCCTGGCTGCCGTGCCGGGAGGGGCTGGCCCTTGGCAGTGGCAGGTGGGAGCGGAGCGGGGCGAGGGCTGCGGGGACGGGGCAGCCGCCCGCCGGGGCAATGCGGGTGTTCCCGGCAGGCTGCTACACCCAAACTGCAGCGC
This sequence comes from Melanocharis versteri, assembly GCA_013397845.1. Classification (NCBI taxonomy): domain Eukaryota; kingdom Metazoa; phylum Chordata; class Aves; order Passeriformes; family Melanocharitidae; genus Melanocharis; species Melanocharis versteri. The sequence continues at coordinate 918,545 of VZTG01003866.1, forward strand.
AGGGCAGCCTTACGGCTCTTCGGCATTTTATTTCGCTTGTTTCACGCAGCGTGTCTGTCTGTATTTGTTTAACCTCGCTAGGTCACTTGCTTTCTTAATAGGAGAAGAAAATTGCTTCTTTTTTTTCTTCTTCTTTAAGAGCAGTAAAACCAGCTCCACAGCTCATGAGCGCTCGTATGCAGGGCAGCACGTTCTATCTGTGTTTTTAAGAGGCGTTTTGGAGAGGGTGAATAGATTTGGAAGTAGCTATACCTATGAAATATTTCTTGCTAAGGAAACTGAATGTGGGCTGGCACAGGAGAAGGATGAGCCTTGGATCTCGGGTTGATCCGTGTTTGGAGGGGGATCCCTTTTTCTCTTGAGGGATGGCATAACCCAACTGCTGTACCTCAGCCCAGCGTTTTAAGCATGTATCTCTGAGTACCCTATTGATTCTTGGGCTGCTGTTGCTGCTGCAAGGGGGAAAAATCCAGCTGTAGCAGGGGAGGGAAGGTGAGAGAGGATGCAGTCTCCTCCAGTGGGAACCAAAGCTGGATTGTTCTTGCAGTACAGCTCCTGGTGACTCAAACACGCTGGGTTTGTCTGTTCTCTGATGCGTGGGTCTGCCTCCCTGTAGTTGTCCCAATAACATCGTGTCTGGTGCTGCTGAACTGTTATGTCTCTGAACACTGTGTCTCAGGCCCACAAGGTAAAAGCAGTGATTACAGTACAATACACCACAGTGGTTCTCAGCTTCAAAGTGAAAATGCTTAAGAGCAGCAGGCTGCCTTAGGAAAAAAATAGGGAAATGGTCCTTTCTAGCAAGAGAGATGTGCTAACTGGCTTTTCCTGTCTCTCAGCTTTGATTTCCCCCCATTCCAGTGACTGCTGGCTGCTAAAAAACCTCTGTGCAGTGCTGCTTGTTGAAGGGAATCCAGCAGATCACTACCAAGTTGGTGGGAAAAGGCTGGAAGAAATATGCTGGCAAAAAACCCGAAGCAACTGGGAAAAAAGGACCTGGGACTTGTGCCCACAGCCCCTCAGATTCACGTCTGGTGCAGGTGCAAGGCAGGGATGTGGGGGGCTGTCCCTCACCTGTGTCCCTCACCTGACTGGTGACAGTGCCGTGTGCCTGGCAGTGCCAGGTGCCGCAGCACGCTCCGGGAAAGCAGCCGTGGGGCTGATGTGCTTTGCTTAGCTAAGGGCTTGCCTGCAGCCAAAATCCAGCCCAGGGGCTGCCACGCTGGTGTGCTGGCTCTGGGTGAAAAGTGAGTGCCAGCAGGAAGGTGAAGCAGGCACCTTTCCCACTGGGAAAGCGACAAATCCATCCGACTGGCCCTGACACCAATTGAGGGTGGTTGTCGCAACACACCCCTTTGGCAGCACACCAGCCCAAAGATAACGGAGGGAATTTGCCTTCCAAGGCCACCCCCAGCTCCTCCCACTGCTGCTTTTGGGTCTGACACGGGGATAATAGGCTCCACAGTCCCCTCCATTGCTCTTGGTGTAGCAGCACAGTCAGGCTCTGGAAGTACGAGATTGTGTTTTGTAGCTTGCCACGACTTGTGTCGTGTGGTGCCCTGGGGAAGCTGCTGTTGGAAGCGGCCGGCTTTCCCAAAGAGCTGAGGGTTGTTTGGCTGGTGTTCCTTAAAGGCAGATCTGTGAGAACTCAAGTTCAAAGGCTGAGTGCTCTTCCCTAGTGAGCAAAAGAGGCTTGAGCAACTTTGGCCACTCAAATAGGGATAGAGCCCTGAGTGCTCTCCTGGCTTTTTGGCTCTGGAAATAAACCTGGACTGTGTTGGGAGCAAAACTGGAGAGCTGCAGAGGTCCTGGGCAGTCTGGGATGCCGCAGGCTCTTCGAGAGCAGTGCCAGCTGCACAGTGGCTGTTTTGGGTCAGTTCAGCTGGGACATGCTCTCAGACAAAAGCTTGTCGTCCCCCGAAATCCAAGCACTGTGTGGCCTGGACAAAGCTTGCTGCTTTTTTTTGTTTCCTGGCGTGGAGGTGGCTTGGCATTAAGACCCCCATCCTGTGTCAGACCTGAAGAGCACTGCGTCTGCCTCGTTTTCCTCAGAGCGATTCCCAAGGCTGGTTGTCACATTTTCTTTCGCCCTGTCTGTTCTCAAGTGTTCTGCTAGAGTTCTCGTTTCCCTCTCGCACCCATGGCCTTTGCGCTAACAGCTTCTTCCCTTGCTCCTGCAAGAGGTTCCTGACTACCAAGGACTCTGCAGCATTCAAGGCAGGCAGCCAGGCTGCGGGCTGGAGGAAGGTTCAGCAAACTGACTGCTGAGAGGAGCTGGGAGCTGTTGGGATACCTCCTTAGCCTCTTCTGTGTCCTCACTTCAGCTTAGCTGCTGGGACCGTGCAGCTCTGCCAGCAGTGGAGCAGCTTGCTCCCAGCAGCAGTGGTGGCATCTGGTGCTGGGGTGGCTGCAGGGGTGGGGAGAGCTCTTTGAGCTCAGGCTGAAGCAGTAATTGCTGTCCCCACGTGAGGTGAGGTGCTGATTGTTGCCTTCCAACAGGAGCTTGTAAGAAAAGAGATTTTTAAAGGGCTGATTGCTTCGCTTGGCTGCTCATTGCTCAGATTATAGTGAGGGCTGAATATGGGTGCCGCTGCAGCCCTGTAGTTACATCATTTGGGTCTTGAGTTAGCACATCAAGTTCCCACTGTCTGTTTGAACTTGCAGCCTCAGAGTTTCCAGCCTGCAGAGCACCAAGATTGCAGCCTGTGTTCAGCCAGGTGTGCTCTTCACTTACTCCACCAGGCACTTGGAACACTGGGAAGGTGGCTGGGGCTGGAAGAGTGAGCCAGCTCAGAGGCTGGGATTGCCCAGCCAGTGTTGGCCCCCAGGGAAGGAGTGGTCTGAGCTGCATGAGGCAGCTCCATCTCTCCATGGAACTTTTTTTGTGACAGAGTTCAGTCTTCTACCACAGCAGGGCCTGAGGTCCCCCACAGCAGCCCGGGGGTCGCTGCCACAATGTCACCACCTGGATGGCTGGCAGAGAAGCCCAGGGGAGATCCGGGAATGACTCCCCCACGGGAGGGGTGCTAACAGGAATTGCAGCAGCTCTGTGCCGGTTCAGCACCATTTCCTGGTGACGTTCGTTCGTGGCTGGCAGGAGCCCTGCATCACAAGGTCTGACTAGTTAAACACTGGTGTCAACGTGTGCAGGAGACTCGTCAAACTTTCTAGTAGAACGTTGTTCTGTGCCAGCCCTGATCAGACTGATCCACAGGACGTTTTGATGGGTCAGCCCTTTCCTGTTACTGATGGAATACGTGCTCATTATGGAGCCTGCTTACCATAGTCCCGTGGGCTCAGCCAGCTCTGGGCTATGGAGTTTGCAGCAAGGGCTCGGGAAAAATATCCTGTGCCTAAAACCAGAGGATTGGGAGCGATTGTGTTAGAGGGCTTGTTTTCCTCCCTGCATGTAATCTATGTTTAGAGCCTCTGTGTGTGCCTGTTTATGCTCCAGCCTGGGACTGCTGATCACATGCACAGCGTCCCAGGGTGAGTGAATAGAAACCTGGCTGTCCCACTCCTGCTCTGGTTGGCCTGTGGCTCACAAAGGGAAAGCAGGGATGGTGAACCTGCCTGGGAATGCTCCGGGTGGAGGCCCATGCTTCTGGTTCAAGAACAGTAAGTTTCCAGTCCCAGCGTTGCCACATGTATGTGCTCCCATTAGGACTGGAAAGGATGGTGTGGGTCATGAACTGGTTGTCTGCAGTCCCAGGCAGGCATTTGATAGATGCTCTGGGACCCTTCCCAATTTTCTGTCTGTTCTGTGTATCATCCCAGTCCAAGCATTTCCTGGTACTTTATAATTACCAAAACTTTCAGGAAGAGACCAACATCTGTAACTTGTGTGCTGCAGGAGATAAGCTGGAGATAAGGGCAGCATGCTATAGAGGACAGCAGAGAAATGAAACAAATAATTACAGTGGTTCCTTATGCTTGATCTGGGGGAAAATCCTGTCAGACCACAAAACTGGGGACTGTTTTATCCACAAAGGTGTGATGAGGACATCTGCTGCAGATGCAGAGCCATTGCTAGGTCCTGCCAAGCCTGCTCACAGTCTGATCCTACAGGAAGGGCGTTATGGCAGTGGTGTCCCTGGAGATAACCTCTGGGCTCCTCTCCCTGGTGGGATGTGGCTGCTGCAGTCTGTCCTTGCTCCTGGTTGTGCTGTGGGCCAAGGGCATTGCTCTCTTGGGGAGGACTGTCCTCATGAGCAGCCTGCAGTAGTGGCAGGAGGCTGTGCCTCTCTTTCCACACTTTTGGCACAACGCTTTTCCTCCTCCTGAGCGGTCTGGCAGCTTCAGTGCTTCTTTAGGGCTGGGATCACTTGATCTGGCTAAGTCACTTTTGCTGGGTGTCTCAGCTGGAGTCCCTGGGAAGATGGGAGGTCCTCCCTGCAGCTGGAATGGGAGCTTGAACATCCCTCTGCAGTGCCAGGTTCCTTGGGGATGGACAGACTGCTCTCAGCATGTGGGTTTTGGCAAATCCACCTGCACAAGGCTTAGGAGTTCCTGCTAGCCCAGGACAGGCCTTGCCCTCTTGGGGCTGGAGGCATGAGCTGTGTCCTGCCTGGCCCCTTCTCCTGGTGGTTCCTGGTGGCTGACTGTGGCACTGTCCATCAGCTTTCTCCTTAATACCCATCGGAAGTTGTAATTCACTGTCTGAATCGTAAGTCGTAATTCACTGATCAGAGCTACCCAAGAGGGATTGTGGGATAATCTGCATAATAATGTCAGGGAATTAGTCAACTCCTGAAGACTATCTGAGCAGCTGGCTATAGGCCACGAGTGAACGTGAATTAAATATGTAATTAATATATTCCAAATACGTGCCAGGGGTAGGCCTCCAAACACCCGCCTGTTGGGTTTCTTCCCCTGTGTACCACCTCTCTCCTTTTGGGAAAATATGTTGGGTTTCTTCCCCAGGTGCCCTCTGCATCTTCCCTTCCCAGCAGAATAAAGCTGTATTTCTTCCTTGAACACTGGCTGTTTGTGTGCTTGTTTCAGGGGAGGAGTCCTGCAAGGGGAGCTGCAGCTGCTTCTGCTCAGGAGTAACCTCTTGGAGCTCTCGCTCGCCCGGTGCTGTGCTGATACCTCCCTCTCCACGAGCTGTGAGGTGTGGGCTGCTTTGCACAGCTTTCCCGGGGAGCAGCTCGAGCACAAAGCCTGGGGGAGTGCAGCTCTGGGGGTTTGCTCCAACCTGGAGCCGAGTTCCCCTCGCTGCAGCGTGTGGGAAGTCATGACCCACGGCAGGAGCCGGGTCCTTCCCTGCCTGCGTGCTTGGAAAGTCCTGCTTCAGCTCCGTGTGGCTACCATGGGAAAGGTCTGCTTGGCAACCAGAGGCTGCTGGGTCCTGGCTATATTTAGTTTAAACCGTGTTCTGGAGGAGGGGAAGGCTTTTGCTTCAGAAAGCATCCTGTTGCTGGGAGTTCGCTGCGGCTGAGTCAGCGTCAGTGCTCGCTTTGGCTTGTGGCGAGGGGTGCATGGATGAGGTGGATATGGAGAAGGGGCTGAGCAGAGACAAGGAGCTCTGGCACAGCTCTCACATTCCTGCAGACGAGTTGAGTTGTGTGAGGCATAGCTAGTGATGGGCTTCAAATCCTTAAGCTTGTGTACCGGGATCACGTCACCTTTCTGCACTCCTGGGCTTCCTGGAGAAGAAACAATTGTCTTCTTCCCTGGGAGGAGCAGTTATGAATTGGCAAAAAGAGGAATCTGAGCCCAGACTGCCCCTTCAAGTGGGTGCTAAGTGCATGTTGTCAGCATGTGTCCCCTGCATCCAGACTGGTCACACTGGCACAGTTCTTGTTCTTACTGGACATCTGTGGGTCTCCCCAAAACCTGGCTGTGCTAATTTCCAGTTATTGGTGGATCTTTCACAGTCACACGTTTATGTGGTGCTGCTTTGGGAGAAAAGGTTTTAAGCAGGGAATGTGCCATTTATCTGGGGGGACACTTCCTGAGGCTGGGAGTTTCTGTTCCCATTGTGTAGGGGAGTTTCCAAGCTCTGTGTTTCTGGTTTTTCTTCCTCCTTAAACAGTGCATGTTTATCAACCAAGGGGAAAAACTGCCTGTCCAGCTGTAGGAGTTGTTCAAACTGGCATCAGGGCCTGCCCCTCACGAGATGTTGTTGCTCCTATCACAAATGATAGTGAGAAAAGGGAAAACCTTCCCTTGGACCTCGCTGGGTTTCACTGCCCTACTAAGGAAAGCTGAACACAGCCCTGGGATGGACTAAGGCAAGCTGAACCTGCCCTGTCCCCCACTGTCCCTATGTCCTGCTGCACTTCACGCAGGTATAACATGTAGGCAGTGCCTGGCCCACACCTGCAGGACCAAGGTGACATGTGTGCCTCTTTCCCAGAGCTGGGAGGTGACATTCCTGCTCACCCAGGTAGTATGGTGTGCTGAAACTGAGCTCGGTCCTGGGAGGAGGATGTCCTTGTGGTTGTCTTTCTCCACCACTTCTGCCAGCTCTCCAGAGCCCACCAGGGAAAAGGGAAGGGTCCACAGTGTCTGCCAGGTTGCTTTTTCCAAGAAGCAGCATCTGCCCCAGAGCCCTGGATGGCAAATGCAGCTGGCATACAATCTGTTCCTAGTCTGGAAACCTGGAGGGAGGACGTGTTCCTGTCTCCAGCTGCTTTGGGGTACTTTCTCCTTGGGCTTTTCTCACCATCACGTGTCTCAAATTGTGAGGTATGGAGCTAGAGGGTGATTTTCAGGGCTGGTGGAAGCTCTTCTCCACCTTCCAGAATCCATAGACCAGAGATTAGTGTGCATAAGGCAGAAGGAAGACTGGCACCATTTGTCTGATGCTCTCAAATGATTTTATTGCCAATACACGTGCTGAGGTCCAAGGGGAGAGAGTGAGTGCAAATCCATGTGTTGCTTTCACTGATTCAAAGGAAAGGAGTCCTGCTCCCTCCCCTGGGCTGGGGAAAGCAGGTTCTGGTGCAGATCCACGTGGAACCCGTGGATCTGGGGATCTGTCTGGGTGGCTGTGCTGAAAGGTGGTTTATTCCTAATGGCAAAGGGCCTGGGAAGTTTGGTGTCCTCAGCGGCCGTGGCCGAGGCTGAACTCTGCTGCGCTGCATCCCCTTGCTGCACGGGAAAGCAGTGGTGTCTGGGGGAATGAGCGGGCAGGAGAAGTGGAAGAGAGGCACTGAACACACCCTGGTTTTGCAAAACTTATGGGATACAGCTGGATGAGCAGGCCAGAGAAGGATGTGGGGAGTGGGAAAACAGAGGAAACGGAGAGCGGGCTCCGGCTTTGTCTGCGTGGGCTGAAGGGCAAGCGACTGGCACGGACTTGCAGGGCTTTGTTCTGGGTGGGAGCAGCTTGCTGCAGGGCAGGGCTGCCAGCATGGCTTGGGAAGTGTGACCTGCCAGCTGGGAGAGGCAGGGGAAGAAGGTGGGATGCTCAGGAGACCCCGTCCCTGACCCAAAACCCAAACTGGTGCCCAGGGCCGCCTGGCCTGCTGTGGGTCAGCTGGAGCCGGTTCTCTCTGCAGCAGAGCTGTGTGTGAGCCTCTCCAGCCAGGCTGGGAATGACTCACAGCCCAGTGGTCACAGCCAAGTCAGGTCAGCCTGGCCTGGAGGGAAGAGACGGTCTCTGGAGACGGGAATGCTGTCAAATCTTCCAGCTTCTCAGGCAAACAACCTTGCCCTCTGCCTGCTGGGGTGACCTCCTCTGCCAGGCATGCGTTCCCCTCCCTGTTCCCTCTTACCAGTGCTGTCTTCAGCTCTGCAGCTGCAGGTTGCCAGCCAGGTATGGAGCAGATGGTTGAGCCATCCATGAGGTGGGAGCATGGAAAGAGCCACTGGCAGGCTGGGGCAGGCAGGTTGGGGCAAGCACGTGGCTCTTTGCAAGGCAGAGGGCTCAGCAGAGCATTTGTGCTGACCGGGGCGAGGAGCAGCTCGTCTGGGCATCTGTGACTCCCTGGAGTCAGAGCAGCTCACTTTGGCCCCAGGAACAGCTGCAGTGCATGCCATGGGGCAGGAGCAGAGCGCTGCCCTGGCCTTGGCTCTCGCTGGCTGCCAGGGAGGGATGCAGTCACCACCAGTGCATTGCACAGCGCCCAAGCACTCCCGTGACTAAGGAGAAGGGACTGCAGCAGGCTCTGGGATTTGTCCCCCAAGCCGTGCTCTGGGTCATGTCGCAGTGGCGGCCACGCAGCTGGTGCCAGCCGCCCTCTCCCAGGCTGCTCCGTGTGGAGTGCGAGGTGCCCGCTCCCTGTGCCAGCAGCACTCGGCAGCCGGGGCCACGTGGCTGCTGGGCTGCTGACTCTGCAGTGCCCTGAGCCTCGCTGTGCCAACAGGCACCGGGATATGCTGGCTCCTCCCAGCCCTGGCAGCTGTGGCAGAGATCCCTGATAAAGTCCCAAGGCTCTCTTCCTCACGTCGTCTCATCCTGGGCTTTGTTCGCTCTCCCTCTGAGGACTCTCTCGTGCTGTGGTGGGGTTTCTGGGCTGGAGCAGAGCTGGGGGAGCCAAGGCTGCTTTCTCAGGGAGGAAGCTCAGCACTAGTGCCCCACACAGCTCTGCTCTGTGGGGTTCTGCCTGGCAGGCTCGAGTACCTGGGGCCCCTGGGCATGTGGCTGAACCCAGGCAGGAGCTGACTGTTTTTCTGCTGCCACTTGTGCCCAGAATAGGAACTGTGGGCAGGCTATAGGGGCGGAGGAGAGGGTGGCAGGCAGCAAACTTGGTGCTGCTGTCACACTGAAGAGTACCATGGTGATGCCTCTGGAGCACTTTTCCCTCAGTGGCTTTGGGCTGTGCCTTTGGGAAAACCACAGGCTCTTGGCTGGAGGTGCAGCAAGCAGGAGTGGATGTCACCTGGGGACATCCTTCCTGTGCCACTTAGATGTAACTTGCTGCTGATCTGCTTCCTTTACTGTTCCTTTCGCAGTCGTCAGTGTGCTCCAAGATTGTCCAGCTGCTGGGCCAGAACGAGGTGGACTATCGCCAGAAGCAGGTGGTGATCGTGAGCCAAGACAGCTTCTACCGGGTCCTCACCTCGGAGCAGAAATCCAAAGCACTCAAAGGCCAGTTCAATTTTGACCACCCAGGTGAATGGAGAACAGCGCTGGGGCCCTGCCGTGCACTGTGGGGTGAGGGCTGGAGTGGGATCCCCAGCTGCAGCAGCAAAGGGCCTGCATGGACACTGGGGCTCTGAATCCACGTGGGACAGGAGTGGGTGGCGTAGTTGAGCTCTTGTGGAGCTGGGTGCATCCCTGGCAGAGTGGCTGGAACCACCTGTGTCCCTCCCTCTCTCTTGGGAAAGAAATGGGGTGGAATGTCTGGGATGAGAATGAGCAGGTAATAAACCCTCAAACTCCTTAAGACCCTCCTCTTCCTGCAAGAACATCCCCCAGCTTGAACAAGGTTATCATAGAGTCATCGATTAGTTTGGGTTAGAAGGGACCTTAAAGGTCATCTTGTTCCAATGCCCTTCACTAGAGCAGGCTGCAAAGGAACAGATCAGTTTTTGGTGCAGCTGAGTCAGGCCCAGAGAGATTTGGCCTGGCAGAGTCCCTGGAGCCAGCAGCTCCACGTCCCTCCTTCAAGGAGGGAACCAGCTGTGCAGCTGCTCTGCAAACCGAGGGGGCCCTGCCTTGTCACTACAACAGGGGCTCTTTGAACCATCTCCTGGCTCGGTGGGGAAATTCCAGAGCTGCTGTCCCTTCGTCCCCATGAGGACAATGGCCAGAGGCAGTGAGCACTGAGCAAACAGAGCCCTGTCTGTCTGGCAGCTCAGTGCTGGAACACTGCTCCAGTCTGTCCAAGGGCTGGAGCCCTGCAGGAGATGCCTTCCTGCGCCTGGGCTGTCAGCACTGCTGTACAAGGACGGTATTGATCTCTGCAGGCCACGTCCCAGGCTGCTGCAGAGCCATGGAGCCCCGTGGCTCCAGCAGATCTGGGCCTTGCCTTGTCCCTGGGGAGGTGCAGGGCTTTCCTCCCAAGTCTGTGTGTCTGTCTGTCCCCAGCGTGAGGTGCCAGTGACTCTGGCTTGGGCCAAACTCAGCATCTGGTGGGTGGGAGAGGTTGCGAAGCTGCCTCGGGTAACGTTTCCTCTCTCCTCAGATGCCTTTGACAACGAGCTGATCGTGAAAACGCTCAAAGAGATCACAGAGGGGAAGACGGTCCAGATTCCTGTCTATGACTTTGTCTCCCACTCCAGGTCTAACAGCTGCTCCTGCCTTGCCGTGCCTGTGCTAACGTCCCGCGGCGCCGCACACAGCCCTGCCCTGCCCAAACTCCTGCCCTCTGCTTGGGTGCCTAACCTGCCAGCACAAAGTTTCCATCCTAACTCCTCCAGCCCCTGGGTTAGAGCGTCCCGGGCAGATACAGGCGCAGGCTGAGGGTCTGGAAAGCTGTGCAGCCATCCAGCAACATCCAGGCATCAGTGAGGGGGGTTATGACCCCCCCTTCTCTTCCCCCATCCACTCCTCCTCTTCCCATAAACTCAGTGTTTGCAGCTTTAACGAGTAGGCCAGCCTCAAGCACCCTGGCAGTGCCAGGAAAGGAGGATGACGGTTCTTGCTCCTGTAACCCTCCCCTTGCATGTGTTCAGCTTGTTTTTGCACGCCCGCGTTGGTCGTGGATGGTGCAGCTCTGCTGCGTTTCCCACAAAAGCACTGTGCTGTCAGGGAGGTGCTGCCTGGTTCCCAGGGAAGCAGAGCTGGCCGTGCAGGTTCCCGTGCATAGGCTTTCCCGGGCTTTCTGGCTTGGCACATAACACCTGTGAGCAGCAGCTGGCCGAGGTAGGGGGAGAAGGGCTAGCGTGCTTCCCGCTTTGCTGTTTATCCTTCCAGGAAGCGTACGTATGCCTTGGATTCCCTCCACGGCGGTGGGGTAGGTCTGCCCTCTCCTTGGTCGCCCCCCTGGTGCAGCAGTGGTGTCCCAGGGTTGGAGCAGTGCTTAGGAGCACCGCTGTTTCCTCCCCACCCCACCTCTCTTTTGTTCCCCAAACTCCCCCAGCAGGTTTTGACTGTGCTTCCCCCTGCCAGGAAAGAGGAGACGGTGACCGTGTACCCTGCCGACGTGGTGCTCTTCGAAGGCATTCTGGCCTTCTACAGCCAGGAGGTGCGGGACCTCTTCCGCATGAAGCTCTTCGTGGACACGGACGCGGACACCCGGCTGTCCCGCAGAGGTGAGGCAGGGACAGAAATCCCCCTTAACTGAGCTGGTCACAGAGGCAGCTGACGGTGACCAGAGCACAGCGGGAGTTGGCAGAAAGCTGCCAAGAGCTGGGGAGCTTTTCCTCTGCAGCTCGTGGCAGTGGGAGAGCACCTTGCTCCGTGTCTCTTGGGATTCAGTGGGATTTTTTGCTGCCTTGGCTGGGATTCCTCCTTTGATGCAGGCAGCAGTGTGACTGCTGAGCGTGCCGTGTCCTCGCATGGCCCCGTGGCACCAGCCCAGTGCCAGCAGCTGAGCAGCAGCTGCTGCCAGTCAGCAGATGCCAGCAGGGGAGGGTGCAGTGGGCAAGGCAGAGCATCTGGGTTCAGGCAGAAGGCAGTGCCTGATAGATCCATCCAGGACCTGGGCTGTGGGTGTGCTCTGAGGATGACCTTTGGGCTGTGGTGTCCACCGTGGGTGGTGCAGATGGGAAGTCTGGTTATACGTTTGTGCAACCCAGTGTGGGGCCTGTATGTGGTACCTGGCATTGGGGTGATGGTTTGGGGGCAAAGAGCCCTAGAAACCAGAGTGTCCCTCTCCCCATGTCCTCCTGTCTTGGCTGTGGGTCACCAGCTGATGTGGGAGTGACACCAGCTCTGCAGGGCCTGCATGACTTGAGATGCCCTTCATTTCTAAGCAGCCTGGAGGAGTGGGGTCATGGATGTAGCACCTCCTGGGTGACTGAAAAACCATTTGGGGACTCTTGGGGCAGAATTCACTTCTGTCTAAACTATTCCTACCCCTGCCTGGCTCTGACAGGCTCCACAGGGTGCCTGGGGACACAGAAGATGACTTAGAGGAGCAGTTCCTTCCAGAGCTCTGTGCTGTGACGAGGGGAACACGTCTCAGTGCGTCAGCCTGGGACTGTTGTGTGCATGGGACGGTTCCACTCTGCAGTGGAGCTGGTTTTGCCTGCCCTCCTGCTGTCAGACACATGCAGAGCCTCCTCAGCTGCTGGGATGTCATCAGCACTGATTAACATCTCCTTTTTACAAATCCTTCTTGACCCTGCCCACTGTTCTTGCATGACTCATCCAGGGAGGTGACAGCACAGTCGTTGCAGGGAGGTGTATTAGCAGGTCACAGATGTGCACTTGCAGGATCCTGAAATGTGAGCCCTAATCCCTTAAACTGTGCTGTGCAGGAGCTCGGGGCCACACCCAGCCACAAGGTAGGACACTGTGATGTGACCCCAGCCAGCAACTCGGCCTCGAGCAGCTCCTTGCTCAGCCTCCCCTGGTGGGAGAGAATCAGAAGGGTAAGAGTGAGAAAACTTGTGGGTTGAGACAAAGACAGCTTAATAAGTGAAGCAAAAGCCACAAGCCAAGCAAAATGAGGAATTTGTCACCACTTCCCGTGGGCAGGCAGGTGCTCAGCCATCCTCAGGAAAGCAGGGCTCCATCGTGTGTAATGGTTATGTGGGAAGGCAGATGCCATCACTTTGAATGTCTCGCCTTCCTCCTTCTTCCCCCAGCATTATATCGTCATGCACATGGTATGGCACATCCCTTGGGTCAGTCGGGGTCAGCTGTCCCAGCTGGGTCCCCTCCCTCCACTGGTGGGGTGGGGTGAGGAGCAGCAAAGGCCTTGGATCTGTGTAAGCACTGCTCGGCAATAACAAAAACATCCCAGTGTTATCCATGCTGTTTTTAGCACAAATCAAAACACAGCCCCACACCGGCCACTGTGAAGAAGATTAACTCTATCCCAACCAAAACCAGCACATTCTCCACCCCTTATTCCAAACCACTTACATCGTGCTCGGGTCCCACACTATCCAGTCCATTCTCATTCTCCACCTTCGGTGTAACACACATATATCAATCCCCTGTTTTATGGACCACCCCTGTAACACATCCCCCAAATGTCCACTGAGATAATTTAGTCCCTGACTTGGAGCTCCATCTGTTGTGGTGGTCATTCAGGACAGGAGAAGGTGGTGTGGAGTTCCTGGGTCACTGCTGTACTCACACTGCTTCTTGTAAAGCTTCTACTTCTCCCAGCCACCATCAATCACTTGCAAAAGGGCAGCTTTGCTGATGGAGGTGCTGCTGTCTCCTAGTTACTGCAACTCATTGTTCTCCTGGTAGGAATCTGGCCATTTCCCTGCCATCAGCAGTTGGTAGGACCACTGCGGCATCAAATCTGTTTACTGTATGTCTGCCTGTCATTTCTGGGAAAGGAGAGCCTGTGTGTGAGGTGCCAAAGGTATAATCATGTCCCTGGAACGTAGCTGGAGGCAGCTCATAGCAAAAGTTGGGATCTTGCATTGTGATGTGGCCCTGAGTCATCTTTCTGTCCCAGAAGTCCTAAAGGGTTGCAGCAATTGGGTTTTCAGCTGGGCAGCAGCAGGAGATGAGGTTCCTGGAAGTGCAGCTGACAGCTCAGTTAATCAGTGGTGCTGGGGTTCAGTATGTGCAACTCACACTGTCCCCATCTCAGCACCTCTCCCCAGAAATTCTGCCAGGAGAGTGCAAGGGGCAAGGTCTGCCAGGTGCCTCAAACAGGGATCCATGGGGATCAGGGACCTGTTTCTGGCTGAGGTCCCTCGCTGCCCTGTCCTTGGCCAATTTTCCTAAAAAAGAAACCAGGTCCAGCGTCACATGAATGTTTTGGGTGCAGTTTGAGTCCGGACCTGCTGGCTTCAAAGGGGTGCCGATCTGTCCTTGGGATATTTGCCTGCCCTGCAAGCAGTCCCTCTGGAGAGGGTGTGTGGTCTTAGCCTGGGCTGTTGGGACCTGCTGCTTTAGGGCCAGGTACGAGACAGCAGGTGTTTGACTTGTGTTTGTGTGTGGTGCGATTGTCCTGCTGTGATGTGCCCTGGGAAGAGGCAGCAGAGCTTTGCCCCATCAGGACCAGCCCCTGCACAGCTGACAGGCCTCCTGCACCCCAACAAATAAGGTGTGGGACTTGGGAAACAAAACTGTTTTATTTTCCCTGCCTCTTTTTCTGTGCTGTTTGAGCTGGGGCTCTCTCCTGCTCTCTGGAGAAGCTGGCTAGAGCAGCCTGGTTCCTGGAGCAGGCAGGGAGCTGGCACCCATCCTGCTGCCAGCCCTTTTCCCCCATCACTTCCCCCATGCAGGGCTGTGAAAGGCCACGCCGTGATGCTGCTGGCCGAGGGCAAACAGAGCCATGGGGACAGTGCCAGACCAGCAGTGTCCTGGCCCCGAGAGCACACGGGCAGTGGCTGCCGAGCAGGTCACGCAGGCTGGCAGTGCCGTGCCTTGGCTCCGTGTGGGACAAGGGGGAAGGCTCATTCCAAACCCAGTGCCAGGCACTCGCATGCTGGGGAAAAGCCAGCAGCCCCCTGGGGACAGCCAAGAGCCGTCTGCTCGGCCACAGGGCTGCTTTGGCTCTTCCCCGCGGGTTGAATTCCTGCTGAACTGGGGCACTTGTCCACGCTGAAGTGGCTTCAGACTGGAGGTGGCACTGGCCCAAACAGCTCATGCAGGCAGGGTGAAAGGCCTGAGTGACAGAACAAGCAAGGAGGCCAGTTTGCTGTCCTGCCTTCGGGCTTCCTCCTGAGCTGACCTGCCCCAAGCACCCCCTCAGCCTCTGGTTCGCCCGCTCGGCTGGGGACAGCACAGGGAGCCTGGCAGAGCCGTGCAGGTGGGTGAGTTTTACTCTCCTCACCTCTGCAGACCTGAGTTAAACTGTGCATTAACGTGTGTGTGTGTGGCTGAACCCCGCTGCTTTTCTATTCTTTGGGCTCCTCTGCACTGGGCTGACTGGGAGAATGCCCAGTCAGGCAGGACAGAGTGGCAGGAGGGACGCGAAGGCTGAGGCTGGGAGCACTCAGGACTGGGCTGGCACTGGTTACAGCTGGAATGCACATGCAGAGCTGAGAAGGGCGGCAGGCCAGGAAAAGCCCTTGGTCAGGTCAGCCAGCCCTTGGCTCTCAGGAAAACTTGGAAGCAGGTTAAAAGCGTGAAGCTGGGCTGGGATGTGCTCGGACACATGGGCAGCAGCTTCCAGGAACGGAGATCTCGGGCAAAATATCCAGGTGACTGGCCAAAGGCTGTACCGAAGGGAAAGGGGGTGGAGAGATTTGTGCCTCAGCTCCTGACTGTGCCTTACATCTTCCCCTCAGTGCTACGAGACATCAGCGAGCGAGGCAGGGACCTGGAGCAGATCCTATCTCAGTACATCACCTTCGTCAAGCCTGCCTTCGAGGAGTTCTGCTTGCCGGTGAGTCAGGGCAGTGACACCCACGTGAGTGCTGAAAGGGCCTCATCTCAGACAGGGGCACTTTGTGCCCAGAGCTCAGACCAGCCTTCTGTGCCTTGCTCCCTCCCTGCAGGCTCTGCCCAAGGTGAGGGAGCCAGTGCTGGCCAGGGCAGGGTGTGATGGGGACTATTTATACAGCCACTGCCTTCCTGGTGAGATCACCGTTCCCTTGGGGAAGGTGGCATGGCCAGAGGAATCTCTCCCTGTGCAGGGCCTGACAAACCACTGGGCAGCTCGGCCTGGGAGGGAAGATCCTTGGCTGTATTTAGCTGGGGAATGGGAGGTCGCTGCCCCCAGGCAGTGTTTGCTGTGTCTGCCTCCTCCTTTGGGCTGTCCTGCCTGCCCTTTTCACCCTGCAGCGCTGCTGGCTTTGTGCTTGGGAGAGCAGGGAAGCTTCTTCCTTCTCTCTGTGCAGTGGGATGTGGCCTTGCAGGTTGCATTTCCTGACTGGTGAGTGGCCAGGGTGACAAGGCCTGCCTGGAGAAAGGGAGCTCCTTTGGGAGCTGATAACAGAGTCCCTGGCAGAAAGGGACTGTGCCTGTGGGAACCCCCTGCAGATTTGCATGGCAATAGCACATTTGCAGGATCAGCCATTGCACCCCTTTCCTGGCTCTCGTGGAGAGGAGCCTGTGCCTTGATTCTCAACGCTTTTCAAGCAGATGTCGTAATTATATGAGGGTTTTTTTTTTATTCTGGAGGAAGTGAGCCAGCAGTCCTGAAACCTGGGAACTGCTGGCCTGCACTACAGGCAGCAATTAAACTGTGCCTCCCACCTTAGGAGCATCCCTGTGCCTGTCTGTCCGGTCAGCTCTGCCCTTTGCCTTAAGAGGGACTGATTCTGTGCTGCAAGATCTTTTCCTGGCTCTTGCACAGCTGCCTTTTTTCAGTCTCACTCAGCTGTGGCTCTGGGGACCGATTCCAGAAAGCCCAGAAAGGCTTTTCCTGAGAGGCAGGCCCAGCTTGCAAGGCTCCTCTTCTTGCAAGTCCCCAGCAAGATAAATCCACGGTTTTTCAAAGCAGCAGATGCTGCATCAGGCTCTTCTGATGAAGAGTCTGTGGGAGAATGAAGTGTGAAACAAGGAGGGCACAAAACTGCCTTGTTTCTATCCATAAGAAACAAGATTCTATCTATGTTCACCGCTTTGCCATGGTCTGCTCCCACTTCCAACCTGGTGTTGGCTCAGCTGCAGAGCAACTGCAGGCTCAGCACCCACTGTTGCTGTTATTTGACTCCTAAAGCAGCTCTGGGCCAAGTGGTCCAGTACTGAAACGGTCCAGCATATCCTGGTTGTTTTTGATATGTCTGGAAGCACTTGGAGGTGTCAGGTGACACCCGTCACCCCAGCTGGCTCGGTGGAGCTTGGCTGTCAGCTGTAAAACTGACACAAACGGGGAGGAAACCGAGACTGGCACCTGCAGGTGAAACTATGTCAGGCCTGGTGTCCTGAATCACACCTTCTCTGCAAGTGATGTGGTAGAGAATTCTCCCCCCATCCCAGGCAGATCTCATGGCTGTGCCCAGGCACGCCAACTCATGCTCTTGGAGCAAGTCTGGATTGGACTCAGGGGGAACAATGTTCCCAAGAGCATCAGCTGCTGGAGTCTTGTGATTATGAGGCTTCTTAATTGCAGGTTTTGTTTAGGGTGCCTCTTACTGGCTTCTGTATGAGCTCATGGGAATGGAGTGAGGGCATAAAGGACGGCCCTTGAAACACAGAGCAGAACACAAATAAGAGCGTCCAAAATGTATTATCAGCAGTGACATACCTCCCAGTGGGTCTGGGTTTGGCAAGGATGGGGCAGGGACAATGCCCCAGCCCGGTGTCTCTCCACTTTCCCTGTAACACAGTGCTCTCTCTCCTCCCCAGACCAAGAAATACGCTGACGTGATCATTCCCAGAGGAGCAGATAATGAAGGTAAGCACCCAGACCCTGCTGCTCTGCCCTGGCAGCCAGCTTTGGGCTATTGCTGTTGCAGTGGAGTTAGGCTGGAGGTAGCAGGACCTGCCACCCGAGAGAGTGCTGTTACCACAGCTGTGCTGAGATGAGCCTGTTCCCTTTGGAGCATTTAGTGACTGGGAGCTTGTGTTCCTCTAATGCCTCCAGGCCAGCTCTTGGTTCATCCCACACAAAAGGGAACGTGCAGCTGGGACAGCCAGGTCTCCACCTGGCTGGAATCAGCCTGACTTGAGGGGCAAAGGGATCAGGTGCCAGGGGGGGCAGCTGGTCCCGGCAAGGTTGGGATAGGAGGGGAGAGCAGTGGGAGGGACAGCAGGGGCACAGCTCTGCCTTGCCTCTGGTTGATTTTGCAGCCATCCTAACGCCGTCTCTCCCCCCTTTTGCTCGCAGTGGCCATAAACCTGATAGTGCAGCACATCCAGGACATTCTTAACGGAGGACTCAGCAAACGCCAGAGCAACGGGTACCTGAATGGCTACACTCCCCCACGCCAGCGGCAGCCCTCAGAGTCCAGCAGCCGGCCCCACTGACCCGGGCAGAGGCGTGAGGCCACGGCCAGGCCGCCGGGCCCTGCCACGGCCCCTCTGTACATACTGTCCACTCATTCCCCCCTTATCTATTTAAGAAACCAGACGGAGACGAATGCCTTTAATTTTGTATGTTCGAGTTGCCGAATGAGAAGCAGCCGGTTGCTCGGGAGCCCGGACCACCCTCAGCTCCCGGCCTTGCTCAATAACTCCTCCAGCACGGAACTGGCTATAAATCTCTATAAATATAGAATTGCTCTATTTTTGTGTAAATGCAGAATAACGTAAAATTACTTGCCGTAAGGTATTTGCCAGGCTCAGTGTTGCTGGGAGGGACTGGGAAGGGGAGCTCTGGGAGGTGTTGGTGTCAGGATCTTCACCTCAAAGGCGGTAAGGAAGGAAGAGCATTCAGCAGCTGCTTTGGTATCACTGTGGTATCCACCCTGGGGTAGGGCAGTGGCAGCTTGAGTGTGGCCTGAGTGTTACACCTGGCCTGGGGTTTGTCTCCTCCTGCCATTGCTGTTCAGGAGGAAGCAGCCTTGTTTTGGCTGGCAGGTGCTGCACAATGCCTCTGGCAGCTGGGAGAGTGATGTGGAGCGTCTCCCCCGACTCTCTGCAGCTCCAAGTCTCAGCCTTCCAACAGAATCCTGTTCTGTGCCTCACACCCCTTCCCACCACAGGTGTGGGGCTGCTGTCACACCCTCCAGCGAGGACCTGGAAGGTGGTGCTGGGTGTGTGGCCACATAAACACGGCATTTTGGCCGTCTCACTGCCTGGCTTGTGTGGGGGCAGCACGTGGATATCTTCAGCCCCTCTGGAGCTTGGTGGCTGTGCCTGGTGGCACTGTTAGTAGACCCTGGGCTGACCTGCCTGGAGGGTGGCTTGCAGGTCAGAGGTGTGTCTCATTCCTCCCTTGGATCGGTTTTGCTCTCATATGGGGGATTTTGGGGTTTATGAGGTATGGTTAAGGGACAGCCAGCCTCTTCTAAAAGAAAGGGGCAATGGCTGATAAAAGGCAGCTGCTGAGCTGCCTGTCTGAAGGGCTCAGCAGGGTTTGGGGGTCCCTGGGCTGCTTTGCATCCCCGTGTGGGACATCCACAGGTCCCATCTGGGTACTGTGAAACCAGGTGCCCAGCAGTCTTCTGCTCCCTGTTTTCAGAGCATGCTCTTGCCTGTCCTGTGTCCCTTTCACTGTCCTGAGGGAGGACACTGTCCCTGCAGTCTGTTGTCCCAAGGGCTGCCCAGGCAGTGTCCTCCCTTGCCCAGGGTGAGAGTTAGTCGCCCCTAACCTGGTGTTGCTACAACAGCCGTGTCCAGAGGGGCCTCGTGGGGTTGTCCTGCAGGTTTAGGGATGCCTGGAGAGGCCCCCTGCAAGGTGGGGCAGGGGCTTGGTGGGAGCCAGTGGAGGGGTTTTGGTGGGATGGTAGCAAGCAAAGATCCTTCTGCTAGTGCTGCTAAGCCTGACCTGCCCCACCAAACCCAAAATTTCACAGGCATCCCACAAAGCTTGGAGCAGAGCCCCTTAGCCTTGCTCCCTCGTGGTTTTTTCAGTCTTTCCAGAGCATTGGTTTTGCTCTGTGGTTAAGAGTTTAATGGACCATGCTCGATTGCTCTCCAGCCTGATGTGAGCTGGGACAAGCTTTGGTCTGGGAGAGAACAAGAAAGGAAACACCTCCCCCCAGTGACTGCTGCTGGGGCAGACTCATTCCTTCTTGCTCTGTGATGAGGCAGCCTTTTATCCCCCTCCCTGTCTGCCAACACTCCTCCAAGGCACGGCAGCTTTGCCATGACCGAGGGCTGGCACCGCCTGATTTCGTGTAGGTAAGAGGGACCAAAGCCCTGCAGAGCTGGTGAGGCTTCTCAAGGCTCACACAGAAGACAAGATAAAATACTGGCCTCCTCTCCCCGGTGAATAAAGACAGAATAAAGGGATGCTGGTGTTGTCTCCTGTTTGGTGCTGCATGGTGCTGACTGCAGTCCCAGGATGGAAGCAGACTCGGCCAACTTTGTCTCAGTTCTGCAAGTCTCAGCCGGACCTGGAGCAAAGCTGCTGGCACAGGTCAGCGCTTTGGTGCAGGAGGAGGCAGCAGCTCTGGCTTTTGGCTGGTCCCCTCTATTGTAAGGCCCAAAAAACTCGCTTGACAAGGCTTTTAAAAGGGCTGAGGGTTGTTTGTGTGCTCTGCATTAGATGCACAGGAGAAATACTGGCAAGATACTCTCGAGAGGTCAAAACAACCAAAAAGACCTCATTGGCAAATTGAGAAAATCGAGGAACGTTGGCAAAAGGTTTAGAGCAGTATTCAATCAACATAAAACACTTATCAGAGCATTAAATTGGCCCATTCAACTTTGCAAACTTTAAGCCCATTCCATTTTAAGTTATTCATGAATTTGGAGAAGAGGGAATTAAAGAAGAAAGAAAGAAAAGATAAAGGATACAGTTAGCTACCCTTTCCTGGGTTCCAGGGGTGTTTCATCTGTTAAAAACTCCAAGAGGAGGTAGGGTCAAGAGCTGTGCTCACTTCGAGTTCAGCTTTAATTACTCCTTAGCCTTCCTGGGCCCTTGCCCCAGGTGCATTTTCCAGTCACTTGGCCACTTGGGAGCTTGGTTAGGGGCTCCAGGGGCAGGTGTGGAGCATTGCCTCTGGTGTGCCAGGGATTGGCAGCCACTGCAGGGCTGGGATACAGACTCTAGGGATGGGGGACATGCAGAGCAGGGCATTCCCTCACCAGGGCAAGGCCTGACCTGCCCATTCCCATTCCCCCACACACATGCACCCCAAAGTGTCTCAAGACATCAACCTGGTCACACGCACTCAGCAAGTCCTGGTGCACATGTGGCTTAGGGTGCTGTTGTGAAACCCCTCTGCTCTCAGAACAGCAGAGGTGGACAAGTTCAGCCCTTCTCAGGAAGTGTCTTGAGTAAATGACAGTCGTTTTCATCAAAAGACCTCACGGGCTGGGTGGCACTAGCAGCAGCGGAGTGTCAGACAAAGGGGGGCTGCTTTTAGCAAAGAGATGAATCAGTTTGTGGCAAAACACTTGATGCCAGCATGGATGCATGAAGGGGAAGTCAGGCTTAACCTGTTAACCCTCTGAAGAAATGGCTGGCTTCGTAGGTGAGGGAAGAGCAGGGCTTGTCGTCTACCTTGGCTTGAGTCAGGCCAGGATAGGATCTCCTGTAAAGTCCTCATAGTGTTGATGTATGGGTTGGATAAACACAGGGGTAGATGGAAAACTGGCTGAATGACCGGTCCCAGAGTGTGGTGATTGTCACTTGTGTGACCAGGTCCAGCCCATCTGACATCTTCACTGGAGACCTGCATGATGGAGAAATGGGCTG
Source organism: Melanocharis versteri (assembly GCA_013397845.1). Classification (NCBI taxonomy): domain Eukaryota; kingdom Metazoa; phylum Chordata; class Aves; order Passeriformes; family Melanocharitidae; genus Melanocharis; species Melanocharis versteri. The sequence goes on from VZTG01003866.1 coordinate 939,775, forward strand.
ACAGAAACATTCTTATGTTCAGCAAAGGGAACTGCAAAGTCCTGCACTTGGGGAAGAGTGATCCCATGTGCCTGTATGTGCTGGGATATCTGGAATGCACAGAGAAGGCTGGGAGGGTCCTGGTTGTCCAGGAGCCAGAGAGCAGAGGGCTAATGGTATCCTGGGCTGCTTTAGGGCAAGTGTTGGGTTAGGGGGATCCTTCCCCTCTGCTCAGGTGAGGCCACACCTGAACGCTGTGTCCAGTTCTGGGCTCTCCAGTACAGGAGCTACTGGTGAGAGTCCATTGAAGGGCCGTGAAGATGAAGAAGGGATTGGAACATCTCTTCTGTGGGGAAAGAGTAAGAGATGTGGGATTGTTCAGACTGGAAGAGGCGGAGGGGGAATCTTATTAATATATGTAAATAGCAGGAGGGAGGGTAAAAAGACAGAGCCAGTGGTTAGACATGGATACAACCTGAAAAAGAAGGGGTTCCCTCAACATCAGGAAACATCTGCTGGGAGAGTAACAAAGACTGGCACAGCTTGTTCAGAGGTGTTGTGGAGTCTCTTTCTTGGAGCTATCAAAACTGCAGAAGTTCATGGGCAACTGGTTTGAGACAACCCCACCTGAGCACGGGCTTGGACAGACTGGGCTGCCAGGAGCCTTCTGACCTCAGCCAGTCTGTGAATTTGAAATATTTCCCAGCTGGGAGAGGAGCTGGTGCCAGCTTTATCCCTTCTCCTGAGTTTGACTCTAAGCCATGTCCCTCCTCGGGGGGATTTCCAAACTCTTTCTGCCGCCTTCCTCTGGTAGTGCTGGTGCTGGAGCTCTTGCAAAGGTGATGCAAACGCCTGGTGGCCCCAGGCATCACCGTGGTTTTGGTCCTGAGCATCACCACGGTTTTGGCCCTCATCTTGTACAGCTGGGAGCACAGGAAGGTGCACTTTGCCTGGCAGTCTGTCATCACAGAGTGTGAAGTTGGCTGTCCCCATCCCTGGAAATGACAGGGCCAGGCCTTACCTGCACCCCACAAACCCGTCCCTTCCTGTGTGACTGGTTTCGACTGCTCGCCCGTCTCTGGTTTTTCTGCACGTTTCTCCAGATGCTGAGGGCAATATGAGCCAGGCCCAGCATGCCCACGGTTTGCTCCATCATGCGGGAGCTGGGGGACACGTCCACCCGGGCAAGGTAGTCCCAAAGCTGGCCCAAGAGCTCAGGGCAGGTCAGAGGCCACGCTCTCCACGACAAGGGGTGGGGTTTTTTGTGCCCCAGGAACGACGGCCTGGGCTGAGGCGCCTTGTGAGTGGTTGTCACCCTGGAGGGAATTCACTGCTGTCTGGATGAAAACACTCCAGATGGCACTGTTATCCAGCCACTTCCAAACATCTGCTTCTCTTCCAGCTGTGATCCCACCAGCCTTGGAGGTTCTAAGGACTAAGGAACACCATGGGCCATGGGCAGGCACTGGGCACTGTCACCTTACAGGGACACGTGGGCAAAATGCTCACCCGTGTTAAGAAGAAGGCCAGAAGTTCATAGAATCATGGAATATCCTGAGCTGGAATGGATCCACAAGGATCATCCAAATCCAGCTCCTGGCCCTGCACAGAATCACAGAATGGGTCGGGTTGTAAGGGAGCACAGTGGGTCATCTGGTCCCACCTCCCTGCTCAAGCAGGCCCATCCCAGAACACGGCATTGCATTGAATCCAGGCGGGTCTGGGATATCTCCTGTGAGGGAGACCCCACAGCCTCCCTGAGCAATCTGCTCCAGTGCTTGATCACTGCACTTCCTTCTATTCAGGTGGAACTTCCCATGTATCTCATCCCAGTGGTTGGCACCACTGAGGAGAGCCTGGCTCCATCATCTTGGCATCTCCCCTTTAGATATTCAGGATAGCCCAAGAATCACACCATGTTCCAAGTTCAGGCACATTGAGAAATGCATTACCCATTGAGAATGAGAAGTGCCATTAATCTGGAATTATGGAGGGATACAGGGACTAGGGAAGCGATCATCCCCTTCTACTCAGCATTGGTGAGGCTGCACCTCGAGTGCTGCCTTCAGTTCTGGGCCCCTCACTTTAAAAAGGACATTGAGGTGCTGGAGTGTGTCCAGCGAAGGGCAACAAGGCTTGTGAAGGGTCAAGAAAACACGTGAGGAGCGGCTGAGGGAGCTGGGGGTGTTTAGCCCGGAGAAGAGGAGGCTCAGGGAGCACCTCATCGCTTTCTGCAAGCACCTGACAGAGGCTGCAGCCAGGTGAGGTCGGTCTCTTCTGCCGGGCCTGCAGGGGGAGGACAAGAGGAAACGGCCCAGCTGAGACACGGGAGATTCAGATTAGATATTAGAAATAAAANGCAGGAGCTGCCGCCGGCAGAGCCGAGCCGCGCCGCGGGCTGCGGGGCCGCGCTGTGCGGGCAGAGCCGCCCCTCAGCCTGTTGCTGCGCCGCGGACGGCGCGGCTTAAAAATGCCTTTATTTCGCGTGTGTGTTCCCCCCCCACCACCTCCCCGGCTTTTAATGTGGGTTTAAGGCGATTAAATCTGATGCAATCGCGGCGTGGGGGGGCTAAGAATAGCCTCGTCCACGTTGCCTTGCATGTGCCGAGTGCTCCGGGGGGCCGCTCCGCNAGCAGGCGCTGCCTCAGCGATGCCGTTGAGCGGCTCCAGCGGCACTGCCGGGCGCACGGCCGGACTCGGCGCCACCTCAAAGCTCTCTTCCGACCTCGGCGAATTCCGCGATCCTACGGCAGCACCCACGGGACCCTCTGCCGGCACACGGGCCCCAGGCCGCGGCAGCACAGCCGGGACCCCGTGTGGGGCTCGGCGGGGCCGCGCCGTGCTGCGGCGGGCGGGCGGCTCCGNCGGCTTCCCGGAGCTCGCCTGGGAATGGGTATGCGGTGCCCTAACCGGGAGGAATCGCCTTCCTTTATTCGCAGGGAGCTGCGAACCTGAGTAATTTGCAAGTGTGGCATACGGCAAGTCTGAGCTTATTCTTCGTTAGCTGGCGAACCGCTCCGCTTGTGTGTCTGGGATGATGCTCCTGGAGGGTGCTGCGTGTGAAATAAGGTTCTTCTTCATGTAGCCGAACAGAGCTGTAACCGTTCTCTGGTTTAATTTAAATTGAGCTGTAACCGTTCTCTGGTTTAATTTAAATTGTGCCAAAAATATTTCGCTTGTTGTTGGATGCAGGGCTCCGATCTGACAGTCTCAGTCTTCCAAAAACGGTCTTATTCTTCCTAAATTTAATTTTGTTTTCTCTTTTGTATGCTACTTGTTTTTTATTTTAATGTTTAATTCATTCTCATTCTGTCAATGCTTTTCCCATAGTTCAGTGGTTTCCAGTTTCTTGCTCCATTTTTGGAGGGGTAGAAGCCTGTGCCTATCAGTGGAAGCAGAACACCTTTCTGTTCTTTTAATACATTTTTTTTCTTTTTTTTTACGAAAAGTTAGGCTTATTGCTTTGAATAATAATAGAATTAAATGCATTCCCGAGTGAATAGCTTTCGAAAATGAAATTGGGGCAAGTGATGCCCTTGTAAAAAGGGTTAATTTACATTAGAATTAGAAGTTAGTGGTTGAATATGAAAGGCCTGTGCAGTTTGCAACTGTTATTACTCTCAGAAAATGAATATTTGGAGTGGAAGTGTAGTGAGCATCAGGCAGCATCGTTCATCTTTGCAGATGTAGTAGCATTATTAGCATCCCTCTTACCTCTGGGGCGCAGTTATCTTCAATTTCCAGACACAAGTTTTATCTCCTATCAAATTCTGGCTCTGCAGTGTAGCTGGTGAGCAGCGCTGTGCTGTTTATTGGGTGCCAGCCTGCCTTAAATCTCTGCTAAATGTGTGAGGGAGAGATACCTCCTGGCTCCGAGCAAGGAGTGAGAGTGAGCACCCTGTTACTTCAGATGTTTTTTCCTTTACTAGAATGGTTTTAAGGATTCAGGGAGGCAGGCAGTTTGCTGACTTTATAATGTGTGTGTTCTCTTTGGTAAGGAATCTTTGTGCAGCCGTGGTGAAAATATTTTTAGTGTTGATGATGTTTTCTTCTGCTTTATTCTCTGCAATCCAGGTGTTGTTAATCTGGGCTGTGAATTCGTAAGTGGATAAGAGCTTGAAGGCACATTAGTACGTGGTTGTGGGCTGCTCTTCTCTTAGAGGGAGAGTGAAGAGGGGAAAGAAGGTTCTTTTGATTCAGAAATCACCTTTTTTTTCGTGTTCCTTTTTTTTTTTTTTGTCTGTTGGATCAGGTCTTGAAGTGTAGGGTGAAGGTTTCTCTCCACGGTGCATGGACGGAAAGCCAATGCGCAGGTAAGACACAAAACCAGTTGTTCTTCTCTTCCCCAAATAGGATAAATCATGTGAGTTGGTTTTGTGCGTGCCTGGACTGTAAAATGTTGTGTGGGTTTGGATTTTTTTAAAAAGCCTGGCTATGGGGAATTGGGAAATAAATCATTCCTCTTTAGCCCTTTCTTAAATGTATTTAGTTTTCAATATTTACAAGACCAGATGTCTTTCAGGAAGAGTATGGAAGACAAGTTACTGTAATTCTCCATCCCCTTTCCCCATTTACTGTCATACTTAAAAATCAGTATTTAATTACTTAGGTATTCAAACTGTGCAAAATAAACTGCCTGGGAATAAATTTAAACTCGATTTCCAAGGAGCATTATTTTTCCCTTAACGAAAGAAGTTTGGTGAGGTCTTGGGTGAAAAGGAGATTTCCTTTTCTAATTATGGATGCCAGCTGCCTCAGTTCTAATGAGCTGGAGATGCAGCTGAAGTTTAATTCAGAGGAGCTCTTGCTGTGGTTGTGTCAAAAACATTCTCTCTCATATAGAGAAAAAGTTGTCACAGTAATTCAGCGCGATGACAGGTTTGCAAACAGGGTTCCCTGCTAGTTCTTGTTGATTTTCCCTGCTTGATGGCAATCCCATGGCAAAATTTAACAGCAGATACATTTCTGTACATGACACAGGCTGTGTGGAAGTGAAGTTGCCTGAAGTTCTTCACCTCTAAATGAATTGGAGGGAACTCATGCAGTTTGCTTGGTCTGTTTGTGCTCTTTGGGATGTTGAAAGAAGGAAAACTTTATTATGGGTAATTCTGTAAACACTCGTGTTAGAGAAGACAAAGCTTTTAACCATAGATGAATATATAGAGCATTTTTAGCTACAGCAACCATTAGCCTGGGTTCTGTGTAAGGAGGCAAGAAGTAAATAGTCACTTAAACCCTTGAAGAATGGCACGATGTTGTTTTAATTAAATGAATTTTCATGAATTTAATTTGCTGTGCCGCTGCTGCCATTCAGCAGTGAGTAAACATGGGACATGACAGGGGCATCGCTGAGCCTGGGTGTTGTGCAGCATTTTTGCCAAGATAAGAAATGTGGTTTGGTCAATGAGGAGCTGTATGTGGCTTTTACAGCTAATTCCTTTTCCTCCAAGATGGATTAAATAGCAGATGAGCTCTCTTTCGTCGTAGTCTTCTTCAGTGGGGATCGTTTAAATTTTAACCAACATAAACCCACAGCTTTTCAGGTTTTGATGTTGTGCTCCATTTATCAAGATGTTTTTGCAAAATTACATAGAATTGGTGATTAGCTTGGCTTGTGTTCTTGTTTTCTCACGACTTTTTGTGTTCCTAATAAGGAAATTGAGGTTCTAAACTCGTTTCCGTGCCTGCTGTTTCCTGCGTGTCGCACTGAGGCAGAGGATTCACATGCTGCAGTTCGTGTGCCTGTTTGTGGGTTTGTGGCCTTGGGCTTGCTATTGTCACTCAGACAGTTTGAGTTTTAGTGGTGGGCAGCAGCACAGAGCAGAAGAAGTGGAGGTTTTTTATTATTGCTGCAGCCTGGCCTGACAAGCACATCTCTGCTGTGAGCTGTGGACTCCAGCTCTTGAATACACTTGCATGTTTTAAGGGCCTCAGTGTGGGTTGTTAAAATTTCTGTTTGTTCTCCTATTGCCTGTCTTAGCAGAAAATGGTGAAAGGTTCCTGATTGGATTTTGGGCACAGATCTTCCTACGAACTCCAGCTAAGCAGATGGCAGAGCACTTTCTTTTATCCTTTTAGTCAGGGCTCTGAAGCCAATTTAACAGCCCACGTGAGGGTTGTGGTAGGTCCTGCACGAAGAGGGGAGTGGGGCTTGGCCAGTAGTGGGTTAATAAACACGGTGAGATGGTATCAAATGTGTACAGCATTCAGAGGGGAGGAGGAACAGCTTGAACAGACAAGGAATTCCAGCTATTCCTGTCAAGGTTATAGTAGGGAACACGCATTGCTGCTGCAAACAGGGAATTCATTAGGAATGAAGGGGTGGTTGGGGCAGGCTGTTCTTGCTCGTTCTCAGGGAGAAGCAGGAGAATGTGGCTTTGCTGGAGGGAAAAGCAAGGCAGCAGGGACCTCTCAGTGAAGGGCTTGGTCCCACAGCAGCCAGACAAGGAGGGCAGAGCAGATCTGGTGGCCAGGGCCAGCCAGGAGTCCTGGACTCCTCACACAAGTAGGGGTGGGGAAGGAAGCAGGGAAGTCAGCTCAGCAGCTCGGAATTGGTGAGCGCACAGTCAAGTGCAGACATATCCTTAACACAGCTCAGGTGTGAGGGCTTGAGCAGCTCCCAGACAAACTGGGGAATGTCTCCCAGCTCTTTCTCACCCAGCTGTTTCCTGGCAGCCTTTTCCCAGCTCGCAGCAGTGCTGTATCAGAGCGGGCTGGAGCAGCCAGACCTGGCAGGAGGAAGGAGGCTTCAGACCCTGATCGGGCACTCAGGAGCTTATCCAACTACCTGGACATAGCTCTTGCCCAAAACTGACTGCAAAAGGCTCAGGAGGGTTTTGGAAGACTCCAGTAATGACGTCCTCTTTCAGAGCATGGGCATCCTCAGTTTCACCCTGACTGGGATATTTTCCTCAGTCAGGGTGAAACTGAGTTTTCTGGGCTTGGTCAGTGAAAATCGAACTAAACAATGTAAATAGGGGCAAATACAACAAATCCTTGCTGTTTTCCTTTTGTGTAACGTAAAATAGTATTTCAGTCGGGTTTATCTGCTTGTTTGCATAACTCAGCTTTGTTGAGAAAGCTTACTGAAACCCTGCTTGCTAGGCAAGAAAATGGATCAGTGGTATTTTTCCTGATAATCAGACTTTTAGCTAACTTAATTCCTAGAGTACTGATGCCACAAGAAAGCATTTCCATTTAGTTGGTTGGCTTGTGGTGGTGGTGACTTCTGTTGCCAAAGGCTGGGCCAAATCAATGGCCCTTGTTCTTGCAGCTCTGCAATGAGTATAGGAAATATTTCTTAATTTCTAATCAAGGCACTGACAGAAATCACTACCAGTTTGGTTTGTTATTTTTATTTGCTACTAAAATCTCTTGCTACTGAAATCCACTCCAGCAAGGGATGATTTGTGGATTTCAGTTCATGTTTTTAGCCCGAGACTTGTGTTTCATAAGCCTTAGGTCAGCCTGTTGTTTTCTGCTGAACTGTGTTAAAGCCTCTTTGTAATCTTGTGCTGAAACGCACATTATCTTAAAAAAAATGCAGATTTGAAAGTTAAGATGCCCTTGTGACAGCATGGGAGAGAATTTTCCCTGGGTGTGTGTTGTTAGGTATTTTTTTTTTGGAACTTTGGGAGGAGCTGCTGTGAGGATGGATGTTTCACAGATGCCCCTGTTAATGAATGAAGTTTTGGGCACTGGCGTAGCAGAATAAAATGGAGGCAGAGCAGCCTGTTTATTTAGCTGACTTCGTGTTGCAGACTGCCTGTGTTCCCATTTGTACTTCTCAGCAGCGTGCTACAAAAACTGATCCTCTGTCAGCCCTTTCTTAATCCCATTGTATTTGCTGATTTCCCCAGCCCTGCATTTTGATGGAAGCTAATCCCAGAATATCTGCGGAGCTGGGTGTGAATGCTTTATCCGAGCACACACGCATTTCCTCTGGCTCCTCAGCCCTCCTCAATCACCCCAGCTATTCAGGAGCAGCTCTGAGTTTTTTGTGGGGGGAGGCAGCTCCCCTGCCATGTGAGAATCAAGTGCTGCCTTCTGTCTTTCACACCTCTAAGCTACTGACTCATCATTTCATTCTCTGTGCATATTTATGCATAATGCACACATAATGCAGTGGAATTATGATCCTCGTGGAGACACAAGCCATCAGACGTGTCCTTTAAATTCACACTTCTGTGCCTGTGTGTAGCAGCAACCCACCGAGCTTCACGTCAAGCATCTGGGTTGATCCAGCGTGGAAATTCCTAAGCCAATTGATCACTGGCTTCTGCATCACCCAGAGATAGGTTGTGGATGAATCAGGAACGCTCGTTGGGTTGTTACTCTTTTTTCTATCCATTCAGTCTTCTTTAATCATTAACCAGCACTTTCTCCCCAGGAGTAAGGAGGCTGGGTACAATGCAGGCTCTCAGATAAATGCTGGTGGGAACAATGCAGGAATGACTTCAGTTCTTGCTAACCAGACTCCTTTTCAGTGAGTTAAAGATGTGTTCAGCAGGGCCTCATTTGGGCAGAAAAATCCTGTTCTGTCCTGGCTAGGGAAGAGAAAGGCTGCACCCTAAATCTGGCCAAGTAATCCCGTGGCACAAGATGGTACATCCCATTGCCCTGCATGGGCAGGGAGTCTTGGGCTGTGGGACTGGCAGGAATATTGTGTATTTCTTCTGGCAGCGTAGCCTTAATCTAATCTGTCTGTGCTTAGAACCAGCACCACTCTGAGATCTGCTTTAGGGCTGTTTTCAGTGGGAGATGTCTTTGGGGAAAGCCTACTGGTGTGACAAAGGGGTTGTGTGCTTTCCAAAAGGATGCCCTGTGCAGGGTGTGCACCATCTCTTCTGATCTGTAGTTACATGAAATGGGTTTTTATTTGAAGGATGCTTCTTCTGTGCTTTGACTGACAGCCTGGTCAAGCCAAGCTGTCCAGAATTGTAGTAGCACATGTCTTAAAAGAGCTCTTATTGTGTTCTTTTTTTCTTTCCAAGGGTTGGTTTGACATAGTTCAAAACACTTAATGCACAATAAAATCAACTTAGCTTGCTTAGCAAGAGCCAAACTCTACAGGGGAATGCTTGTCACCAGCTTTCTCCATCTTCTGGTAGAGGGATTAAGTTACTTCCCTTCTGGCCTTGGCTGCTAAGGAGTATGAAAATAAGCCAATTAGGTAAATTAATCTTCAGCCAAGGTTTCTTGGGGTTTTTGTAGGGGTATCGTTAATTGTGGTTTGTGTGTATTGCTGCAAGGGGAGTTTGGTTTATGCGTTGTTTGTGAGGAACTTGGCAGAGCTTTGAGAATGATCATCAAACCCCCCAGAGGTGAATTTGGGTTGTGAGGGACAGGAGTGGGTGGAGGAGGGTGAGAGGCAGTGTAACAGCAGAAGGATTTGTCAGAGGTGTCAGGAAAGCAGTAGGGTGATGGATGGAAAAAAGATGGAGCAGGGATAAAAACCCAAGGCATTTAAGGTGCGGAGGCTGAGCAGGAGCAAGCAGCAAAACCCAGAGGGGAGCCCCAGCTGGATCTGTGTAACCAAGATAGGAGGAAGAGGTAATGGTCTAAAACATCTGAATATGATGATGAAGGAGAGGGTGTGGAGGGAATGGGAAAACAGGCCAAGATGCAAGTGAATAATTTGAACTGCTGCAAAGAGACTGGTTTCCCAGTGCTTGGAAAGTGCATTTGACATAATAATGAGGGGAAAAGATGTGAGGGTTTTTTATTTTTTTAATTCTTTCCTTCAAGCCTGCTGCAAATTACATTGAGCCATGGCAAAGCCAAGCTTGATTTCTTTTTAACTCTTAATTTGAACAGTGAGCTAGTGACAGCTCGCAAATGCCAGTGCACCAGGGAAAAACTGGTAGTGGACAGAATGTTTTGGGTCTTTCAGTACATCTCCAGTGGCCATAAACCATCAGTATTCTGATATTTTGCTCGATATTTTGCTTTAATTGCTCTAAGTGATGGTTTCCCTTTGATGTGGGAAGAGGCAGCAGTTTCCTGGTTTTTCTTTAATTGCTTGTGGAACTGGGAAGATACTATGTTTCCTCTCCGTGCCAGTAACTTAGTTTATGTATTCTTAAGCAATTCTTTACCTCTAAAGTTACCATCCTGACTTGATGTTTTTCCTTTTTTGGTGGGTTGATAGTAGTGGATACTAGGATTAGTTTAGCTTTTTCTTGTTTGGTTTGATTTGGGTTCGCCTGCCTTCTGCAGTGCTCAGTATGCCATTCCTGGGGAAGATTAACCTTCTTTTGACACGTGTCAGGGAGGGAAGGTTGAGTCAGGAGCCTCCATAACTCAAGAATAACTGAAGAGGTGATGATTAAATGGGTATTCTGTGAACCTGAAAGGTGCTCATGGTAGTCTGCAGGCCATCTTGAGCTCCTGAAGTCTGTGTGACAGTTTAGCGTGTTCTGACATTACAGTGATGAGTGACCCCATTAAAAAGGTAGGTAGAGGAACAGAGAAGTTTGGTTAAATCACGGAGCTGAAACTCCTTGCAGTGGAAATCCATCTCCAGCTCCTGACAGCGGGCAAGTCAGCTAATCTGAGCTTTGAGTCACTCTGTGAAATGGGGATAATGTGCCTTTACCACACAAGGCTACGGTGAGGTTCAGCTCATAAATATGTATGTGTAGCTGGATATTACAGCCGTGTGTCATAGAAAGCGTATAAAAATAGCAATAAATAGAAGCCTGCTGCAAGTTGGCATTTGTTTACTTCTAAGCAAGCTTTGCTTGGAGATGGATTCCTCTTTCATGTGGTCACGTGCTTGTTTTCACGTCCCGGCGCGGACTCACGGGCACCGCTCGCGCTCGGTGCGAGCTGCGGAGCTTCGGAGCGTGGCTGCAGCTGGGATCCCTGACCATGGTGCTGTATTTTTATCTCCTGAGCTGCAGGTGTACCAGCACTCGCCCAGGAGAGACCGGAATGGACGTGACCAGCCGCTGCACCCTCGGAGACCCCAACAAGCTGCCCGAAGGGGTGCCGCAGCCCGCGCGCATGCCCTACATCTCCGACAAGCACCCCCGGCAGACCCTGGAGGTCATCAACCTGCTGCGGAAGCACCGGGAGCTCTGCGATGTGGTGCTGGTAGTGGGGGCCAAGAAGATCTACGCCCACAGGGTGATCCTGTCGGCCTGCAGCCCCTACTTCCGAGCCATGTTCACCGGGGAGCTGGCGGAGTCGCGGCAGACGGAGGTCGTGATCAGGGACATCGACGAGCGGGCCATGGAGCTGCTCATCGACTTCGCCTACACCTCGCAGATCACTGTGGAAGAGGGGAATGTCCAGACCTTGTTGCCAGCTGCTTGCCTTCTCCAGCTGGCCGAGATCCAGGAGGCCTGCTGCGAGTTCCTCAAGAGACAGTTGGACCCTTCCAATTGCCTGGGCATCCGGGCTTTTGCTGACACTCACTCGTGCCGTGAACTGCTGAGGATTGCTGACAAATTCACACAGCACAACTTCCAGGAGGTAAGGATCTGGTGTGCTGGAACTGTGATGTGAAATGTGTCACCGTGGCCTGTGAGAGCTTTCAGCAACTCTCGTTTTGTCCTTCTTTCCAAATCCTGCCTTTACACCTGCTCTGTGCCCTGATAGTGATGGGTGCCAGATGTTTAGTGGGGGAGAAAGAGGGAAGAGGTGCTGGCAGGACTGTGTTGTGCTGGTGGTTTGTATATGATCCACAGCATTTCTTCCCTGAAAGATGTGTGGTGAGTGCTATGTGGGAAACAAGGCCGTGGGTGCAGTTGGATTTGGCATGGAATCTGTTGTGCCTGCACAATGGTATGACATTCCACTCCTCTTTCAGAAATATTCTGAATTCTGCCTGGTTGGAGGGGAGGCAGGTGTTAAAAGTAAGGACAATACATCAATAGAACCCAAAAAATTTGATGTTGAGTTCTGGGATTGCAAAAGTGGGTGTTTGGGGAAGCATGAGGCTGCCTCAGGGGAGTCTTCAACTCCCTTGTTGTAGCAGAACTAGAGTTTTGCATCTATTATTCAGCAGAAGCTGTCTGAAAGTAATTCAGATGTGTAATATTGTAGCTGACCTTTATAAATTCAAGTTTCTCATCCTTTGTTAATTCTGCCTAGATGATTTTTGGGAAAAAAAAATGCCAGCAGCTGGTTCAGGGAAGGATCAACATAATAATTAAGGATTGTGTGAGCAATAGTCAGAGAAGAGTGGGTCTTTACTGAACTGCTGTAGAAAAATCTCCTCTTCCCACCAGCTTCACAGGGAGATCCTTTCCAAAGGGAGGAACTCCTGGTTATAATTTAGTTTCCCCAGAGAAGCAGCAGTTATGGAAGTGCTGTGAGTGATGGCAGCTTGTCTCTTTTTTTTTTTTTCCTTCTGACGTGTGAAAAGCAGATTGGAATTGTGTTAATTTCAGTCAGGTAGTACTGAAGGAAAATCTGAGCAGAAGCAACACAACAGAACACGACTGTTGGACACAGTGAAGACAATTCTTGGTATCTAACTGTGGACATGACATCAGTTTACTCCAGAAGCTGCAATTAAATACATCTTTTCTAACCAAATAGGATTTGCTGTTTAAGATGAGTCTGGTTTTTGTAGAACTTGGTGGTTTCCCAAACCCCAACATTTTAGCTGGCCACTTCATATGCTCTGTGCTTGCTCTGCACTTCTTTTTTTCTGGTTTTGTTTTTTTGGGGGAGCAAGTTGCTATCCAGATGGTTGTTTATTTTCAGTGCTTGGTTGTTTTACTGGTTATTAGATCTTGTTATTACATGAGTAGGGCATGCTTACAAGCCTCTAAATAGCACTTTAACAGCTTGACAGTTTTGTTTTAAAATATTTTAGCATTAATACATGCAGCTGGCTGTTAAGAGCTGCTTGCTATGGGCTTCTTTTATTTTGCAGTCCCTTGAAGACAACTTTCTATGATCCTTATCCCTGTTAAAGCACACGAAGGCAGAAGAGAACACTTTTCCTCGAAGATGATGCAAATTATAATTGACTTAACTTAAACACAGCCTCTGGAAAGCAGAGGCTTAGATTGGAGCACTGTTTCTTTGGCCTGGGCAGGTTTATGTGTCCATTTCAGTGCCCCAGGAGTTTTGCAGCTCTTCATCCTTGATAATCAGTTCTTTTGCTTCCGGTGTTTCTCAGCAGACAGTGTCAGTGGTGCTGCTCCTCGTTGGGGTTGTATTCCATCCTGGCAGCATTTTCCATCTGGAGATTGGGTTGGTGATCCCTGGGGGAAGCCAGGCACTTGTCTATTTAACCATCCTCCACCGTGGAGGTTGAAAACTGATAAAAAATTTGCCTTCCTGTGGTGGAGGTTGCATGGTCATGGTTCTTCCAAGCTGGCAGAAAGGAACGTGAGCTGGGAATTTCCTGGGTGGCAACGTGAAATATTAAGCAGCAGGCACCAGGCCAACCCATGCAGTTACTTTGAGTGCAGTTTGAATTGCTTCATGTCCTCTGCTGTGCTAACCTCTGCTTCTGTTAATTTTTATGTGCATTGCTGCATTACATCATTAACTTCTTGGTAAAATGTTTTTCCAATTTTTTCCATTCCTCCCCAATTTAATTTGTTGCCTATAACCCCTGGTGGATTTTGTGAATGTAATGTGAAATGCTTCTATTAACAACTCACTGTACAAGAACAGCCTTTGTATTTTTATTTTTTTTTGTCTCCTGACATTTGTGTGAAGGGAAAAATTATATTTATGGGTGGACAACCTGTGCTTTTACCGACAGATAAAAATTGCACTCCTTATTGTATAGACTGACATTAAGTGTCTCTGTTGGTAAAAGCACTGATGTACAGGAAATGAAATCCAGGCAATTCTTGTCCACTAAGCAAGTCAGTTGAATAGATCATTAATATTAGTCAGGTAATTATGAGTGTCCTGATAATTAAGCCAAAATAAGCCAAAGCATTTTAAATAATGATTTGTTTTACTATGTAAGCTAACAAGTTGCATAATAGTAATAATTTGGTTTAAAGAAGTGCTTCGAGTGCTTTGAATTTTGTGAGGCCATCAATGCAACTGGGTGTCCTGAGGGTCAAAGGGAGAGACTAGATGAGCATCTTTAACTCAGGAATTTCCACAGCTGCTGTTTTCAGACTCTGAAGCTGCATTTACAAACTGTCAGAGTAAAGTTTACACATAAGCTTTGTGGGAGGGAGGGAGACTATGGAAAAAAGCTGATAAAGATCTTTAATGACCAAGCCAGTTCCTGCTTAAAGGCTGAAGGAGTGTGTGGGCCAGCCTTGTTGTGGTCTTTACTGTCCCCAAAAGCTCAGGGTACCCAAGAACCAAGTCAGGTAACTGATCTCATTGTCTGCTCTGTTCTTTTTTAACAATATTTTCTGTTGTCAGTAACTTGGCAATCCCTGCATGTTTGTTCAGTGCCCTTAAATAACTTCTTCAGGTAATTAAAAGGACTGCACAGCTGACTGCTGTTGAGATGATCGTGTCAAAGAGTGTTTTTCTTTAATTTATGCAGCAAATCATGAAATAAGTCACGGAATTCTAATGTGGTGGCAGATGATAAGGACAAGCCAGCATTCAGTTATTTTCTGTCCCTGAACCTTTTGAAAATTGCAGGCTACAGACTGGGGATGCTTGTAGGGAAGGCGAGCTGGCAGTTATCAGTCAGGCCATTTCTGCAGTTTGAATTTGGATTCTTGCACCTTTCCCATCTACCTGGTGTCTGTGCAGGAGCTGTGCTGGTGTGTGAGCTCTCAGGGCAGTCTGACTGACTCATGCTGTGCGAGCAGTCCTCCAGCAGCAGCCAAGGCCTCCTGAGAAACTTGGTTGCTATCTTGGATGCTGAAGGAATTAATGTGTTTGTCAGTGGCTTGACTTTCACAAGAGATCAGTCCTTGGGGGCTCTGGAGGCTCTGATTCCCTCTTTAGTGCATCTCGACAACTGCATACTCCATGTGTATATTTAGAGCAAACGAAAGAGGCAGGATCAGATGAGTCTCCTGGAATATTTTCTGTTCTGCCACAAATCAGGCTTTCTGTGTTCTCTGCAATGCCTCTGGTAACTTGTTTGAGACTCTTATTTTTGCTCTCTGTTTCGGTTTCCTTGCGAATCTCTGCGCTCCAGTGCTGCTTTTTAGTCGCGTATTTATCGCGGTTTGATTTCTGCTTTATGTGTTAGACACGGCAAACGAGGAGAGCGATTTTTAAAGAAAGGCTTTGTTTCTCCTGAATTTTGAAACCTGATCAGTGCCTTCTGTGGTTTAACCCTTTAAAAGTGTTAGAGGGTGTAAAATTCCCTGTCGCTTGCGTGCCCATCTAGAAGTGTCTTGTTGTGTTGCTGGGGGCTGCATTCTGCCCTGTGCAGCGAACCCTTCACGTGTGTTGCTGTTGGAACTGATGGGGAATTTGGCTTTTTCCTGGGTCAGTCTGCGAAGTGCTGGAGTGGTGAATGGCTCTGGTGCTTTGTCCTTACTCTCTTCCTTTTTTCCTCTGCCTTTCCCAGGTGATGGAGAGTGAGGAGTTCATGCTGCTTCCTGCCAACCAGCTCATAGACATCATATCCAGTGACGAGCTCAACGTGCGCAGCGAGGAGCAGGTGTTCAACGCCGTGATGGCCTGGGTGAAGTACAGCATTCAGGAGAGGAGACCCCAGCTGCCACAGGTAATCTTGGGCACAGTGACATTCCAGGCTGCTTTGTCCAGGGGGAGAGGATTGAGGGATGGTAGGGTGGTACCAGAGCGCTTCTGAATGGTGTAAAGCTGCTGAAATTCTCTCTGACTCCCCACCTGTGTTAGGTGGCTTGCACTGTCCCTTCATCTAGGCTGGAAGCTGCACTGGCCAGAGCCTTCATTAGGGGCTTTGTTGGATTGTTCCCAGGTGGGACTTGCCAAACAAGCTCACTCCAGCAGTCTGTCCAGACAAACCTGCCTGCACTGCTTGGAGAGTCTTATCGAAACCACAGTGGGGGAAGAAAAACCTTGTCTTGCTTTGCGGTGCATCTTTAAGCTCTGCTGCTTGATTTGTGCCTCAGCCCTCATGATGTTACGGTGGAGCTTGTCAGAATGGTTTTGTTGGAATGTGATGCTTCATCTAAGCCAAGGCATTTCACGGAGCAGAACCCATTCTGACAAAGCTGTCAGCCCAAAGCCTCTGAAGTCTCGGGCTTGCTGATCAAAAGAGGTGAGCGTCTGCCTGCCTCGCTGTTTCTGCTTTGGAAAGAGACATTAAATGCAACTTTATTTACTGGAAAGCTTTTGAAAATGGTTTTAAGTAAACAAACCAAACTGGAAAAACCTGCTCTTCTCAAGGCAGCTTTTAATGCTTTTATAACTGTTTGCCTCTGTCTATACGTGCTTGGGCCTTCAAATTTGAAACCCTTGTGGAAGACGTGTTGTTTCTTATTGTTCATTTCCTCTGCAATACCACTCAGGTTTAAGAGAGCTAAATGGCTGATAAAACCACTAACTTAATTAGTGTTCAGGCAGATGTCTTGACATCTGTCATTTTCTAAAGGTTTCCAGCTGTGACCTTGTTTTCAGCTGTTAATAGATCCAGTGGATTGTCCCTTTCCAAAGACTGATTTTCTGCTGGGTATCTAAACCGGGATATTGAAAAGGCAAACGTGCTGTGAAACAAGCTGCATTTAACTGAAATTCTGTTGTTTTCCATTTGGCTTCTTGCATCTCTGTGGGTATCTGTGGTTCACCATAGGTGTTCTGGTTTGTGTTTTAGGTCCTGCAGCACGTCCGGCTGCCCCTGCTGAGTCCCAAGTTTCTTGTGGGTACAGTGGGTTCTGATCCACTCATTAAGAGTGATGAGGAATGCAGGTAAATCTCCTCAGCCGTTTACAGAACTCGATTATGTTGTCCTCTGAAACTGTGCTCATTTGTCACTAGGAAATGGGTGATGTCTCACAATTTCATCTTTGGCAATTGGGAGGATAGGAGAAGCAAGAAAAATTGTTTTCTATTCGCATAATAGTCACTGGTGCGCCCTGGAAGTGGTTTTGTTCTTTCAAGTTTTCAATGAAATAGCAAACTTCGAGTGTGCAGTTTGACTGTTGGTAAAAGACCTTGCAGTGTATATGATTTTCATTTTGCCTTTTTTTTTTCCTTCCTCTAGTCATGGCCTTTTATTGCAGCTTAGCTCTCGCATGGCTTTCATGATGATCTCAGTGGGATCTAAAGTAGTTTTTCTATGTAGAATGTCTGCACTTTGATAACTGAATTCGACTCTGGGATTAGAGTCTGCTCTTTCCCACAAGGATAACGCAGGGAAGTTGTCATTTCCTCCTCTTATGGTATGAGTCTCACCTTTCTGGTTCTACAGAGTGCTGTATCATCCACAAAGCACATGATTTATCTTGTGCATATTGTAAAGAAGTTCAGAGCACAGGCTAAATTGTTCTCTTCCTGAATAAGCATTCATGCTGGGGGAATTCCACATTCATAAAGGGAAGGAGGACCTTTTTGTTCTTTTTTGTTTTATTCAAGGGTTTGGAATATTAGGATTAGTCCAGGTGGCAAGTCATGAATGGATGGACAGCGTGAGCTGGCCAGAGCTGATGGAGAAAATATTCATCAGAAGGGTACTATCTCCATCTATTGGTCATGTGTGTATTATGTATTTCTGTGCTTTCCAACTCCTGTTCTGTTCCCAGGCAAAACCACTGACTGCTAAGTTTTAGCTCGAGGCAGGCTGGGTTTTTTCTTTTCTGCACAGTAAGCCTGACAAATCTCTTGTCACAGGTTTTTTTTATCAGTCTTTTTATAGCCAGCTATATCTATTGTTAACTCTGGCCAAGCAGTGGTACTGGTTTGCAGCTGTCACTGTGTCAGTGGCTTGTAAACAAGCGATGAGTTTTCAGGTGACAGAGTGCGTTTAACCGGAGCTGCTCACGCTCTTCTTGTGTGACTTGTGAATACCTGAGGTGCACAACTAGCGCTGGCTGCTCTTCCCATCTCTTCTGACTCGCCCCTTCTCCTGAGACTGAGCTCTGGGGGTTAATATTTCCCTCTCTTGCACAGGGATCTGGTGGACGAAGCCAAAAACTACCTGCTGCTGCCCCAAGAGCGGCCGCTGATGCAGGGCCCGCGAACGAGGCCGCGCAAGCCCATCCGCTGTGGAGAGGTGCTCTTTGCAGGTGTGTGGCCCTGCAGGGGGGTGGGTGGGGTCAGCAGGAGATGCTGGAGGGTCTAGAGGGGCCGTATGAGGAGTGGCTGAGGTCACTTGGTCTGTTCTGCCTGAAGAAGAGACTGAGAGGAGAGCTCGTCCCAGTTTACAGCTTCCTCGCAAGGGGAAGAGGAGGGGCTGACACTGATCTCGGCTCTCTGGTGACCAGGAATAGAACCCGAGGGAATGGCCTGGAGCTGTGTCAGGGGAGGCTGAAGTTGGATATTGGGTAAAGGTTCTTCATCCAGAGCAGAGTCTGGCACTGGAACTGACTCCCCAGGTCACAGCACCAAACCTGCCAGAGCTCAAGAAGCGTTTGGACAACACTCCCAGGCGCGTGGTGGGATTCTTGGGGTTGTCCTGTGCAGGGCCAGGAGTTGGACTTTGATCCTTCCAACTCAGGATATTCTGATTCTATGTGTTTTTCCCCACTGGCTTAGGCCAGGAGACTCCAGGCAGGATTTTCTGGTGGTGGTGTTCCCATAAAGCCAGTCTTCACAACCTATTTCTGATGTGACCTGTGCATTAATATTTGGAAGTTTGAGTTAACTTACACTTTCTCACTCGTGTGATTTCTTTGCTGCTGTGAACACCACAGTATTTCCAAACTTCAGTTAATGCTCTTGAAAATCTCATTCTGTTTTGAACTTACAAACCTCGGAAGGAGCAGCTCAGAGATGAGTTGAGGCCGGCAGAGTCTGAGGGGGTGATTTGGGTTCGGGCAGTTTGTGAGCAGTCTGTGAGCTCCGTGAGTGGTTTTGTGACCCTGTTTGTGGTGTTTGGCTGCAGTGGGAGGCTGGTGCAGCGGGGACGCCATTTCCAGCGTGGAGCGCTACGACCCCCAGACCAACGAGTGGAGGATGGTGGCTTCCATGAGCAAGAGGCGCTGTGGCGTCGGGGTCAGCGTCCTGGATGACCTCCTCTATGCTGTGGGAGGCCACGACGGCTCCTCTTATCTCAACAGTGTGGAAAGGTAGGTCTGCATGAGGCCCCTGTGCAGAATTTCAGCTCTGAGTGTTCAAACCGGGGTGCAGCCTCTTAGGAACGAGTTGATTTTGCCAAGTGTGTTCTCGTTTCCTCCTGCTTTGCACACCCCTGGTGCAAAGCACTTTGTGTCACGTTATCCCCAGCTTTACGGGATGAGCCAAAGCCTCTGGCATAAGGAAGGAATCTCTGGGAAATGGGTCTGGGTGTATTGTTGGGAGGAGTGGTGATCCTGGTTAACCCTCTTGGCAAATGCAGGTTCGTTTGTTGCGTTGCTGAGGGAGGTGAAGTTACAGTGAGCATTTCTTAGATGCTTAGGGAAAGATCCTGGAATTTTAATTGTGAAGCGGCAACTAGAGAATTAAGGAACCTTGGCACTTAGACAGAAGAAGGAAAATAGGTCAGTTTTAGGCCTATGAAGGATGAAAGTCAAGTTTTACCAAGCTTCCTGTTTCTGGGAGCTGTGTAGGGCAATTCCCATGCCTGAAAGCCACACAACTCAAGCTCTCCTACTACTCTAAATCTTGGCCCTGTAACAGATCCAATGAGCTGTACAAATACCTCCTCCCACCTCGAGCCTCCCCTTCTTCCCACCTATCTCCTTGAATGCTCCCAACTTCCCAAATCATGACCCTAGCCTTATATCTCCCACGTTCTGCGCTTCCTTGCTATGCACTGTATTTCTTTGTCTCTGGATTCCCAAGTCCATCTGGTTCCTTCATAGTTTATCTGGAAGTGTGGGTCCCAGTGCTGGCTGAGTTGCTGTGTGAACTGCAGGGAACAGAGCAGAGTTAGCTCTGGCTGCTGCTCTTTGCTACAAGTTACCACACGCCAGCCAGGTTCTCTCTCAGGAGCCTCAACCTTTGATCTTCAGCTTGATTCATCCCATCCTGCAGCTTTAACATCCCTGGAATAACACGTGCTGGACGCATTTTATCACTTCAAGGCTTTTATCCAACTTACAAAGAGCCGTGGTGCAGTTGAAGCTCAGGATAGGCAAGTTTCACTGCCTTAGTAGCTCCCGAGCATGGGAGAGTCTGAAGCAGAGCTAGGCAGGTAATTTGTGCTGTTTGGTGTGGCTTTTTTTCCAGGTATGATCCAAAGACCAATCAGTGGAGCAGTGATGTGGCTCCCACCAGCACCTGCAGGACCAGTGTTGGAGTAGCAGTTCTTGGGGGTTACCTCTATGCTGTGGGTGGCCAGGATGGTGTCTCTTGTCTCAACATTGTGGAAAGGTACTTTTTAATTACAAAAAAAAAAAAAAAGTGTGGCACAGCAAGAAAGAGGGTCTCTTAGAGGGTGCAGCTGATGCAGACAAGCTGAGGGGGGATAGGAGCTGTACAAATCTTACTGGGATTTCTGTTTGGGGAGAATAAAGTCTGTCTTCCTGCCCCTTTGTGAAATGGTCAGCACTTCACTCAGCTCCGATGTTTATTCTTTTGCCAGGTATGATCCCAAAGAAAACAAATGGACTCGAGTGGCTTCCATGAGCACCAGGCGCCTGGGAGTGGCAGTGGCTGTGCTGGGAGGCTTCCTCTATGCTGTTGGAGGCTCTGATGGAACATCTCCTCTCAATACTGGTATGCCTTTTGCTGTCCCTTCATCCCAGGCAGCGCTTGTCCTGGTCCTGGAGCCCATCATGTGCCCAGGTGGTTGTTGAATATCTTAGTGATCAGTTCGTGGGGTTTTTTTTCTTCTTTAAATATTATTTTGCCATACAATCACTCACTCTTCGGGCTTGTGAGCCCCTATTACCTGGTTGTGTGCCGTATTTTTGCTTTCTCAGTGCTTCATTTGGCAGGATGTCCTGAATACAAGGCTTTGATCATCTGCACAGCAGTTGCAAGCACTTTTTTTTTTTTTAAATTCCCGCAGCAGCCATTTTCTGCTGTAGGAAGGAAGGTGCCAAAGGGAAAAACTGCTGCAGGTCAGTTTGTAGCATTGCCATCCCCCTCTCGAGTGAAGAGCTGAGTGTGATTGCTCGTGCAGGGCTGGAGGCAGGAGAGAGACTAGCAAGAGTTCTTCGGAAGGAAAGGGAGAACAAAGGGGTTCATGGCATTTTTGGTGTGTGGAAACAGCTCCCAAAGCGCTGTACCCACTGCCTGCCAACCAAACCATCGACCAAACACCTTCCTTTCCTCCTCAGTGGAACGCTACAACCCGCAGGAGAACCGCTGGCACACGATTGCCCCCATGGGCACGAGGAGGAAGCACCTGGGCTGTGCCGTGTACCAGGACATGATCTACGCCGTGGGAGGCAGGGATGACACCACGGAGCTCAGCAGCGCCGAGAGGTACAACCCACGCACCAACCAGTGGTCTCCCGTGGTGGCCATGACGTCCCGGCGGAGCGGAGTGAGTGGGGCTCGGGTGGGCTCGTCCGTGCCGCGCGTCACCGTGCGGGGAGAGCGCAGGGCAGGGTGTCCTTGTCCCTCTGGGTGTGGGGAGAGCGCAGGGCAGGGTGTCCTTGTCCCTCTGGGTGTGGGAAGAGTGCAGGGCAGGGTGTCCTTGTCCCTCTCGGTGTGGGAAGGGTGTCCTTGTCCCTCTCGCTGCGGGGAGAGCACAGGGCAGGGTGTCCTTGTCCCTCTGGGTGTGGGCAGGGTGTCCTTGTCCCTCTCGGTGTGGGAAGAGCGCAGGGCAGGATGTCCTTGTCCCTCTCCGTGTGGGAAGAGCACAGAGCAGGGTGTCCTTGTCCCTCTCGGTGTGGGAAGGGTGTCCTTGTCCCTCTCGGTGTGGGAAGAGCGCAGGGAAGGGTGTCCTTGTCCCTCTCGGTGTGGGAAGGGTGTCCTTGTCCCTCTCGGTGTGGGAAGAGCGCAGGGAAGGGTGTCCTTGTCCCTCTCGGTGTGGGAAGGGTGTCCTTGTCCCTCTGGGTGTGGGAAGAGCACAGGGAAGGGTGTCGGTCTCGCTGCGGGGAGAGCGCAGGGTGAAGTCTCGGCCTTCTCACGAGGCTCTCCTGCTCTCTCTGCACCTTCACCTCTTTTCCGTGAGGGGAAAAGTTTGCCAAAAGCTCTCTAGCGAGACTAGAGGATGAAGAGATATCGAGTCACGCCACAGACAGCTGTTTAGGATGGGGAAATGAGTCCTTTGAGGGTGTTTTTCAATATTTTTGGTCCCTTATATGCAGTCAACTAAGCCTGAAGCAGAGGAGCTTTTAGGTGACTTAGCAGTACTTGGTATGAGATACCACTAAAGAACACTATCAAATCAGTACCTGGATCTTACTGGATGAATTAGGAGGTGAAAACACCCGCTTGCTCAGAGGAAAAAGCTGGG
>VZTG01003867.1:0-59122 GCA_013397845.1 Melanocharis versteri
CTCTGCCGGCCCCTGCCCGCCTCACCGCCGCAGGTCTCCCCCGGCTCCCTCCGGTGCGGGCCCCGCGCCGGGCCGGTGCCCTGCGGCGTCTGGGGAGAAACGCGTCCGCTGCCTCAGAGCTCGGACGGGGCGGCCCCGTCAGCGGCGGGGGCTGGGGGCAGCGGCGGGCGCTCGGGGGGGCGCGGGTAATTCTGAGCTTTGATAGTTTGTGTCGCGGTTTGGCCCAAGGTAATGTTCAAACATTTGCCCGTTGCTGGGACAACGAACGCCCCGTGTATGTCCTGTGGGATTTAACGCGCTGAGTTGATGGGATTCGGTTTCCAAAGTGATGGCAGCGCTGAACCGCAGGATGGGTCGGACGGGTAGGAACCGCCGCGGGTTATCTGGTCCCACCTTCCTGCTCAAGCAGGGTGGTCCCAGAGCACATGGCACAGGATTGTGTCCAGACAGTTCTGGGATATGTCCAGTGAAGGAAACTCCACACCACGGTCACTGGTCAGGAAAGAATTTCTTCCTCTTCTTCAGGTGGAACTTCCCGAGCATCAGTTTCTGCCCGTTGCCTCTTGTCCTGTCGCCCAGCACCACCGAACAGAGCCTGCCTACATCTTCTTGGCATCCCCCGGGTTTAGATATTTATTCACATTAGTAAGGTCCCCTGTCAGCCGTCTCTTCTCGAGGCTGAACAGGCCCAAATCCCTCAGCCTTTCCTCATAAGAGAGATGCTCCAGTCCCCCAATCATCCCTGTTGCCCCCCCGGACCCGCTTTGTGAGCTCCATGTCTCACTTGTACTGAGGAGCCCAGAACCGGGCACAGTAGTTGTGTCCAGTTGTGAAATGCTGTGGCTTAGTCAAATGAATGAGATACAAAGGACATTGGGAAATTTATCAGTTTTTTGTATACATTGAATGAAGAACTTACATATGTTTTCACGTTAACCCTTCTGAAGGGAAGATAAATGAACCAGAGAGCTCTGTGGCACAAGTGCCGAGGAGATCACTAAGCAAGTTCAGAAGTGCATGGCTGTCTGGCTGGAGTTGAAAACTTAAAACAGAGTTTGCAGATGCTGTTTAGTGTATCTGTAGTTGTAGGTGTGTCTAGGTAAAATAAGGAAAAACTAAACTCTTTTCTTTAAAAAGCTTGAGTTTATCTGCACAAAGCTTGTTAAGCAAGTGAAAGTGAAAAACACATCTAGTGAGGTAATTGGTACGATTTATACGTCTGCTCCATCTGGTACACAAAATAACGTCTTTGGAAATAGGGGAAGTTTTTGCATTAAATAGTTATTTTAAATGAAAATCAAATACACAGTTTACGAAAGAACTTCTAGGCTTTGGAGCTGGGGTGCATATTGTTGATGAGATTATTTTAATTGAAGGTAAATGCACTAAGATGTCTCAATGTAATTTTCAGAAGCAGTCTACTGTTATCGTAGTATCGTGTGTATTTATTAACATTTGTTACATGCTGACAAAATTTACAAGGAAAAGGTTTGGTTTATTCTTGCTTCTGTTTTTAAAAAAATCTATGTTTATAGCACAGGCTTTGACATTTTGAAAAAGGAGGTCTAATTGAGCTTTTATATCTAAGCTGACATTGTCTGCAAGGATTTTGACAAATTATTTAACTTGTAAGTTCATTTATTTTTTTGTAGAATTAGAATTTTCTGTCAAACCACATGCCTAACCAAAAGCTGAACAAACAGTTAACATTCTGTGTTTTGAAACAATGTTGCTGACACTTTTGAAAGTGTGAAAAATTGAGAAAACCAGGCAGACTACCAAGCCTGAAGAGCTGCTTGGACTTTATTTTGGGACGGTTTTGTTTGGATTTTTTAGATCATGATCTTACCACTGAATCACAGAATGGTTGGGGTTGGAAGGACCCTCTGGAGACCATCTAATCCAACCACCTCTGCTAAAGCAGGTTCACCCAGAGGAGTTTGCACAGGATTGTGTTCAGGCAGGTTTTGAATATCTCCAGAGATGGAGACTCCACAGCTTCTCTGGGCAGCCTGTTCCAGTGCTCTGCCACTCTTGTTCAGGTGAAATGAGTTTTGCCAACCCATGTTTTGAAGGCCAAGAGAAGAAAGACGAGAAAGATAAGAAAATAAAATGTGCAATTGAATTGACAGAACATGGCTATTTCAAAATATGTGAGGCAAAATTTGCTTTCACTGAAATTGACATTATCTTTTTGTGTTTTAGAATCAGGTGCTGTTTTCACATTCGGGAAAAGTAAATTTGCAGAAGACATTCCTAGCAAGTTCTGGTTCAAAAATGACAAGCCTGTACTTATATCATGTGGAGATGAACACACAGCTATTATTACAGGTCAGTATTGGAAATGGAGGTTATAGAATCAGAATCGTTTAGGTTGGAAGAGACCTTTAAGATATCAAGTCCAACCATTAACCCAGCACTTCCAAGTCCACCACCAAACCATGTCCCCAGGTGCCACATCTATACATCTTTTAAACACCTCCAGGGATGGCGACTTGGCCACTTCCCTGGGCATCCTGTTCCATGAAGAAATTTTTCCCAGTCTCCAGTGTAAACCCTCCCTGGCACAGTTTGAGGCCATTTCCTCTCATCCTCTTGCTTGTTACCTGGGAGAAGAGGCCAAACCCAGCTGGCTACAACCTCCTTCCAGGAAGTTGTAGAGTGATAAGGTCTTCTCTAAACCTCCTTTTCTCCCACTGCTTCCCTGGTAGGACTTGTCCTCCAGACCCTTCTGTGGACACATTCCAGCCCCTCAATGTCTTTCTTGTAGTGAGGCTGATCTGTATGATAAAAGGTGATATATTTGGACACCTTTGAAAGTTACGAATATTACTTGCGTCCTGAGGAAATACATTAATTGAGGTTGGGGAGAGGAGAGAGGACTGCTCTGTGGGAACTGTTGGATGCCTTTGGAGTTAGCGTGAGGTAACTCAAGGTTTTCACAGGATATGCCCAAGAATTGTCTTGAGGAAGGTTGTAATAGCTGAGTGTATCACAGGATTTGAAGTAAGGATAATTTTGTTCAGGCTGAATGTTTCTTGTTAATCTGACAATGTTTAGTATGTCAGATATATTGTATCATGGAAGTAACACTAATTGCTGAGCCCCACAAGTTCACTGGAAATCTCCTTGAAACAATAAATACGATTGTGTCTCTCATATGAAGCTTGGAATTACTGTTGACTGTCAGATGAAAATAGCCCTTGAAAGAGCAACTCCATAAAGGATTTCAGAAAATCCTACAAAAATCAGAAATAAATGGAAAGAGCATTCAAAGAAACTCCAGTGTAAGAGAGGGAGTATTATTAATGTTTTTTTTCTTTTCTTTGAAATGATGGAAACAATACTCATTAAAGAATTTGTTAATTTTATTTTACACGAAAGGGACTACTCTTCTGTGGATGATCATGTGTGATGATTGTATTGACAATCAACTGCTGACAGATAATAAGACTTAGTTGTTGAAAAAATGATATGTGTATTTTCAGGACTTTTAAATTGGAATGTAGTTATTGCTCATCAATATCCATTTGGTCATTGCTTATTAAATAATTTCCTGAGGGTTTCTTACAATGTTTACAAGCAACATTGAAGATGCTGGATTTTTAGAAAGAACTATTCCAGGCATGATAAAAAAGACTAGATTTCATGGGCTGCAGAGCACCCCGAGGTGAAATTATACGATGAATTTTTCAAGCCTAACTTCACAGAAGATGAATTATACATTAATAGTTTATTTTGAACAAAGCTTGACACTTTTTCTTGGATTGAACCAGTAATATTAAATTACCTGTTGCATAAAATTAATCGGGATGTAACCTGGGGCACTGTGGCATTTTCCTTTTGGATTTTCTTTTTACATATACTTTTATATGCCCACACCCAGTTTGAAATAACACAGGTATAGTTCTGTGTTTAAACCAGTCAATTTAAATTGCCTCCCAGCATGTGCCTGGGCCAGGACTGTTAACCCCAATCAGCAACAATCCCCTAATTCCCACATCACTGTAACAGTGACCACTTTGATGAAGCTTTTGAAGAATTCAGCTTGCAGAGGTTTACATTCAGCACCATTTCTCTACTATTTCCCCTTCTCTCCATTATTTTAGTGTATGCAGCTTGTTTCAAAAGTGTCTCTGTAGTTTGCCTTAGCTGTTGTAGTGGGCAGGTAGGTACACTACCAGGGAGGCTTCTAGATGATCACATCTTTATTTCCTCGAAGTTTTAGTGGAGGAGGAGCTGTAGAAGCATGAGAAAAAGGCTTCTTTGGTAGCAAAAGATTTTCTGGGTCATTGTAAAGTAAAGGCAAAAGTGGGGGTAAAGTATGGATCAACAACAAGCAAAGGTATAAAAACTGCAGGAGTTGTACAAAAAAACTGACAAAGGGAAAGAAAAAGCCCTTGTCCCTCATTTGTTCTTCACACCTGTGCATGCCCATGTGCACCTCACATTTCTGCAGTTAGATGGAGTTGGATGATACAGTGGAATTAAGCCCTTGGTGACTGACCCTGAGCTGCAGTAACACCTGGAATAAACGCTCCAGGAGCGTGTGCTGATAGTGAGTTTACTGAGAAGGGTACAGACCTTGTGGGAAACCAAGAGCTTCTTCAGCTGAACCTGACCTGGAAGAGATAAAAGACAAAAATCACCAAGGAAGGAAAAGTATCTCAAGCAGGTGTGTGTTAATGCATGCTTCATTTGATTTTCAGTCTTTATTTACTGGTCACAAAATTCCCCCCCTCCTCCCCTTTTTTTTCCACACCTTGAAAGAGGGAATGGGACAGTAGGGAGTACGAAGTAGGGGGCAGTGGGAGTACGAAGTACCATTAAAATATAGAAATATATCAATTTTACACTTAACATGACTCAACAATCGTAAGTAAAACAATCATCCAAACTGCTATAAATCCTTCCTTAATGCTGGATTTGGGCAGGAGAGACAGCTACATCTAGCACCAAATCTTGACTGAATACTAATGAAGAAAATGTACAAGAACTGATATTTAGCATTCAAACAAAATATTCAGAACCTTTCAAATACTTCTTTCATCTAATCCAGCATCAATATTCCCATATGACTTTTATAAAGACAAGTGTAAAGTAAATATAAAACACTCCATCCTTTGCCTTTCTAGATCAGGAGTTAAGAGTCCAAAATTTTATTTGCATGCTGTGGCTGCATGTTGGAATTGAAGAGACCAGTGATAGTTACTAGCTGACTTTGAGTTGGCTTGCTGAGCTAGTTGAAGAAATGTTTCCTTCTCCAGGATGGAAGTTTGGGATTGAAATTTGTGTTTCTTTATTCTTTTGCCATCTACCATTGGCATAACCTTGATTAAAATGTCCAAGCAGGAGTTTTTTTAAGCAGTGGTCTTCTTTAGGTTTTTAATGCAGTCATGAGCAGTATATATTCCAGCATCACTTGTAGCATGTTTAATTATGGTTCTTGCATCATATCTGTATTTTTTGGCCCAAGAATACTGATAGTCCATTCCCTGCATCTTCTATAACTGCAGGCTTTGGAAAGCAATTAATTCATCCTCATGGGAGCTGGTATGAAGAAGTATGAATATGCATACTTTTAAGAATCTCCTTCCAATGCCTGTCTCTTAAATTTTCTTTCCTACAAAACTCCTAAAGTTAACAGCTCTCTTATTGTTTATTTGCCTTGATTAGAGTTATCCTAGGCAGCTTAACCACATTTAATCAAAGAAACTGATCCTGTTCACAAGGGGGAAAATGCTGATGAATGAAGACGTTTTCTGAACTCAGTGCTCTGGAGACAATTGAAGTTCCCAACACAAGAAGGCAGAAGGAAAGAAAGAAGTACCAATTGTAAAAGTGGGAGTGAAAGGAGGTGCATATGGAACCACAAGAAGATAGTATACTCGTAATTTCAGGTTTTGTAAGTGTTAAACATTCAGCAAAGAGACCTTGGAATCTCTCCATGTGTTTTGCCACCAGTTTTCTTCTATTCTTTCTGCTTACCAGCAAGTCATCAGAACATGGCACAGTATCTTTTGCATCAACTGCAAGAGGAGGACAAGAAAGATTAATACACGTTTGTGTTGATGTATATGAGCAAGCAACATACTGTGCTGGTTTTGTTTGTGTGATGCCAAATGTCCTAAGCATGACTGTTCTTGTTGCTCAATAAAGTCTTTGAGAATATCATGACTTGCCTGACAAAACTGATGTCACTCCTATTTTCCTGGGATCTATTTGACTTGTATATGAGCTTTAAATTAACTGTTAATATAGTTTATTCACTAAATTGCTCAAATAAAAAGAATACAAAAAAAATCATTGTGCCTTGGCATTTGCTACTCTGTACAAAATACTACCTTTTATGTTTTATTTAGATACAGTTTCTGGGTAGGATCTTGTAGTAAACGCTCAAGGTCTGTGCATCGCCTCCCCATCTTATTTCTCTCCCACACTCATATAATTTAGAAAGCAAGGGGGGAATATGTAAAACATACCTTTAAACATAGATGATTAGAATACTTGGCTGCCTGCTGTGACAAAGCATACGGGATTTCAGCTGGTATTTCCCAGCTGCCTGATGAATGCTTTTAAAAGCACTTCATGAACCAGAGGTGCACATGGCTGATGGGGGTTGCCAGGAATCACAGTTATGATAGCAACCAGTCATGAGAAACGAGGTAAGAGACAATCTCTTACTGAAGCGTCCCACAAAACCTATGTTGCTAAATGTGGTAGCCCTGAATTGCTGTTGGTGAAATTTCTGCTGGTGTACCTGCCAGTGAACACATACCCGGGAGAAATACTCCAGTTTTGTATCAGGATAAGGGTGGAGACTCCTATAAACAGTCTGAGTAGGCCTTTTCATTATATCCTGTTTCCCTGCTGCCCAGAGTCATAGTCCTACTCTGCTGGACCTGGCTTGTGCCAGCCATTCCACCTGGCAGATGGCCACAATCTGGATGACAGCATCAAAGGGGAAGCAAAAAAACCAAAAGCAATTTGAGTTTACAAAGTTTTGAAATTTGATCCTTGCCTATTTAAATGCTGTTGGATTCAGTGCATCTGTGTGATGGCTGGGATATCTCAGTATGCAGTTATGAAAATTGTGTCTTTTGCATGCAAAATTATATTGGATTTCTTGGCCAGCTTAGATGGAATCATGTCTCTTCCGAAACTTGGTTTGCTGTACAGACCAAGAAATGTTGCTTCATTACAGGCATTTGTTTAGGTTCCTCTGTAATGCCTGTTAATTCTCATTCTCTTTCTAAATTAACTGCTTCCCAGATCTTTTATTTTCTGCTATACTCCTAGGAAACCTGAAATTATAAAAGGCTGTCGCTCAGTTGTAAAAGAATGTGAAAAAATTCCTCTCATCTGTTAAGCTCCTTGACTTACAAAGCAATGCCTGAGAATTTAAAGACTGATATAAAACCCAGCAGATTATAGGATGAAAAGCATGACCTTGTTTGAGTTTTGCATGGATAAAAGAGAATGTGCTTAAATTGAATTAGGGCAGCTTGGTATCGTACTCCCACAGAAGTACTGCTGTCTTAGGAAAGCAGTTGGAAAGTGTAAAGCAAGGATACGAGGAAGCCATACCAATATAGGATAGATGTCATTTGCTGATAAAAATCCTTTCTGTTAAGGTGTGTTTGCTGTCAGGGACAGCTCTGCATGTGTTTGACATGATTGCATTATCGAAATTAGGATGGGGATATAAATGCTGTTAGTAGAACACTGTGAGCGTGAACTTGACCTCGGTCTTTCTTCCCTTCCAGCTTTCTTAGAAAGACATAGTATTGACACATAGCCCCACGTGCCAAGAATTGTAAAATCTAACAATTTGATTGGGATTTTAGATACCAGTTATTGTTAAGCATTGGTTCTTTTATTTTTTTAAACTATGTGGTGATATTTAAGAAAATAAATGGATATTTTTATTAGAATAGGATTTTTTTTTGTTGTATTTAAAACATTGCAATATTGTATTTCAAAGTCTCTGTAAATCACAGTCAGAACCTTCACTGGGAACAGCCATATTATTTTGGCATTATTGTATGGAATTGCTGTTATGGATTGTGGTCATGGTAATTGTAGATGACAAGGGTGACAAATTCTATGACCAAATTTCTGTTTAGGGTGACAACATTTTGATGGAATCTAATGCACAAAGCTCTGCAGACCTTCAGAAGTAAACAAAGTCCTTTTGACTGTTTTAAAAGGGTGAAGTTTTGGGGAGAGGATTTTGTTTTGTTGTGGGTTTTTTTGGCAAATCAGTTTCTATTGTTTTGCAAAGATTTCTGTTGGAACAAGGGTCTTATTTTCCAGAGGGAACTTTAAATCTTTGCAAGATGTGATAGTTTAAAAAAATGACATTAAATGAGTTCATTTTAAGGTATTGTCAGTAGTCAGTTTTGGCTGTCTAATTTTCATCCCAGATGACAAAATTCTCATCTGTTCATATCCCATCCTCAGAAAAAGCACTGGTTGTTCAGAATTACAGCAGTTCATTGTAATGGTCAAACATGCAAGTCCAATGACATATAGGAATTTCTGAAAGGTGATTCTAGTATTGCTGCTATGGAAGGTTTGTAACCTAATGTTTGCATTTAGGTTTACAGAATTTCTGACTGCATCGTAGATTTATGCATTCTGTCTTTATATGCAGAATAACAAATTAATATAGTTAGTGAAAATTTATCAGAAACTACATTTGATAGAAATGCATATTAGCAGTAAAAGAAATATCCCACCCTAAACAATCAAATAAACTAAATATTACAAATTTGTACTTGTATTTATCAAACAGCTGCATTATTCATTCGTGTCCTTGGGGTAAAAGATGTGGGTGCTCAGTTAGATGTGCTGTTGTTTTATAAGGGGGCCCATAGATACTATGGTTTCTGAACTGCAGGGTCTGCCCAAGAGTACAACATCTTGTTTTCTGAAGAGCATTTCATCTGTGCTGTAATTAAAGATGAGGATATTTCTTCTTCTGGTTGGGGATTTCTTACTTAAACAATGCAATTACTATTTTTGAACTGAAAAATCACAAGGACATTAATTATTGTTTACACTTATGTATTGAATGGCCTAAACTTAAACCTTACATTAAAAAGGAAGTGATAAGTTCATTGTGAGTGAATGACCATCTTGCTTGAATGAGATATTCAAACACTTGTATGGATTCTGTCTGTGATTTTTTTCAGGGAAAGGTAAACTATACATGTTCGGCAGTAATGACTGGGGCCAATTAGGACTAGGATCGAAGAACACTGTCAGCAAACCAACGTGTGTTAAAGGTTTGTGTGATTTTTTTTTTGTCTTTTTGAAAGGAGACCCTTGTGAAAAGGTACTTCATAGGATGCAATTCCAAAATAACTGATTCTTTATTCATCATGTGTGCACATTACTGTACAAGGTCATGAAGGTTGCTCAAAAGGATCCCTTATTGATTTTCCATTACTTCAGATTTTGAGTCCTTTTGCTTCTGAAGATTACTTCAGATACATAGAATCCTATCATTTTTGAGGGCTCTGATTTTATGTAGTATTTGCCTTTTCCGACAAACCACATCTTCATTTTTTACTGTGGACAATAATCAGGTGCTTGGTCTCTGCATTGTCTATGTGTTAGAAACCAGAGTTCCAACAGCACTGTGTAATCTCTGCGTCACTACTTTCTTAGCAACTTTGTAAATGAAAAAAATCTATCAGAAACTTTTCACAAGTACTGCTACATTTTTAACAAGTATAAGGAATGCCTGAGGGGGCATAAATGTTAATACATTTTTATGAGGCAGTAAAATAAATTTCTATGTGTTGGAAAATATGTTTTCATTGCACTGTGATCTTCTTGATCTTTCCTAGCTGTTTTTATCTTGTCAAACAAAGCTAAGTCAATACTTTTCCCTATCTCCTTACTTATGTCAAGTCAGATCTATCCCATTAACACATTTCTTTTCACTATTAAATGTTTATCTTCACTCTTTCTGCCAGCAGATCGATCTGTTAGCTTATTGTTAAAAACAAATTATCCTGCTTGTTCAAACTCTGTTTTTCCTGATTTAGTTTTTTCTACTGTCCTTTATTTGCTCCTGTCTCTATTTCACGTCAGAGGGAGAATGCAGCTGCTCTCAGGTACAATCTTCTGTCAGCCATGTGAGAGATTGATTCTTACCTTGGCTTAAATGGATTGGGTTTCAAGTTTTGAGTTTGCTGTCAAATTGCAGTGGAGAATAAAAGATGAAGAGAAGATGACAGCAATTCAAAGACCTGGCAAAATTCAGGCAGACCTGGCATCCACTGAAAAAAGTCACAAGGCGGGGTGTCTTTTATCTCTTGGCAGTAGACAGCAGGAGGAATTCCTGGAGCTTTTCTCACTAGCCTTTGGTCATCACTTGGCTTTGGGAATGGAGTTGCAAGGACACTTTTCAGTTTCTGCTTGGAGCCAAATGGTTGTGTCTGCATGTTTTCTGAGAAAATATTTTCTGGGAATTGGTTAGAGACTAATGAAATTGGTTATGAAAAATCACCAGCAACAGTGTAAATATAGCATGTCTCATAACATGCAATTGATTAGCCTAAGTGGGAGGAAGGTTAGGGAGCACAGGCTTTTGAAGAGCTGATTAAGATAATTTCTGAAGTTGAAGGGTTTTGGGATATGAAGGTTGGAGGAAGAAGCCATCATTGGAAGTGTTATGGTTCCAGCCTGATGGGACTGGTAGGTGTTGGATAGGAGAGGCAGGAACCTGAATTTGGACAATTTAAGTTTGTGTCTGTGTGGCAGACCAGAGGCAGTTCATGTTGAAGTTGATAGATTTATTTGCTGACTTGGTAGAAGGGACCTTAATCTGAATGTTAAAGAGCTGATGAAAGTTGATCTGGAAGAACTGAAAAAGGGTTTGTGAAAGGGATGATTGTTGTCGGCTCTGTCCTGGACTAGTGCAGTAGAAAAGCAATTAAAGATTCATTATGTAAAAATAATCCTGGTTTAGAGCATTGTATAGGGTACGTGGACATGACTGAGAGAAGATAATTTGTTGACAATGAACAGTAACTGGAGCAAGGATGGAAAAGTCAGGGAGAGTTTGCTCCTCCCTTTTTCTGGAATGGAGTGCACTTGCCATAGGAGAAGAGGAACCTCTGTATTCTCTCTTTCCCACCAAAATAACTCCTGAGTCCTCTCACATACGTTCCCAGTCTTTCTAAGAGACCATGCTGCAGAGAAGTGCATGCAATGGCACTCTCATTGGTGGTAACTCAGCAGAAATTGAGGCAGGGTGAGGCATGCAAAAAAGTGTGGGCACTAGTCCAGGTAGGGCTGCCCTTTGCAATTGCGTTCAGTGATCAGGAAGATACCAGAGCAGAAAAAGGGTGTGAGCACAACGAAGGGAGGTAGGGATGGTAAGACAAAGGAACAGTATGGTTTCACAGATTTACAATAGTGGGAAATGTCTAAGAGGGAAGTAACAACAGTACTGTTAATGAAAACTGAAGACAGCTTAAATAATTAATTTTATCCTGCAGCTTAATATACTGTTTGAGGCATATCCCATAAATGGTAAATTCCAGGGACTGTTACTTCATTGGGATGAAGTAACCATCATCAAGTTAACCCGAGTGTTTTGAGTTTTTAGGGTCTGACCTATTTTCTTATCTTGGGGGAATACTGATTTGATAAATCATGTGCTAGATTCAAATGGGCAACGAATCTTATAATAATTCTGTTGGTAAAAATGTGAAAAGAAGAAATCAGAGCTCCCTCTAGAGCATAGAGCATTTTGTTTTTGAACCAGCTATCAGCTTGTTTGTAACTTTTCCTCCTCTTTGGTTTTAATTCATAGCTTTAAAACCAGAAAAACCAAAACTTGCTGTTTGTGGAAGAAACCACACTTTAGTTTACACAGGTATGTAACCTCTATTTTGTACATATTCAAGATACATTTCTTCCTTTTCTTTCATGCAAAATTACGTTAGGAGCCCCAGAAGTGTTGAGGAAGGAAAAATAAATGAAAATGGGGCTGCTAAAATGGGAGTTTTACATCCAGTTCCAAGAATTTGGAATTTTTTTGAATTGTTTGATTTATTCTGAGCCAATACATTTATAAACTAATGTTAGATAGTAGTTTCCTAGTAATAGAGTTATGGAAAAAATTCTTGCTGGCATTTGAGGTGTGGTTAACAATTATGAATGTTTCCTTTAAGCCCTGTAAAGATATATTATTATTTTTATATGCATCTGTACTCAAATTTACCTTTGGTAAATAATCTTTATTAGTATGCTGTTATATATTTGAATAAATATAGTAGAACTGAATGTTTCAAGTCTTCAAATTTTGTTGTATTTTTGGTTATACAACATACTCTGCTATTTCAATGACAAGTTGCTTTATTAAGCTATAAATAAATAAACAGTAAATTTAAACTTAAAAATAGATTTGTAGAGACACAGTATACAGAGAATTTATGAAGATTCTTGTCATGCTTCTATAATTTACGTAATGGAATAGCCATCTTTGTGGCTGCAATCCTTTCAGTAATGTTATGAAGGGGATTGTTTGATTATTAGGAGGTTTATATATGTGGAGACCCTGAGCACTGTAAATAAGATTGTTAGAATAAAACAGAACATATTAATAACAATTGAGTATGCAGGACAGCACAGGGTAAATATTAGTCACCTTTGGTATACACACTGGCTATATGATTTGTGGCCATTTATAAATTATGTCAGTTTATTTATCACATTTTTGTCTGGGTTTGGTTAATAATAGGCTGTATCTGTTTCATCACAGATGAGCACTTTCGATGTGAAACATACTAAAATTAAAAATATAAATCTTAAAGCTCTCTAAAGTTGAAGATATCTGTCATCAGCATTAAATTCAAGATTCTAAAAAAAATACCTGGTTAATTTAATTGGAAGTTATTTAAATATTAAAATAAGTAAAATATATCTAATAAAAACTAAGTAAAAATGTATTTCATTCATAGTACTCAAAACTATCAAGTTATTAATTTCTTTAATTTATGTACCAATACAGCTTCAGTTTTTCTTGTGTGTGACATCATTCACCCTTTTCTCCTGCTTTATCTTGAAATATACATTATTTGTGGAAGGAGTTGCTTCTGGCTGCCAGGGCTACTGGCAGTCATTTTCTCAGAGCTCTTGCAGAACTTTCAATCATATTTATATTTTAGATCAGTCTCCAGAATAGTGGGGAATGCAGTCTAAGTACATGTAAGGCCTTTAGGAAGTTCGGATCCAAGTGTGTGCAGGAAAACCTTACTAGCTACAACAGAAACTGCTAATTTCAGCTGGAGAGTATTTCAGGGCAGTAGACCTTAACATTTTTGTGATTTTTTTTTCCATTGAAAATTAAATTATTTGCTCTGGTTTCTTCATTCTGTGTATTACCTGTGCTTTTCTGTATGCAGAAAAAGGAAATGTCTATGCTGCTGGAGGTAACAGTGAAGGCCAGTTGGGATTAGGTGACACGGAGGAAAGGACCACTTTTCATTTAATTAGTTTTTTTACCAAGCAGCACAAGATCAAGCAACTATCAGCTGGATCATACACCTCAGCAGCAGTAACTGGTGAGAGCAACTGCGAATAAAATCTATTTATGTGTGTCCAGCCTGGTTCCAGGAAGACATTTATTCCAGCATTCTGTCTGCATATGTGGGTGCATTTTCTGTCCTCACTGTCTTCTTTCCTTGGTGTAGCCACAGTCATTTTTTGACAGCCAGTTGCCTATTTTAACACAGTCTGGCGAGAGGTGTCTATCTCATTAACTTCTTAGAGTTTTTGTGACTGTTTAGTAGAAATACTTACAGAGGAGGAACAGTATGAATACTCTCAAAATGGAAAAAAAATCTTCAGTTTATTTCCAGGGAAAGCAGCTACAAAACATGAATCCTATGAAAACTAAGCATCTCTAATTCCACTTCTTAACTGCAGCTATTGTGGTCCATTGGTACAGGCTGCACAGGTGTGTCATTCCTTACTAATTCTGGGAGAGGCTCAGCCTCTCACCTGTTTCTCAGGTGGCAAAATTATACAACCACAACATGCTGAAGTCCACACAGTTACAATACTTCCAGTCACTGGATGGGTGGTCCTTTATTACTCTATAATGCAATTTCTCAGGTCTTGCTGTAAAGTGTTTTTTTCTGTACATGTTTAGGGTAAGTTATTGAGGCTGTAATTTCAGAACTTGAGAGAGATGCTAGCCTGCTTGTTTGGTTTTTGGTTTTTTATGCCAATTGCTGACATTCTCCTGAGATTTTTAGGATAATTTTGAATTATTTTAGCTCCTGACGCCACCTCAGTAGCACCGTAGATTTTTTATTCAAACACTGTACATTTTTTATTCAAACATTTCCCACCAATAAGAAATATGCGTAGAGAAGACCTTATGTCTTCTAGAAGAATCTAGAGACTTTTCATGTTGTTCACTGCCTTTTTTGGTGGTTTATTTTTTTTTTTTTACTGTTGCCATTGGTCTTTGTCTCATTAGAATCTGGTCTTAATAAACCTGCAACATCTACTGTTGTAGTTTAAAGAAAGCAAAATGAAGCTGGGCAATATAACCACCTGTGAGGAGAACTGAAAGATAAGGCAGGAGCACGTGGGGTGCCTACCAAAGTCAGAACAGAGAATAAGTTTGGAAGAATGAGAAAGGGGTGACTTGCACCTAGAAATGAGAAGATGCCTTAAATTCACTGTAATATTTTCATACTGACCTCTGGCAACTGAATTGTCTCACACACTCAATCTTCCTCTTTCTGAAGGAATGTTTTTTACGTAGTACTTTTTCTGTTGGTATTTATGGTTTAACATCAATTGATGTGTAAGTGTTCTGTGTCACTTTTGAAATTCTTAAGGAAAACCCTCTTACTTCCAACTCCTTTTTTGCGTTTTGCTAAATTATCATTTTCTATCCCTGAGATCATGACATTCAGTAGTATCATAACACAGGGTTTCTGTACTACTCCTCAATAAATAGACTAAATTTTTATTAGTTTTTGTTTTAAATCTATTAACTCTCTGTGTCTTCATTTTAGAGGATGGGCAGCTCTTTATGTGGGGTGATAATTCAGAAGGTCAGATAGGCCTGGCCAATGAAGCCTCTGTCAGTGTCCCCTGTAAAGTGGATATTGGAAAACCTGTTTCCTCTGTATCCTGTGGATATTATCACTCTGCCTTGATAACAGGTAAGAGAATGGGAATAGAGGTTAGTGGAGACAAGACAGTGGTTTTCAAATAGTTGTTTGAAACTTGATACACTACAGTTGTTAAAAATTGCCATGTGACAGAAAGCCTTCTGTGTAGTTTTGTTTTACATTGGAAGAAAAAACCTGCAGTTAATTTTCTGTATTTGCACATTGTTGTGCAAAAGTATATTAGAAAGAATGAAATATCTTATCACAATTTGTTTTCATGAAGGTTATGACATATATTGTGGATTAATACTATGGTTTCAAAAATCCAACTTTTCTTGAGATTATTCTTTTTTTTGATGATCAAATAATAATCTTCATCTTCTCTAGAAATATAAATATTAAATATTGCTATGTTATGAGGAAAAATTGATCTTATTTGCTAGAAGTGCAAGGTTGTTGTCCAAGTTTGTTTTTCTGTCTTAAAATTTAAGTCTTGAAGTCAGTTAAACAGGCAGTGCATGGTATGAGGAGAAGCACTGCTACAGTGAGCTGTTGTCTGATCTCCAAACCAAACCGCCTCCCTCTTGCTTTCCACCTCTCTATTCCCAACTCTCCATAGGTTTCCAAAGTGAAGATTCCACTCATTTTTTCATAATGCCAGTATGGATGAATTATCAGCCAGTATTGATGGCATTATGTATGAGCAGCTATGAATTCCTCTCAGCCATACAGATTTACATTATTAAACTTTACCGTTTGGTCCCCTCAGAGTAATTAAAGATTTCAAAGGATCGATAGTTTTGATTGTAAAGCTTTTAATGGGTACCCAGGAGCTATTCCATCAGATACCTTTCCCAGATTACTTGATAAATGTTACTTTTCCACACACAATATCCATATTGCTCTCTGAGAACATGCTGTTAACAGAATGAGAGCTTGCTATGGTGGACAAATATTAATTAGGTGTTATGCTGGTAGGGTGCAACTTTTATTACAGATGCTTTATTACAGTAAATGAATTAAGTGTCTGGGACTGATCAGGAGCTCAGCACCTGAACTCAGAATAAATGGAGGGGAAAAAAAAGATGCTTACTTCAAGGATGTAGGAGGAATGTGTGTATCTCTGCCTTAGAGCCAAGAGCTGAAGGTCCAGGACTGCAGTACGATGTCACAAAAGCTCTCAGTAGTAGAAGGGTTGAGGACGAGCATCTGAGAGTAAAGAGAGAACAGTGTGTGCCAAGTGCCCTAAGGAAGTGGAACCTTTTAATGCAAGGGGATAAGAAAAAAAGGCTTAGGGTTGTACCTGGTTAAGGAAAATGGAGCTTCTCAAAGTATTGATAGGAAGATGCACTGGTTATCACCTGTGAAAATGAGGAATTGTTGAACCTGTTACTACTTAAGCAGGCCTGAGTATGAGATGGAAAATCTTAGTTTTCAACCTTAATATCTGCAAGTTCTGCATGAATTGGGTTCAGTCAGTGTCACTGAAGCTACTGACACACACTTGGCCTTCTTTGTGGTGAAAGCCTTTCCTTTGGTCCCTTGCTGACAGTTTTATTTGACTCATACTTCAGCTACCATAAAAATTTAGCATTGGACGTCCAAGTACTTTTGCAGAATTGATTTTCTGTTGCATTACTGTCAGTACGTATCCACACAGTGTTTAAAAGTTAACTTCATGCATTTATTCTGAGTGTACTATAGTCACAGGATATGTTACTTATCAGTTATTAGAGTACTATAGAATTACTACATTTTGATTTTTAAACATGGAACAATACACTATCTTTAATAATGTAACATAGTTGCAGGATCTAAGACTTGGTACTTGCTGTCAGGCTGAACTGATAAGTATGGCACCATATGGCTCCCTTTCTTAATATGTTTATATTTTACATAACGTATGCACTGGCTGAAAAACCTGTTGGGAACACAGGCATATCTGGGTTAAAACTAAAAGGTGGCTCATGACATGAGAAAACATAGTGTGGACACAGAGTGCCCTCTCCAGGGCAGGATGTTCATTAATAAGAGACTATTGAATAAAAACGTGGTGAAGAATGGATTCCAGCTTTTTTTGTTCTTTTTTAACTGAAGTTCTTATTTCTTTGACATTGCTGGGTTTTAGAATATTTTTTTTTAGTAGGCTTTCATCTTTAAGGTGTTTAACTGCTATAAAGCTGAGAGCAATGCCTCTTATAGTTCCAAAAAGATGTCACCTTTCTTCCTTCTGCTTTCTAGAGGGCCTTCTTTGCAGACAATAATTTAACTGCTGAAGATGTCAGTCACCTGTATTCTACCATGTGCACATGGACTCCACTGATGCCAAAGTAGTTGTAGAATAGAAGAACAGAATAAATCCTGAATATTTTTAATAAAAAAAACCACTTTGGAAATTAGCCCAGGCAATGGCTAACTCAATTCCATATGCAAATTAGGAACTAGTCTGATTACTCAGTTCATATTTGAAAGATGATTGTTTATTCCCTTTCCCTTTCCTTTGCATTCTTCGAAGAGTTCCACTGAAAAGAAGTTTTTAGTCTGTAACTTCCAGCTCTCTTTAGGATTTTTTCACAGTGTGTTTTCTTTCCTTCCATTTTGCAGGCTTGGGACATTGGGTCCTGGTATTAGGGCTATGTCCCAAGCAAAGCAACAGGGAAACAAACTGCTGGGAGACTGCAGCAACAATTTTTGAGCCCTTATACCGATCTTTACTTGACTTGCCTTTGACCACACACTCAGGAGAGGACAATTTTTCAGGAAGCATTAAGCTTGGCAAGCATGTACAGCCCATTTGTCCACTGGAGAAGATGGAGAGCAGGAAAAGCTGATGTATCTCACCACGGCTCGGGGTTCTACAGCAGAATTAGATTCGTGGAGCCAGAAAGGAATTGAATATATTAGACCTCTTCTAGTGCTCCCACTGCCTGAATTGTTACTGTAATCAAGGTCAAGATCGATTCTTATTGAGAAGATGTCTTTTCATAGAACACTTTGCAGGTTCCTTGAATTCCTTTTTTAATGTATTTTGTCATTATTTTTAAGGACTGGTTTAAGAATCATTCATCCCACAAACACTTCCATGCTCTGAATTTCAGTATTTTAGACAGTTTTAACCAATTTGGTCTTAATAAATATTTATTTTCTTTTTCTTCTTCATTTATTCAAGAAATCTTAGAGTTATCCAGTTCTTTTGTCCACTCGTTTTTGTCCCTCATTTGCCACCAGCCAGGTCTCTTATCTACTCTCAAATGCACATTTTCCTTTGAGGGACATTTTCCATTCACTTGTCCATTTTCTTGATATGCACCTGTGATTTTAAGTTTAGTAATACAGAAAATGTGCCACATTAGGGAAAATTCAATGTGTAAGTGTGTGACTCATATGAGAGGAGAAGATGAAATAACCAGGTTCTGTTGTGAACCGAGTGTCCTTAAAATGCAGGTGTACTGCACACAGTACATCATGTCCTCAGCACGCAGATGTACTCCATGCATACTGCACTCAAAATTTATCTGGGTTTGACTGGGTTCTTTTTATGCTTGATTGCTATTTTTCATCGTTTTTAGACCACTATTTGCCTAAAAGGGATGTGTAATGTATTCAAAAATTGCTTTGGTAAATGGTTTTATCTTTGTTAGCTGGATTATTAAGTTGAAAAAATGTAATAAACTTGATTAGTTTGGGAGGCTTGGCCATTTGAATCTCTAATCCTCTTAATTAGATAGTGATTGGATTAATTTTTTCAGTGCAATAGGGTTTAAAAGGAACTGCTGGTCTCTTCAAAGAGAACTGCATAAGTAGTTATCTCCCAAGTGCTTTTGGGGGTTTTTCAACTCATTTCTAGAAATATATGGCTGATCTAAGAGTATTGAAAAAATACTTACCTTCCAAAAAATACAGGGTTCTTTTTGTTGTTTTTTTTTTCTTTCTTTGCACTTAGAATGCTTAATAAAATCTCTTTTTGTCAGCAGAATGTTTTGGTTACAGAAAACCTCACATTTTAGTTGATTTTTATCTTTTTAATTGGGCTACTGTTTTAGAATAGAAAATTGATGCTGATGCAAATAACTGCAAAGTATCATCCTGTTCAGAGTATTTCTGCACACAGATATAAGAACAAAATCAGAATTAAAACAGGAAATCAAACTGAACAGAAGCCTAAACACAGTCCATAGGTTTGAAATTAAATGAAATACACTTTATTGCAGCTGAGGTAATTTGCTGGTTCTTAAAAAACACAGACAGATTGAAATGACTGCAAAAAAACTCTTAGAAAAGAAGCGTACATGAATGTAAGAAAGCCTTGAGAAGACAAGGGCTGAGAGGGGCCCTCATCCCTGTGTGTCAGTGTCTGCAGGGAGGGGGCAGGGGATGGACCAGGCTCTGCTCCGTGGGGCCCAGCAATGGGCCAGGAGGAACGGGCAGGAGCTGATGCCCAGGAAGTTCCACCTGAACATGAGGAAGAATTTCTGTCCTGTGCAGTGACCAAGCACTGGAACTGATTGTCCAGAGAGAGTGTGGAGTCTGCCTCACTGGAGATATTCCAGAACCATCGGGACACAATCCTGTGCCATGTGCTCTGGGATGGCCCTGTTTGAGCAGGTTGATTTTCCATCAAAATTCCATGCAAAATTATTTTCTGTTTCAATTCAGATTCTTGCAAGCAACTTCAGTTGACCTAAATACTGATTACAGAGGGAATTACCACCTCTCAGAAGCAGGATGTATATGGTTTTGTTTTTCCTTTGGCTACATTCCTTGCAGGCTAAGTATTGGGATTCTCAGCTTGGAAGGGGCTAAAATCTAGCACCTTTGTGTCCCATCAAAGCAGAGTGCTTTGCACAACTGTTTGGGCATTATACAAATATGTTCTGCTCTCCTGAGACACTTTTCTGTCTTTATAATTGTGTGTCTGCAGCAGTCTTGACAATCTATCTTTGCTTGTGAGTGTGTGCTGGAAACCATGCTCTGTTCTGTATTTTCACAGGAGATGGTGAGCTCTATACTTTTGGAGAACCTGTGAATGGGAAACTGGGATTATTGCCTGAACAGCTGAAGAACAATAGAGTCCCACAGCCTGTACTGGGAATTATGGAAAAGGTTAATAAGGTTGCTTGTGGTGGAGAACACACAGTGGTGCTGACAGGTAGGCAATTTAACTGGCTTTTCTTAAAGCCCTACAACTGAAACTCATGAATTTACATCTCACTGAAATGTTGGATGCTGATCCTAACTGGAAGACCATCCTACGTCAAGGAGGTAGAAATCCATGACCACTCAGCTAAGGCAGGCCTATGCTGCTCTGCCCATGTCCCTTGGCTACAGGATGAACTTGCCCAGGTGATTGTAACAGAGGGGCTTCCAGGCAGCTCCTGGTTGACACCACTTGCCTGCCCTTGCTTTTATCTGAAACTTCAGCAGCAAGTTCCCATGTAAATGTCCTTTTTATTCAGTATAAAATGCTGAATTTATCAGTATAAATGATGTATAGAGTTGTTTTGGTTGTAAGAAAATCCTGTAAGAGCTCAAACTGAGGTAACATTCCATGGATCTGCACAGCATGCTGGAGTCCTTTTTAATTCCACACAGCTTGGGATTCCCTGTCTCTGAAGGGACAGAAGGCTATTGATCCTATCTTCTTTTTCTTTATAGTCCTAGCTCCAATAAATAGCATTTTAAGAGAGCTTTACATAGGCTGAGTGCTTTTCTCTTTCTTATTGTAATAAGCCAGCACTGCCTGGTGCAACACGGATGATTGATGTTTTTTCCTCTAAGGAGCTTGAAATTGTTATTGCAGTGAGAGGGGAAATTCTAGAGGAAAGCTTCCATTCTGTAGTAAATTTAAATTCTCTTGAATATTTAGGAAGGTATGTAGGAAGTCACTTTTCAAGTAGCTTCATCATCTACTGGATGCCTGAATGGATTAAATATCTCTTATTATGATACCAAATTTGCTTGTGCCTTTGAGCAGAATCTTTAGCATAAATATGAAAATAGTACAGACATATACATCTGACATATTGTATGAGTTATGGAAATACAACTGTTACGTATTAGTTCACAGGGCCACATGTATGGTGCTTGGAAAATGGTGTGTGTTACTGAACTGTTAAATAGTCGTCTGCCAGTGGTGACTTAGCTTTTCCAAAGCATATGTGCAAAGCACTGCCAGCTATTTCTTTCCACAAATTCTATCCTGACCTATAGTGGTGTAGAAGCAGGAAAAGTATATTTGACTTTGCCTGAAGTTCAAAAAATACCAGCTTTAGCTTGTAATGAATATAATACGTGTAAAACTGTATAGCCTGTAATTATTTTTCTGCCAAAATGAAAAAGCTATAAAACCAAGTTGACTGTATGGATATCAGTCCTTAAATCTGTATTCTGAAGGTTCTCTATAGCTGTCTCTTGTCAATCTTGTGACGTGCCTTCAAGGTTATGTAGCCAAACTTTCTAAAATATGAACTGACAATCTAACTGAGGGAGACTGAGTGTGATATGATGTGGTGTTGTACTGCAAGCCGTTGGAAAGCGTAAAGGTGGAAGTGAAATGCTGGGAAGGATTATGTGTAATGAATCAAGCTGCAAGATTCTGGGTAGGTTAAAATTCCTTTGGGGAAACTATGAAGAGGAAATGGCAGTAGCCAATCCAGAAAATAATGCAAACGTGTCTACATTTCAATGCCTTTGTCTCCCTTCTTCCACCAACATACAGTCTTACCCTGGCAGTATTCTGTGTCACAGAATAAATTTCTTTATGTGAAATCAGATTATCATTATTAGTGAAAAAACTGCCATAAATTTGGGACCAACGAATGTATAAATCATAGCATTATTTTATGAGTTATAAAGTGAAGTTTTGTAGAAAGAATTTGATTATCATTATTGATTATTTTTGTAACCATAAATCTGA
Source organism: Melanocharis versteri (assembly GCA_013397845.1). Taxonomy (NCBI): domain Eukaryota; kingdom Metazoa; phylum Chordata; class Aves; order Passeriformes; family Melanocharitidae; genus Melanocharis; species Melanocharis versteri. The sequence continues at coordinate 22,072 of VZTG01003867.1, forward strand.
ATTCAACCAATAGATATTTTGACTTAATGGCATTTCATGTGATAAAAAAAATCATTATAACCAATGACTGTTATAGAGATTTAGAAGAAAGATACAGACCTGGATGCCATCATCATTATAGTGAAATCTGTACAAGAGCTAGAACAAAGAGGCAAATATAAATGCCATGGAAAAAATGCAGTGAAGAAAATACTGTAATAAGAATGTATGTATGTAAGATTTACTTGCTTATGGAAATAAATTCTTTAGTAGAAGGTAGGTAAGAAATTCAGTGCTGGCTGAGCTGGCAGTTGATGATCAAAGTGTTGAGTGCCAGATGATCTAGTTGAGTCACAAAAAGAGGAAAACTATATCCCACAACAAAATACATTTCCTAAAGATTAATAGTTGTGATAAGAGTGAAAAGTCAGATAGATTTTTTTTAATGTGATTCAGCTGTTATTAAATAGGTGACGTGAATTTCTGGCTAAGACCTATAGAGTGAAAGAGTAGAGGATGAAAATGAAAGATACTTAGTCTCAAATGAAAGATACTTAGAAGTGTTGACATAGAGAAAATTTTCTGACTCAAAGCAAAATTTGAGGAAAAAGTTGTGAAAAGAGGTAGATATGGATACTAAACGTTTTGAGTGTGACATACATACATTACTGGCTTTGCACCAGAAACTTCACTTGAAATTAGTCCTAGATTGCATCTTGAGGTGAAGTGGTGTGACCAGAAACTGAGAATTCTGATGATATATCTTTAAAGAGGAGCAGAAATATTTACACCTCTTTTAAGCTCATTTTCATAAATTAAGAAAGTAATACAATTTTGAAAAAATTCTGAATTTCATGTGTCATCCTCCATGAAAATGGGTGCTGCTTGCCCTTAGTAGTACATTATATACTGATGTGGTTTACATCCTTTCAGGGTCTTTCCAGTTTTTAAGGATGTGACATTTCAGTCTCAGGAAACAAGAACTGAGTGTGTGACTATCGAATATTCCCCTGCTTCATGTATCTCATTTAACATAGCAATAGCACAGGAGAAAATGTCATATGGAAAACTGTGTCACATCTTGGCTCATTTCTTGACATCATTTCTACTTAGGGTTTATCAAATTAGAAGAAAGCATAATTCAGTTATCTTACAGAGTACAAGGCAAATTTCTTCCTGACTTTTATGTGTAATTAGTCTATTCCAAAGCACTTCATGTGATTTCTTTTTTATGACTGTTATCTATTCTATTGGCAATTTTGTATGGTAGGAACCACTGTTATCTGAGTTATTAAATCAAGGTACTCTTCAGAGTCTCTACAACACGTATCAGTGTAAAAGGTAGAAAGTATATATTAAAATAATTCTTTGGGGTTTTTTGCTCTGAAATTCCAAAATGGGAAACTGAATTATTGTTCCCAGAGAGCAAAAATTAAATTGTTGAGAGCAATAATTTAGAAAAAACCCAATTTTTTAAAGATTTGTTTTAGAACTGTTGAGTATGGTATTGGAAACCATCTTCTTTACAAGCTCTATTCTTTCCTCTGCCTTTAATGTTTGCAATTGTTCCAGACAATAAACAGAATTGCATTTTAAAATTCTATCATGCAAAATCTTGATAGCACAAAGCTATTCATTTTATGGCAGTCAGTCAGCCAGTCCAAGAAGATCCTACCCTCATCCCGGATGAGTTCTCTGAAAAAAAATGCACCAACTGTGCCCAATGCTTGCAGATACTTCCTGCTGCAAATGAATGCTGTTGGTGTCATCACTTTCAAATGAAATATGGGAGAGAGTAGCAATCACAATTTGCGTGCGTTTTTCAATAAGGTGTTTTAAAAGGTAGAAAAATAATTAATGTGAATCTAGAAATTGGAGAAGAAGAAACAGATGATTTGGAGTGGCGTTAATATCTTGCAGTTTTTTTCAGATGATGACAGATCCTCTGGGAATAATTTTTTCTATAGAAGGATATATTACTTCCTTTCATTCTCTGAAAGGAAGGAAAGCAAAGATAACTCTTCAAAGGAAAAAGTGAAGCAGACCTTTGAGAATAGAACGTTTGACATAAGAACATTAGTGCATTAGTATGTAAAATGTTGGATTTTTCATCTTCTGTCTCAAGGTCTTTTGAAAAGAAAAGAAAGCCAAGGCACCCTTTTGAAAAAGGACAAAAAGAATGTAAAAGCCCTACCTTTTCCTGGCAGAACTCACAATTCAGACCATATAGGATTATTAGATTTTTCAAACCATTCTTAAATCTGTATACTATTTAAACTGAAATCCCCAAATCCAGTTACTAACTCTGGTAATACTGAACATTGTGTTGACAGTTGATTTTTTACAGTAATATTTTTCAGCATAATCTGTTTAAAAATAAAGCTATTGTGAAAGTGAATAGTTCATTGGCATAATAGTTATAGTAGTAGTAATACTAACAATACTACTACTACTACTACTATTAATAATAATGATAATGTTCAAGGGAAATGAATTTGTGTGGACAGGCCATGAAGATGATTAGAGGGATGTAGCACCTGCCCTATGAGGAAATGCTGAGAGAATTGGGGTTGTTCAGCCAGGGAAAGAGAAGACTCTGGGCTGATCGAATGGCAGTCTTCCAGTACCTGAAGGGAGCCTACAGGAAAGATGGAGAGAGACTATTTACGAGAGCCTGGCTTCAAACTGACAGAGAGTATGTTTAGACTGGATACTTAGATTGGAAGAAATTCCTTCCTGTGAGGGTGGTGAGGGCCTGGCACAGGCTGCCCAGAAAAGCTGTGGCTGCCCCATCCCTGGCAGTGTTCAAGGCCAGGTTCATGGGGCTCCGAGCAACATGCCCTAGTGAAAGGTGTCCCTGCCCATAGCAAGGGGCTGGAACCAGATGATCTTTAAGATCTCTTCCAACCCAAACCATTCTATGATTCTGTGTTTCTGTGATACAAGCACATCTGTCTGTTTCATTTTTAGGAAAATGGATTTTTTAACTTCATCTGTAGCCTTAGATACATAGCAGGGAATACATGATTCTGAAAAACGTTCTTTGAGCTCACACAGTTCTGTCAGCAAATGGCATGTTTTAAAAAATAATATGAAAGCTATATAGCTTTTTGCTTAGGACTCTTTTATTGGTAGTGCAAATGGTCATGTAGGTTACAAAAGATTCCTGCAAAGGTGGAAGATAACACAGTTACAGGGAAATATCCCTGTTCTTCCAAAAAGGGAAATGTAGGAAGTAAAGAAGCAGCTCTTCCAGCACTCAGGTGCTGGAGGTCACTTGGAACAGCAAAGCCATTATCTTCCATGCAAGCTCTGAAACCATTTCTCTTCATCCTTCAAGGGCCCTCTCATGGCCTGCTGCTGTTTTCAGAATGATGAAATTCACCCCTGTCATTTTATCAGTAAGTGTGTGAGGTTGCTTTTCCATACACTTCTCTTTTCATGCATTTATAAAGACAGATTGGAGGAAATACCTCATTTCTGCTAAAGGAGGTTGTTAGTGAGGTTTGACCTCACTTCTGCACCAGAGTGGTGAATCATTTAAGAAAGGTGCAAGGTTTTTTTCTTCCTCTACCCTGATAATTGACTAAGAAGCAAATTCAGGAGAAGCAACATTTAGGTGCCCTTGGTCTATAATGGCAGAAGAAGAAATTATTCATTATATAAAGGCACTCTAACATGGCTTGGGATTGGCCTTTTCCCTCATTTTCAGTAGAAACAGAGGAAAGAAAAAATTCCCTGCACTTTTAAAGTTAACATTTGAGAACATCTCCCTCTCAACACAAATGCATGAGACATTGCATGTTTCATGCCAGGATTAAAGAAAAAAACCTCATAGTTCACTCAAAGTAATTATGTTAATCAGATAAATCCATGTAGTTACAAGATCTGCCCGTTTCCAATGAATTGTTGAAACAAATGCAGTACTTCTAAGCAGAATTTATGGAATAGGCCATCCTGAGAAAGCAGTTTACTAAAATAAAGATGAGACTTTTGTTTGCTTAGAGAAAGCTCCTGTCTTTCAGGTGTAGTTTCTTGACTCTTATGCAAGAAGTCTAAATATTACAGGAAAATTCTTACTTCTTCTTTTACTTTATAAAGTTCCGGAGAAGGTGTTGCTTTCTTGCACTAAAATTTCCAGCAGAGGGAGCTTTACTATTACATTTAGTGAAAAAATAGGGTTTATTCAATATTTTTCATCTACAGTTTAAAACAATGTGAGACCATTGGGCTTTTTTTTCATGGTGTGAATTCATGACATCTTAGTATGGAACAATTTTAAAGGACCAGAAAGGGAAAGACTTTCCTGGAAGGAAAATTTCCATATGCAGTGTTGCAATTTCATCACAGTTCCTTTGAAAATGGAAAGTTCTTTTAACTTAACATGGGAATTTTTTTTTAAATTCAGAATCTTTCCCATTTTTCATAATAATTTTTCAAGTACTTTAAGTAGAATTTCTCTTGCTTTTCTTTTGTTGCCTACATGCAAAAGAAAAAGGGTCAGGAAATGAAATTCTAGGAAAACTTACCCTTTTTCCCAAAAACTTCTCTGTTCAAGCATGACCTCATCAAGATTTCCAAGCTTCACAATCTTCCCCTGTTGTGATGGAGTGCCAGGGATGGACACACCAAAAGTCTTTATTGCTTTGGAGAAGCTCTTATTCTTTTTCCTGGCACAGACAGTCCATTAAACAGACAAAATAGAAATGTGGAAAGATGATTATTCTGTCATAAGATAACACAATTACAGTGTTCTCTGTATTTATCGCAGGGCTGATTTGGTAGCTGAACAGAATACTGAAACCTATTCTATTACAGTTCCAGTCTCTTCTTACAAACAAATTAGTAGTGGTTTAAAGACATCTTGTCTATTAAATTAATGAGAAATTAAGATGAGGCTATTGTGAAAATGCATATAAATGCGTATAAATGTGTAAACATTGTGGTTTGAATTGATTGCAGTATGTAAATTTCCATACTTTTTTAAACTTTGCTTTTTGTACATATGATCAGTGGATTATTTTGCATTTATGTTAGAAAATATATGGCACATTGAAACATTTAAAATTCTTTTCTATGTGTACTTTAGTGCTTCAATTCCTGTTTTTTTTATTTTGTTTTATGTTAATAATTGATAAATGTAACTGATTAGTTGGTACGTTTTTTAATTGATTTTACATTGCTTTTTATGATGTTTATGTCAGTGGCCTTCCATTTGGCGAATAGAACATAGGTTATTATATAAATAAATAAATAAATATACATACAGCATATTTGTTGTTAACTTTGCCTGTGTAATTTCAGAGACAGATGTCTATACTTTTGGACTTGGACAATATGGGCAGCTGGGACATGGAACTTTTGTGTTTGAAAGTTCAGTACCGAAGCCTTTGAGATACCTGAAGAGGCATAAAATATGTAACATTGCATGTGGGGAAAATCACACTGCTGTGATAGCAGGTAAGGGAGTGCAAAATTCTGGAACCACTTCTAGCAACTCTCTATTACACTGTAAAAGCTTTCCTTGTACAATGAGCCATAGCAGACTGCTATTACCATAATGCAAACTATTGCTGGTTCTAAGGGTGAAATGAGCCAGTGAGAAAGGTGGATTCGATAGCAATTTCTGATTCACAGCCATGCCATGCATAACTCTATCTCCTGAGGAATTGTAACCTCCTAATCATGCCTTGCTAACAAATATTCTTGTTTAGAAGCCTTTGTTTTTCTGTACAGTTTAAATATTATTGTTTTGTTGGGGTGTTTTTTTACACAAATTGTCAAGACCAACATCTCAGACAGTATTTTGTCTGAAAAAATGCCTATTTTTTAACCATATTAATCTGTTGAAGATCTAAACATAGTTGTTCAGGTTTTGCTTTTGAAAGGGAAATACTCCTTACTTTCATGGCCTGTTACTTTGTTTGTAATGGTTCTGTCCTGGTTTTGTATTGAATCTTCGTTTTAACATGCTTTTTATTCCCACATGCAGAGAATGGCCTCATGTTTACTTTTGGAGACGGACGACATGGCAAGTTAGGCTTTGGAGAAGAGAGTTTTACAAATCTGTTTGATCCCACTCTGTGTTACAATTTCTTGAAGTTCACAGTCCTTTTGGTAAAACTTTTGTTCATTCTTTTCAGACACCAAGATATTTATCTTTTTATGAAACACATTATTAATAAGAGCTGAAATGATTTCTTTCTATAACATTTAAATAATGGGCAACACAAAGTGAAGGAAAAAGGAAATTATATAGGTTTAGCACAATGTTCATTTAGTTTAGAATGTCTTTGACTTGGGCTACACATACAGATTGCTTTTTAGGGTTTTATTCAGTACTCTTGTGCTATGGTATTTTGGTCTTTAGAGCTGTGGTAGCTTATAAACGGAATTGTTTATTCCTCTTAGATGGTTGGAAGTATGGGGAAATTTATATCTGTTCCGTAAACACCAGAGTGTCATCTTTTCAATTTTAACAATATTTGTACAGTGGGATATTTTTAAACCTCAAGAAAATTTGAGGTGTTAGGTTTTTTTAATCCAAACTGGACAAGAAAGCAGGAATAGTCTTTTCTTTTGAGAGTGTGTAAGGGAAGTTTTTACATCTGCTTCTTGAGGTGTGGAAGGAATAAATGTCACGGAATTGTCAGCATAAAAATGCTAACATGACTCAGAATTGAACAAAATTTGCGACAAAAGTCTACTGATCACTTTTGTTTGTTTAGTGGAATTAGGGGTGAAGGAAGTTTTATTGGAAGCAGTGAGTTTTTTAAACCTCTTAAAACGCGAAACCTCTGATCTTTATGTAATAATATTGTGTCTACTGGAGGGTGTAAGATTTGCTTTACGTTTTGTGGCTTTTGTGATAAAACATTTACATTTGAGACACTGAAATTATTAGTATTGCCCACATTTGACTTGTATCAAAATAATTAGGTAAAATCTCTTGAAAATCAGTGGAAATATCTTTGCTATCCTCTGTATCAAAAATCTGATAGACCTGTCTTCTGTTCTGTTCAATACAAATACATTGTATTTAACTAAGAAGAAGTGAACATAGATCATTAGTCATTAATAAACATAATTAAGTACTTTTATCTTGCTGGTGTAATTAGGAACTAAATTTGAAGCCATTTGAGATGTCTTGCTTTTCCTGCATTTTTTCTTATAATCTAAGCCCCTAGAGATGATTGTAAGAAAAGCGCATCCTTGATACTTGCCAATGAAGTAATCAGACCTTTTTTTGAGCTGTAGGTTGCTTGTGGGGGTTGTCACATGCTGGTTTTTGCGGCTCCAAGACCTAAAGGATCTGAAGTACTCTTGGAAGATTTATATGAGCCTCGTTTGACTGCTACTATCCCCAGAATGAGTGGGGATTTTGTACTAGCAAACACTTTGCAATTATCAGCAGCACGAATACGACGTCGAGAGAGGGTAAGTTCAGAGGTATTTAGAGTTGCCATACTTCTTTCAGGAAACAAAATCACTTTTAAAGCTAAAATCACAGCATATACCAAGCACTTAAATATATCTTCTTAAAATGTTTGATTTGAATGTATAATATGAAAAATATATATTTACCCTGGTCCCAAAAATTGATGCCGGACAAAAAAAGAATAGGTGTTGGTCAGATTTTGCTTAATTATTTCTGTGAAAGAGATTCAAATTGGGTTTGTAATTTTTTTTTGTTCTAAAATGTAGAACCTGTTCCTTTGCATTTTTTAAACTATCTTAAAAATATTTTTTAAAAAATAGCAAGAACATGACTCTTGCTGTTCTCTCTGAGTTCTTGAATATATTCAACAATTTCATGGTTTATAAAATATCAAAGGAGAATATTAGATGTAGATACTAAAAATATTACTTTCTGCTCTTTTATCTCTGCTACACATTCCATGTGATTTCCTTAAACAGCACAATGAATTGGATCATTTCACTTACCTGTCTGAGATCTAACTACCAAAACCTGAATTTATTCTGTAAAAATGTATTGATGCTGTAGATTAAATACCTTGATGTTATTTGAGAGACTAGATTTTCATTTTAAATAAAAAAAAGTCCTTTTTCTCCTTTGTTTATATTTTAGGATTGTTTGAAATCATTGCATAGAAATGATCTTAAAAATCCCACTATGTACCTACCCACTTTCTAGGACTATAAATAATTAAAATTGTAAAGATATTTGTTTGTGCTTATTAAGTTGCAACACTGTATCCCCAGCTAAAAGCAAATACCACTGATAAGTATGAGAGATTGCTTGCATTTTGTTCTTCTACCCTTTTCCTCAATCAATTGTTTTTTAATCTTCTAAAGGAAAGGTCACCAGAGCAGTTTGTTCGAATGGCACAAACTCTGCCTCCAATGGGGGAAAGCTTCTTAAAATCCTCATTGCCTGTGACAAGCAACACCAGCCCATTCTGTTTTTCTGCAACAAGTCTTCCTAAAGCTGAATCTGGGAGGGATGGAGACCATGAAAAAGGTGAAGTGTCCCCACATCTTGCTGCTGTTTTCTGATAAGAGTGATTTGACTCTCATCATTCATAAACAAATGTTCAGTTTGAACCTGAAAGAAGGTTCAGGTTCAGTCTTACCTCAGGAGGGTCTGGCAGCATACAGGCATGAACGCTGAGAAATGCAGACAAAAATTGCCTCACCCTGTTCGTGTTTGCAAAACAAGTTTAAAGATGTAGAGGAGGCTTGAGTGAAAGAAAAACAACTTATAAATTGTACCTGTGGATCCTTAAGCCTTTAGAAATAAGATTTCACAAAAATACTGTAAGAACATTACCTACTTACTTTGTTGTCACAAAAAAAAAAAAGGGAATTACAGAAAAAAAGTTAGTAGCAGTCTTAAAGACATAGGTAAGCCTACAAGGAACTTGGATAAGAAAAGATAAGAAAAGAGGTCTACTAATTCTTACAGGACCTTTCTTCTTCACTTGGAAATGCAAAAATGCTCTTTACTCTCTATTACCTAAGATAATAAGGACTTATAATATTCTAGCTAGTGGAAAAGTCTGGACAACCGTAATACAGCACTGGACTTCTGCACAGATTCTCTAGAACAGTTCTGGACTTACCTGGGTTCCTGGGCATGTATGATTTCTTGGGAAGAGCAATGCTGAAGAGTGCAGAATGCAGTGCTTCTGTGTAAGAATTAGCTCAGATTTACGGGACAGGCAAATCTATTTTGAAAATGATTAATTCATAGAATGAAGGTGATTATTTTTAAATCTGCCAGCATATCCATTAGTATTTCTGGTTCCAGGAAAGCAATGCAGTGAAATTTGTATTTCCTTCACAGTCTTCTTAGGCCTAAAACTTCAGGCTTTGTGCTGTACGAAATGGTCATAGACCTGATGAGCTTAATGATGTAGGGACATTTTTCTGATGCTGCATTAAACTCACTGTCTCTCCATCCATTACACAGATAATATGCAATGGAGATAACATGACTGCAGCTAATTTGGTCTAATTGTTACCCTATTATTAAAGAGATTATCCAGAAGAATCTTTGTCCCATGTAATATTTAGGCTTTGAAAGCCTGCAGAAATGGTCAGAGATTTACTGTGCACTGAGACCAGATTGCTGAGATACCTCTGTTGTTGATACTGATGAAAGATGGAAGTGTTTTTGCTGTGTCTTGGGCTGGGGAAATGAAGAATCTGAGGACTTCAGTTCTATGTTAGTAAAATAGGAATAATCTCTATTTTACATGAGTGGGGTGTTCTGTTTGCTATACAGTGCTTGTTCCTGTGACGTTTGTTTATTTCCCCCTATTTTACCTTGTAGAAAATAATCATCAAAAAGATAAACCCGGTGAAGTCTCTTCAGAACAAGATTCAGATAATGAAAATATTGACAGAAACCTTGGAGATACAACTGACATCCTAAATATGGTAATGTATTCCAATAATGAATCTGTAATTCCATAATTTTTATGCAGGGGGAGACAAAGAAGCTAAATTGTATTTCAGGTTCTAATACAGAATTCCTGACTAGCCCAGAACATCATATGTGACACCAGGAAGTGCTGACACACTGTTAAATGAACATGCTTTTTATATCATCATTACCCATGCTAAAATACGTTTGAATTTTCCAAGTAATATTGTGATATGAGATTGAAGCAGTCCAAGTAGTGCAGTGCCTCCCCACGCACTGGAAATCAGAAAGAAAAGGAAAAGGATGCTGGAGGCCACGTGGCGATCTCTATCTCTGACCTTGCTTTTGTTGATGATTTCCAGCAGAGAATTGCAGGAAATGAAGCAGAAGAGCATCTTTTCCTCTTTTGAGAAGAAGTTTTTTAGTACAGGTGGATCATATTAAAGGGAAAGCCAAAATCCAGACATTTCGATTATTTGGTGATCCCCCAGGTTGTTCCTACATATTTCTTTTGTTTAAAAAACATGTTCACTGTATCACTTGTACAACTTTCCAAAATATTTTGTTCTCTCAGCAGAAAGGACATGTCTTGGCCTTAATGAAGCCACAGTTATGCTGGAGGGATTGAACATTTTACAGGAATTATTATTTGCTTGCATTTAAAAGTACTTAGTAATTTAGCAGTCTGTTTGTGCATGCTATTTATTTAACGTTGTAAAACTTTATTTTGATTTACAAGAGAAAAATGTGATCAGATCCAATGCACAACATGGCCTTCATTATTTTACTGAAGCATTATTTACATATTGCACACTTTATGTCCTAGACTTCCTTCTCCTTTTGGGTTTTATGCTTATCATGAATAAATTTTAAAACATTTAAAAAATTTTAAACACAAATTTTAAAAAAAGCCCATTAGGCAAACTTGTCAAAATACAAAATAAATTATTGCTCTTCTTGGATCTGAATGAGAACAATCTGTTATAGCATTTTTTTTTCAGTTTTTCTAGACTGTGGCAACATGCATCTTGTTAACCCATGTGACAAGAGGAGGAAAAAGTTTAATGTCATATTGGTGGTACAAATTAGTGGGAGTCTGAAAGCAGAACTGTCCATGCTCACTGTGTTGAAATAGAATATGGTGGTTAAGCCATGAGCAGTTAACAATCAGCAGCAGAGAATATTATCTTGTCATGTGGAATATATGGCAGGGGATGAGCAAAATTTCGTTATACATTCCCGCCTAGTAGTATTCTGTGTTGCCTTTTTGGTTTTTTGCTTTATGTGAAAGAGATAAAGACATTAGATTCCAAGGAAAATTTCTGCTGTGTAACGTTTCTTTGAAGATGTTCTTTCAAGGCCGTGGTACCAAACTGGATGTTGAGTTGAAGGTTGTCATGGTAAGGGGGGTTAAAGTGTTCTATTTGTAGCCACAGCTTCACAGTGAGTGGAAGATGGATCTCAAAGTCACCTGTGGCTGTAAGAAAGGTCAGTGTAGTGTTCAGTCTCTACAGACAGTTTAGGTGATGACATCTGAGCTGGTCACCACTCTCTGTATAAGCAGTAAATGAGTGAATGGAAGTGAAATAGGTGAGCTGAATGATCATAGAGATTTGTCTCATAATCTGACTGTGCAATATTATCTAAATGTTCCTAAAATAGTTCTGTTTAGTAGAACTGGGCTTTGATGCTGCTTTCCCTATTTTTATTTTCTTAATAGAGGTCTTATTTTTTTGCAGACACATGCAATGAAGTTGAATCCCGGTGACTGGTCCTTAAAATTATCACCACTCCAAAAACAGAAGGTACTGTAACTAATTATATATTTGCATAGTTATACTGATGTTTAAAAAAATCTGCAATTGTTGTATTATCCCAGTACTTCATTGTTTTGCTTTGAATTTTATAGACCTCCTCTTGCTAATTTTCTGAATATCCATGACCTAAAATTCTAATAAGCTGCACGAAGGCAGAGAGAATGTGGGCAAGCACCTAGAACTCCACATATCCAATGTAGTTTGAGATGAGTGTATAACATTTCAGCAGTTTAGGGAGCGAGAGATTATCATATACACCTTGTAACTTCAGGTGATAATATATTTTTCTACTGGTTTTTTGATAAGAAAATATTTTGGGGCACAGTGGAAATAAAGATTTTATTTACAGATATTCATCATGAAACATATTTAAAGGAGCAATAATACTGGTTTTAATGATGAAATTAAAACTCTTTGTATTACCTTCCTATTTCACTCCTAAAGTGATCCCAGCTTTTCAGCCTTTTGTTATATTTCTTTATAATTTTATTTTAGGTTTTAGAAGTTATTCTGCAGAATTTGTTATGTAAGTGTAAAATTTAAAGCAGAAAGACAATAGATTTTCAAACTTCTTAGAAAGGGCATAACAGTGAGCGCGTCAGAAGATTCCCAAAGGAGGAAGGTGTAAGAGAACTGTACTAATTCCCTTCTGCTTGCACAGCCTCGTGCATTGCCCCTGCTTTGGTTTATGGGATGTGGTAGTGGCTGCACAAATCTTACTGCATTCCCTTGGACAGTGAGAAAGGTGTAGCACTACACTGATCATTACAAGATGTTACATTCTTGTAATATGTGCACTTGTAAATTCATTTCATGTGAAATATTCTACCTTTTATGCTGTCTTTTAATCCCCTCTCACAAATTGTTTCTTTTCTTGTTCAGATGCTTTTGTAACTTTTTTCTTTCGCTGCCATTTGTCTTTAATGCTTTTTTTCTTTCTTTTTAATTTTCTGCTTCTCATGTGGAATAGAAGAACAATAAAAATGTGAAACTGAAAAGAGATGGTAAGGGTGGGCTGAAAAACAAGGATTCTGATTTCACAAAGGAGAGCTCAAAATTAGAGTCTGGCCCTTTACAAAAGCAGTCTTCACTTTCAGAGTCACCTGGACAAGATTTAGAAAAGAGTAGTGCCTTTGTAGGGAAGCCTATGGCCAAAAAAAGTATAAAGAAAGGTAAATCTGAGCATGCACAAAGTGATAGTACTTTGAAAAGTGGTGCTCAAGAAATTACTGGGGACAAAAGCATATTAGTGAAAAGGGAGAAAGAATATGTGGAAAATCCTGAATTTTTCAGAGAGGATGCAGCTTATAATCTTCCCACTGAAAATCAAATTCTGACTGAAAAAATAAATTCTTCCAATAAAAAGCCAAAAGCTGTTAAATCTAAGCAATCCCTTAAAATAGAGGTACTTCCTTCTGCTCCCAGGGATCAGCCCCAGACTGATTCTTTAATTATACAAGAATACAGTCCTGTTAAAAAGCAAGGGAGTCAAAAAACAACAGAAAGTCAAGACAAAATAAAGGATGGTGTTGAAAAATCTGACAAGTGTGAAAGAATAAATGTCACAGGAGAAGAAAGTAGTGCAGAACAGAAGGAGCTTAAAAAAAAGCACCAGTTTTTGAAACAAATATCTGTGACTTCATCATCATCTTCAACTGAGGAAAGTACTAATGATCTCCAAAAATATATACTTAAGGAAGAGGTCTGCTATGAACACAGAGTTGTCCAGAGGGCAAGGACAACAGTGACACATCTGGACTTAGAAAAAGACAGTGAGATTGAGGAGATGCAAGCTGCAAACAATGAGAAAGAATGCGTAGAACAGACTGATTTAAAAAGCCTGAATGAGGAAGAAACAAGCTCTGGTGCTAAATCTGATGAAGTCAGGCCATTAGAAATTAAGAATGAGGAGGAATCTGATCAGGAGGAGGAGAGTGAAGGCAGTAAAAAGGCTGAGGACAGGCCATTAGAAATTAAGAATGAGGAGGAAACTGATCAGGAGCAGGAGAGTGAAGGCAGTGAAAAAGGTGAAAGTGAAAAAGAAAAACTAGATGAAACAATTGACAGTGAAGGCAAACTAGGAGAGGAAGAAGAAGAGAGTGAGGTTAAAGATAGAGATGAAGTTTCAGTAGAAAAAGATGGAGAGGAAAAAGATATTGAGGAAGAAAATGAAAGAGAAGAATCACAGGCTGAAAGAGACAGTGGGAATGAGGGCATAGAAGAGACTGAGGAGGTCATTCAGCAAGATGGCAAAGATCAAGGAGATGAGCAAGGCAGGTTGATGGAGGAAGAAGAAATGGTGAGTGAGGGAGAAAAGGAGGATATGGAGGAGAAGTATGAGAAAGAGGAAGGCACTGAAAAAGAGAAAGAGGAGCGGGTTAAAAGTGAGGGAAGAGATGAGAGTGAGGAAGGAGGGGAAGATACAGAGGAAGAGGAAGAAAAAGAGGTAGAGGCAGAAGAGGAAGGAGAAGATGAAAAGGAAGATGGAGAAGAAACCAAAGAAAGGGAGAATGAAAAAGAGGGTGAAGAGGAGGAGTTGGGAGAATCAGTGGCAGGAAGGGAAGAGGTATCTGAAGAAGAACAGGACGAGGAAGATGCAAATACGAGAACCAAGGAAGTGGGTGAGGATGGAGTGGAAGAAGGAAAAGAGGGGGAGGATGAAGTGGAAAAGGAAAGAGGACTTGAGAAAGAGGAAGGAACAGAGGTAGAAGCAGAAGGAGAGGAGGGGGAAGAAGATGAAAAGGAAGAAGAGCAGGGGGAAAGTGAAGAGGAAGGGGAAGATAAAGGAGAGGGAGAAGGCTTGGAAGAAGATGAGGGAGTAGGGGAGGAGGAAGAGAGTGTTAGAGAAGATGAGGGAGAAGAGGGAGTGGAAGAAGAAGAGGAAGATGAGGAAGAAGAAGGAGTGGAAGAAGAGGGAGATGAGGAAACAGGAGAGGAAGAAGAAGAGGAAGAGAAAGGAGGAGAGGGAGGGCAGGGAGAAGGAGAAGGAGAAGGAGAAGGAGGAGAAGGAGAAGGAGAAGGAGGAGAAGGAGAAGGAGAAGGAGGAGAAGGAGAAGGAGAAGGAGGAGAAGGAGAAGGAGAAGGAGGAGAAGGAGAAGGAGAAGGAGGAGAAGGAGAAGGAGAAGGAGGAGAAGGAGAAGGAGAAGGAGGAGAAGGAGAAGGAGAAGGAGAAGGAAGGGAAGAGGGGGAAGAAGAGGAAGAGGGTGAAGAGGAAGAAGAAGAAGAGGAAGAGGGGGAAGAAGAAAAAGGGGAAGAGGGTGAGGAGGAAGAAGAAGAGGAAGAGAGGGAAGAAGAAAAAGAGGAAGAGGGTGAGGAGGAAGAAGAAGGGGAAGAGGATGAGGAGGAAGAAGAAGGTGAAGAGGGAGAAGGGGAAGAAGGAGATGAAGAGGAAGGGGATGTAGGAGAGGAGGAAGAAGAGAATGAGGGAGAAGAAGATGAGGGTGAGGAGGAAGAAGGAGAGGAAGAGGAAAAAGCAAAGGATAAAAGGAAAAATTATAGTAGTAAACTTCCAGAAAAGAAAAGCAAACCTAGGAAGCCAGAAAAGACAGAAAGTGCTGCTTTACCAAACAGCTCTAAACAAAACATGAAATCCAAACGTCATGTAGCAAATGGTTTACATAATTCAGAACAATTTTGGAACAATGTGCTACCTCATTATTTAACACTAAAGTAGCATAGACTACTGGAGGTGCATTTTAAGCCTATTC
The DNA here is from genome assembly GCA_013397845.1 of Melanocharis versteri. Taxonomy (NCBI): domain Eukaryota; kingdom Metazoa; phylum Chordata; class Aves; order Passeriformes; family Melanocharitidae; genus Melanocharis; species Melanocharis versteri. Next base: position 37,464 of record VZTG01003867.1, read on the forward strand.
AGGAAACTTTGGAACTATGGCAGATTGATTTTTATTACTTAAAAGAAACTTTTCATGGAATCAAAGCATATTATTATGCATATAAGTGCCAATTTCTTGAAAAAGACTGAAGAAAATGTTTTGATTTAGGAAGCTTTTATAAGAGAAATCATCCTTTGTCGATACAATCATTTTCACAATCATGTTTATCACGTATAATATATAAAAATATTAATTGCTGAGGAGGTAAACTGTGTTTGCCTCTTAATTAAAGTGTAATGTCATGCTGACAAACGAATTATACATTGTAACAGTGTAATCTTTGCCTTTGAATCAGCAATACACCAATTTTAGTTGCAGGACAGTTTACTTGATAATGTGCCTTACATGAAAGGAGTTTCAATAAATTAGCAAATGTACATATTTTTAAATTTTGGTATTACTCCATAATTTATTCCCCCTACTTTTATTCTGTTCATACATTGGTGAAATGTTCAAGTATTTAAATTAAAGAAAGGAACGTTGCCAAATTTACATGGGTCAATGCATGGGAGGTAAATGGAAATGCAGGCCTGGGTAAGTGATGGCCTAGGATTTTTCAAGGGCCTTAAGGTTGAATTATTTTGGTGTCAGCCCACAATTCTGTGCAAAAAGACACACACAGATCTCAGAATCTGGCCTGGATTACATTAGAGTTCAGGGATAATTTTTGAATATCAAACTTGGTGATTAGATAGAATTAAGAATTTTAAATATACGCCTGTAAAACATTTTTTATTTGTTTATACTGTGCAATACACAAAAGTTTCTATATCTGCCTACAAAAGACTACATCACATTAGTCCTCTAACTCTGAGGTACTCAAGGAGGGGAATATTGTTGTTCAAGTTGTTCCTGTTGTTCCTGTGTGAAACATATATATGTTTTCAGGAACAGAGCCAAAGCTTCTCCTCATTGGAGGAGATTCATGGTTTTCCCTCCTAAAAAATCCTATCTGTAATCTCCAAAAAGAGGTAAAAGAACAAGCCAGATGGAATAGTAAAGAAAGTGGCATGAAAGTCTGAATTTTTTTTGGAAAAGACAGTTAATACTTTTAGAGTTTCCTTAAAATATGCAAACAAATCTTGCAAATTATTTTTGTAAGATAATGCGTCACTCTTGCAACCATTAGGGACTGAACTGGCAAATGAAGAGATAGGGACTCATCATGCAGCATTGTTACTTGAATATTCTGCCAATGGGTGGTCTGAGAAATTTTTGTAAACAGATCTCAGTATTGACATTCTCTAGAAAAATAGGTATTTAAACCCTACTTGAAAATGAGGCGAGAAGAAGAAAGGAATCAAAATGAGTAAATGTCATTCAATAAAAATGTGAGTGGAATTAATACTTATGTTGAGATTATGAAACATTTTAATATTGTTTTGTAAGATACTGGCATTAAACGATCTTTGACACGATGTCTCCAGAATTTATTTTCTAAAAAGACTGTAGTAGATCAGTAATTTGCCGGTAAATCCTAATGCAGGTCCAACCTTCCTGCCTCATTCACCCCTTCCATATACTGCATTTGAAGGTAAGATCACTTCAGTCATGTTCTGTGCCCAACTACAGCAAAAGGTTATCCCAGTGACTGTGTTTTGTCCCTGTGAAATGTGTTTCAAACTTTGGAATTCTCTGGAACACATTGTCTTGACATCAGCATGTGTCTTTGGAACAGGGTAAGTATCCTCATATTCTGTTAGAGAATATTTTATCAGTTAAATGCCCTTCCCAAGAAAACAGCTCTCTCTAACAATGGAGTCATTGGATATTTTGCCAGCATGCTGTGTTATCACTGAACTGCTGTGAAAACACTTCCTTTTGAAACTAAGTTGAGCTATGATGTGTTATTTTATCTTTTCTTAGGAAAGATTAGCATGTTACTGTGATTAAACTTAGAGTAATATTGAAAAGTATTTTTATAAGCCTAAAACTGGGTTTCTTGGATATGACATCTACTTCTTTGTGGTTCTAGAATTCATTGTTGGAATAAAACTGTGCTGTGAAAAAAGAAACCACTCTGCTATTTCTAGTGAAAAATATTTCCTAGAGAGAGGGAGAGAGAAAAAAGAGAGCATTTTAAAGCAAGTGGTTTCCAATTCTGCGTAGGAATCGCCCTTCATTTACTGTTTGGTTGCAGCCTTTAATGTAAATTCTTAGGCAAATGGGGACCATTTGTTATTTCTCTCTTAACATATGCTGACAGCATAAAGCTTACCAAGAGAGTGAAGGAAGCCAACTTATGGGCATCTCCTCTTCTTTGTTTTGTCTGGATGAAAATTCATTGATTTGAGAACTGATTTTATGTAGTTTCGTGGATCATTCCTGTGGTAGGGGAAAAGCAGAGCTTTACTCCAGCGCTTCTAAGGGTTTTCCACAGACTCGTTACATAAATAGTGCTCTGTGCCAACGTTTCTGGGCTTTGAGGAGACTTTGGAACTCCATTAGCATAACGAATGGAATTTTATTTAGTTTGACTCATTCTGGTTTATAAAGTTTGCTACTTGTGGTTTTGTGAAAATTCAGTATGTCCTTGATATTTATTATGGCATACAATAAGATTTATATGCAGTACTGAAGCAACATGGCAGAAATACTCCTTAACTAGTTCTTCATAGAGAAAAAAATCCTGCATTAGAGAGAGAAAACAACAGACAATTGCCCAGACCAAAGATCTTTCCATCTTTTTTCTACCAGTGGCTACTGCTGAGTGCCTGGGAAAGGAAAAATAGAATATTAGAGTAGCACAAACATGTAGTGTTTCTTCTCCCCTGTAATCATTCAGTATAATGAATATATTCAGCATATTCAATAATTTGTGGTTCAGCAGATAAATGTATTCCATTTAACATCCATTTTCTTCACATGAATTTCTTTCAATCAATTTTTAATCTGTTTAGCATGTTTTGGAAAATAATTCTTAGATTTCTTTACACATTGTTTGGAGAAGTAACTCCTCTTTTTATTTGCATCTGTCTTTCAGTACCATCATTTGATGTCTTTGTATTCTTGTAGTAGAAAAAAGAGCATTTATTCTGTCTTCATGATTTATTCCCTAATGATTGTCACATGGAAAAACTGTTCAGTTCTGTGGTTTAAGTCAAGAATAAGTGGTTTATTGATTTATTAATAACAGTTAACCAGCAATCAACCACCTACATGTTTAGTTCAAGAGCAGCAATAAAGCAGGTGACAGCAATGCTGGACATCCTTAAAGTGTTAATAAGCACCTGTTAATGTCTAGGCACCCCCTGCAGCTCATCTCAGAAGTTTTAATCCCCTGCACAGCCTCACAGACATTCACAGAATTACAGATGCACCCGCTGACTTTTACAGTGGGCATCCAATGCAAGCACCTGTGGCAGTTTCAGAGGGGTGGGGTGCAGGTCTGCTTCTGCCTCACAGCTCTGGTTCGAGCTGAGGGGGCTCTGGGTGGCTTTGGAATGTTCTGTAGCACAGCTCTTCTCTTGTGCCTGTAAAATTTCAGCAGGTAAGTTTCTCCATTAGAGCTGAACATATCAAACCATTTATCCAGATAGTAGATCTCTTTGCATAATTGATGCTGAATAACAAGAATGTCCTTCTCCAAACTACATAAAATGTCTGGGTTTCACTCATTATTTTTTGTTCCAGTTTCTTATCTGGATAAGTACATGGATATTCATTAGAACAGGGCCTTTCAGAATTATGCAGAAAAGGACATCTAGTTTTTGTTTTCATTGCTCTTAGGGTTTTTTCCCTCCTAGCTTTTCCTACCTTTAGGCATCTTTTAAAATAAACTTTAGCTTATTTTCTCCCAAGATAACACTACCTTCTAGATCTTATCTCTCATATAACATTAAAGATCTGTAAAAAGGCCAAAAAAGGGCAAAGTAAATGTGAAAGGTTAATTTTTCAACTAATTTCTAATTGTGGAAGTGACAGTGTTTAGTACCATGGCATTCTATGTGCAACTGAGCAAATTCTTTGCTTGCACAAATGGCAAACCCGTAATACTGTGCTCAATAAAGTTCTGAGTACATGTGGGATCTGAAGTCACTCACTGAGCTGTAATATTCTTATACACTTATTTATGTTTTAATGGAGACAGGAGATGTTAGCCTTTTGCATATTGAAAGGATTTTGGAAAGACAGCTTTGGCATCAGAAAATTGCATTGCAGAGAGCAACAGAAGTCTTATTTTTCTATTGCCAGAAGAAGAAGCAAGTACACTTAATCACTCTCTTTTTTTTAAGATTTATGATAGTGCTCATTGCTTTTTTGCTTGTCAACCTCATGCTATAATAATTTAAAAAAAAAAATAATACTGTTATCTCAAAACCCCATGCTTAGTTATGAAAATAATTCTTATCAGGGCCCTGAAATGTCTAGTGTAAAGATATTTATCATTTGGGTTTTCTTATTTCTCCAGCATTGAAAAAACAGAAATGACTCTTTCTGGCTGTGGTGGGTTGCAGGGCACTCTGCTGGAGAGTCCCAGGTTCAATGGTATGGATCTAGAGCCTTATAATTTATCATGACTGCCACACATTTCCCACAGAGTCTCATTGCTCTAAAAAGAATTTTATATTAAACAAAGCCTGTATCTGCACTTTTTTTGTAAGGATATAGATCACAGTAGTATTGAAGAGTAATATTTCAAACCCCCTGTGTACCAATGTTAGTACAAGAGCCTGTGCTGCTTGACTGGAAAGTGAACAATAAATACCAACCTAAAAGGAGCTTGGGATCGTGAGCCACCCTGGCAGAGCCTGGCTTTCTTACAGGAAGTATAAAATACTTCACTTTCATTCTATCCAGCATCTATCCAAGGCATAAAACTACTTTCATAATTAGAAACACAGCAGCAGAACTGCTGCAAAATTTAACCTTTTTTACTAGGCACTTTATTATAATCTGTGAGGAGAAAAACAACAAAGCAAACCTGAATGTGTCCTGTATCAAGGGTGCAGAAAGAAGTCAAACTGTGCTTCAAAGCCAGTGGCTGAGGGAGAACTTCCACAAGTGCTGGCATGACATAGAGAGCAATTCCATGGGGAAGCTGCTGGCACTTGCATTACTGAGTTGGGTGTGCCTTGAAAAATCTACGAAATGAGAATGGGCTTAAAGATTAGTGATGGTTGTGTAAAAATTGCCATTTTTACATCAGAGCATTTTGAAATGGGGACTCTCCCCTGAGGCCCAGCCTTGCAGACTGTGGAGGTTTTAGCAGTGACTTGTGGAACATCCCTTTGAGGAAAATACAGTCAGGGAATCTCAAAGAACCGTCCTGCCTGCTCTGGTGCTTTGGTGAAAATTTGCCTTTACAAGTGTTTCTATCAAAGCACTGAATAAAAACCAGCACAATTAAGGCAGGATTTTAATGAAAAGTACAGGATTTGGGAGAGACATGCAGTACTCTAAGCTATGTGCACAATAAAAGCAGAAAGTAGTGACTGTCCTCATTCACTTGCAAAGATGTGGGAGCTGGAGATGACAAACTCCAGACACTAAATTTTTTTCTATAAGGATTTGGAAAATATGCACAATCTGCATCCAAGTGTGGGCCAATATTCCTGAGTAATTTATTTTCTCTGTGTCTGTTAGCATTAAGAATTTATTTTATGCAGCGTAATATCTTCCAGAGACACAGTGAGTTTTTCAGATAACACCAACATATTCTGATTTGGAGTTGCTGATTATATTTCTCCTGTTTTGCTTAAGTACTCAGGAGTTATTTTGGTATGCTATTTCTGAGTGACTGAATATTAGAGGGTATTTATGTTACTGTGTAAGGTACTTCATAAGAGATTATACTTGGTGTAAACAGTCTCTAACTTGTTTTATGGTTTTCACAAAACACCTTAAAAATTCTTTCTAGTTCTATAGAAGTTTTTTTTTCCCCTTTTTGCTTGGAAATTTATATTTTCTATTTGATCTCCAAAGAAAGAGAACTTTTATGAGAAGGTAACAACTTTTGTATATGAAAGTTGTAGTACATCTGAGCTATTTCAGATGGTGATTTATCTTGGGGAATAAACAAAAAATTTGTTCCGAGTTGCTGGGAGTGATGCCTTTAGATAACTCTATTTAAATTTGTAGTGAAAAACTGAAGGTACAAATACTTTTTCAGAATGTAGTTTTACATTACAATTTTATACACTGGTAAGTAGTTATTTTTACTCACAGAAGAATGCAGAGATACGTCTTTATCCAGGTACACCTACAGCAGCAAGCTGGCAAGCCACAGAATAATTACACCAAAGCCAACTGAAATAATCTTTAAGAGAATGCCCTCAAAAATTTCTGGCTACTCTGTGTAATAAATGCCAGTGTGCAGTCTCAAGATGACACCTAAAGCCTCTGTTAATAAATGTAATCCAATTAATCCTCTTAATGCAAAGTATGTGCACTGCCAGCCTGTGACAAAAGTGCACAGGTCTGTGGAGACTGGTAGGTCATTGTGTTTGGCTTTTAGTAAATAAAATATGTTGTGTAGCAAAGTATGGGCAGAAAAAACTTAATCGAAAATGAGTCTGTTCAGTCAGTCTCTACCAATGTCATTTTCGGCTGCGTATTCACTATTTTATCCCAGGGTGATGCCATCCTGTGGGAGGGCACTGTTGTGGTAATTAGTCATCACATGTCCAGGGTAATCAGTGCATCACTACGTGGCAACTGCTACTTCAATATGTTTTCTTCCATCATATTTACAAGAAGGCATAACTATCTTTAAAGTTCAGTTTTTGACATTTAGCAATGGAAACTCCTGTCTGACATAAAACTCGTTTCCAGTGGTTTCACTGCACAGTGTGCCTGAAATGACGAGTGCAGCATTGCCTCAGTTTTCCAGGATACTCACACAATAGCAGCATTAAGGGAGTGTAATAAGTATCAGGTAATCCATGTTAAGTGCTCTTAACATAAAACTGTGTAATTAGGAAACCAATATAACCTAGTAGAAGCCTAGATGCTAACTTTTAGACAAGTTATGGTGGCAGGCTCAGCTTTTTACTTGAAATTCTTCTAGGTGTATTTAGCTGAGCTTTTCTGTTTGTCTCCGTGACGATATATAAAGAAAGCCTAGTTTGGCTGCCTTATCACTTGTAAGTGGAAGGATAAGCTGCTAAATGTCTCATTTGAGTACTCATGTCTTTGAATTTTGTCAGTCTTTAAACTGGACAGCTTTCTTTAATAATCATTAAAGTGAAGGATATTTCTCTAAGGCTTAGAGTAGCTGAGCTAATAACTTCTCTATATTAATAGCTACAAAATGAAAGCCAGTTCAAATACCTGATGGCAAGTGGCTAACACTGTGTGGATTTTAAGGTGTTAAGCTGTCTCTGTAACTGCTTAGTAAGAAACTACAAGCTATGAATCTTAGCTTTGCTAAGAGTTCTGTCAGGCAATATTTCCAGTCACTTCACATCAGATGCCTGGACATCCTGGTCAGTATCAAGAAGCTGTTACATGTCTGCCCATCCATGTACCTCCAACCCACAAAGGGTGAACCGAGTTGTTTGGTTTTGCTTTTTTTACCTCTCATCTGTATGAAATATCATGGTTGGTACTGTTACTTTCAATGCTGTTTTAGTAAAATGATAACCCAGTGCATTTTCCCAGCATGGACAGTTCAGGAGTGACATTGATGTGCACTAGGTTTTTGGAGAGCAGAATGACAGCTGGCATAGGATATGATTCCTCTACCTCTTCCCTTTTAGTCCTGCATCAAAGCAAGAAGATAGTCTGTAGAATGTGGTTTGGATTTGTTTTACTGGTGCTCTACAAAGGCAGCACTGTTCAGGCCCATATGAAGCATTATGCCCATTGCCCAACATCCTTGGACCTAATACCCATCTACTCAGAGTCTTCTAATTCATAGGGAAATTCCTGCTTGGTATTTGTACCATTAATTTGTCCAGTAGACATGTAAGAGAGCCATGGCAATGCTTTTGGGCATGTCAAGCTAATGAGCTGCGCAGGTAATGGAGAAATCTGTTCTTTAAATGATTAAAAACTCTGCTAAGCAATTGCTGGTTTATGGCTGCTTGGCAGAACACCACCAAGGAACAGACATGCAGCTACCTACCTCATTCTCAACTCTGTTTAATAACCTTCTCTGTGGATTTTTAATAGTTTCCAAGGCAACTGGAAACAGAAACATCTCTGTAAACCAGAGCTTCCCAGAACCCTCCACTGTGAGTGGTACACATAGTAATTACAGCTTTCTCTTCATCACTGAGTTTTCACCAGGTTTTTTAAAAGATCTGCAACTAAATTTGTCTCATCAGTGGCTTTGAGATATTCTTCCCTAAAAACTTGAAATGGTGGTGGCAAACATTATTTTGACTTCTTGAGGAGATGTGGAAAGATACCATAAGCCTTCCCTTCTGAAATGCTAATTATGAGCAGCCCATCTGCCAGAGCTGTTTCCATAAACTAAGCAGGAGGGGTCCACAATTAAACAGTTACAGAAATACAGAGAAACCTTGTTTGCAGATGTCATTTGAGCAAGGTCTACCATGAGATATGTCTCAGTCTTCAGTGAGGCTTTTAGCCAGAGTGTGATACCAGGTGAGACAATACAGAACAGAGTGAAATGTTTTCCCCTCTCTCGTGTAGACATAAGACTGCATTTTTATAGAGCATTCTGAAAAGAAATGTCTATTCTGTATTAATCTGCCCAAAGAAAAGCCAGCTGCAGTCATTTTAGCAAAAGACAGTTATACCCACTGAGTTATACCCACTAAGGCAACATTTTTGCCAAAACCAGTGCAAGTAAGGTCATTTATCCCCTAAACCTTGGAAAAAGCAAATTTATCCTTTGGAATGTGTAGTTATGAAGGTCTAGATTTACAGGAAAACCATAATAAATGAAAAAAATTAAGCAAAGAAGACAGCTCTACAAAAATCTGTATAGTGTGTTAAATCTGCAAGGTCGTATTTTCTAGACTGCTGTTCTGCTGTTCTGATTTATTATACTGGAGGTACAAAATCTTTAAGGCTGTTTCATAGTAACAACCACTGTTTTGTCCTTGAAGAAACAGGAACCTCAAGCTTAAATGAAACCAGGTTGAAGTATTTCACTTGTATGCTCTCTACTGAGAGACTTTCTGTGTGTGACCTTGGCCCAGTCACCTTCTCTGTGTCTCAACTTCGGAGGTATTGAAGGCATTCTTTCAGCATTATCTTTCTACGAAAAAGGAATTTAGAGTGAAATAAGAAAATAAACCCCCTAAAGCATGGTGAAAGAGAATAATGAAGAGATTATATGTATATATAATATATGCATATAACATACACATATAATACATATATATATATATATACATATATGCGCTTTCATTAGTAGCCTAGATTCTTAGATTATTAAATTCTTCAGGTATAAGTTTTAATGGTCAGATGATTCATCTTTTAAAGTGAAAGCATATCTGTAGTATGACATTCTCAGATCATTCCCTATCGTTGGTAAAATCTCCAAAACATGCCTATAAATGGGCAAGCAGAATTAACAGTAATAGAACTGTGCTATCAGAGTTATGATGCAAAATGGGCTATTTTAGGAGTTGAACAGATGAGGTGACAGCCAGAGACACCTGTGAAGAGCTGCAAGTGCAGTAAATGGAAACGGGGTCAGTCTGTGGAGCTGTTCAGTTAAACAGGTGTCTTCCTTGGAGTAAAAGGAGGGTCTTTCTCCTCCATCTTTTTTATTTTGGATGAGAAGCATGGCTCAGTTACTGAAATAAATTCATCTAGTGTGATTTTAGGTGCTGTAGGCTGTGAGCTGCAGTCCAGAGTGATGCAGGTCTCCATAAGTCCCCTGTAAAGATGTCTCAGATTCTTGTGAGTTCTGCTTATCAAAGGAATTCCACCGAAGGACTCTGTCTTCCAACCTCTAGAAACATTCACTGGTGGTCTCCTCCTGACCAGCAAGTTACCTTCTAATGACCATGAGAACAGTTGTGGAGACAACAGGCAAAAATCCAAAGAAGTAAGAGAGAATAAGGAAAACATTAACAAAAGATAGGAGGCAACATCTGGCCCCAGGTGTAGGAAGGAGTTCAGTGTAAGACTCATTCTTCTCCCACACTTCCAAGAGTGTGCAGGTACTTCCCACAGTTACCACCGTGACACTGGCTGCAGTGGAACAGGAATGTTCTCCTTCTGGGCAGTGATGAGGCTTCACTTTGACCTTGGAAGCCCTTGGTTTAGGCCCTTATATTTCTGCAACGGGAAGGAGATTGTTTCTTATTTAAATATTGTATTTTGTGCTGTTATAAGTACATAATGGCATAATAATGACAGTCTGATTGAAGGGAGTAAGAAGGATATAATGCGTTCATTTTTCTACACATTTTACAAAAATAAGATTTGTGCCTTTAAATATTTATTTTATAATGCCCTTGGCCACTTTATTTTACTATATTGAAGTTTTATCTTAGGCTGAAAATATCTTAAATTCAATTTATAATGTCCGTATTGAATCACATGAATCAAAACATTGTATCTGGCATTTCTTCATTAATTTTCTTGAGAAATAGATTTGAAATTTTTTTTTCAGTGTTGGAATTACTACTGCTTTTGTCAATTATGCTAATTTCAAACATATAAAAGAAATATTTTCTTTCCAAAAAGAAGTTGTTTATATTGCTTTTCCTTCAAGGAAGCACATGTTGGCAAAACATAAGTCAGCTGTACTCCTAATGTTCCCTGGAGGTCAGTTTTTAAAAAATATATTAAAATTAGCAGACTTTGATTGAGGTCTCCTGTGTCTGTTCTTATTCTATCTACTCCTTAGAACATTCCCTTTAGAGTTTTCTTGTTCTTAGTCAAATTCTGATGTGTGATGAACTGGTGTAGGGTGAGGATCATGATCATTGTGCAGCTTGAGTTTCAAAATTATGTTTTGGCAATTTTGTCCAAGGAACAAAACTTGTCTGGAGATGAAGAAATAGATGATGATGAGGAAGATGAAGAAACAGAAGAAGAAGAAGAAGAAAAAATAGAAGAAGTAGAAGGAAAAGAAGAAACAGAAGGAGATGAAGCAGGAGAAGGAACAGAGAAAGAAGAGGAAAAAGAGGAAAACGAAATAGAAAATGATCGTAAAACANCATTGGATATTTATACATATATATTACATATTATATATATAATATGTTATATATATATATATATAATATTACATATTATAAAAATACTGGACAACACAGTTCTTGTTGGTAGTTGGTAAAGCAGTTCTTGAGAGGTAATGAAATTTGAGAGGCAAACCCCCATTATTAATTGTTAATGACCTGAAAGAAATAAATACTTTTCCCAGTTATGTGTTGGAGGAAGTCCATGAGAAGGACTTTCTCTTAGCAGGACTGAATCTTACTAAGAGCAGTTCTGGTTGTGCAGTGCCAAAGTCATGGTAATTTTATTATCTCAGGCAACTTCTTTAGGTGTCCTGTGTCTCACTTCAATCAAGAAGCTTCTCAGAATTCTTCCCCATCTTTTTCAGCTGACATTTCCTCATTCCATTCACAAAGAGATTATTTTAGGTGAAATGTGATGATTGCTGAACACTGTTCAGGATGCTGAAGATGAAAGTCTAGATGCTCCTTGTAGTTTTGATGGCAGTTTATGAGAATTGTATATTCCTTTAGAAAAGCTGGGGAACATGAAGTTGGGTGCCCTATATGTGTAGGGCTTCTTTTATTTTAGAAATTTTGAAATAATCTAGAATGGTTCTCTTGAAAGAAAATAATAAGTGTGGTATAAAACAGACCACAGCCTATTATAATGAAGAAGCTATGCCATTTATTTTCAATATATGATGGAAATAGCTTGTACAGAAGGGATGCTTAAATAGTTTTCCATTATCCAGTGATCTGGAAGTTTTGATATTAAGTTCTAAATTTATATGATTCATATGGAGAGTATAGGAAAATTTAAACACAGGAACATCAACTGAGATGGAAAGTTTTTCCTTTCCCAGAACTGTTTCTATGGAATAAAATTCATGCTGAACTGTAACTCCTGCCCTAAAAGTCCGCTTCCCCAAATTAGAATATATTTGCAAATAAGTGTGCAAGACATTGTCTTCTGTCAGCAAGAGGAAACTGGGAGTGTCAAGTAAAAATATTTTATATATTGTCACTGCCATAAGTGTTCTGTTCTTGAAAATTGAGCATCTGGAGAGTAATATCAGGATATTATATGGAGAGACTAAAAAATAAAAGTCTTGTCAGGCTGGGCATCAAGTTACACTGAATATTCTGATTGCTTTTAAAGTTTTATTTAGTGACTTCTACTTCAAAAATAATCTGAAGAGCAATTTTTTTCTGCTTTTCTGTGATATTTTTCTGATTTGCATGAATCAGAAGAAAGTTAATATAAACGTTTCTATTATTGTAGAGAAGGAAAGCACTGACAATCACACTGTGAACAATTCTTCAGAGAACACTGATGACCAAAAAACTGGAGGAACTGTGAGGAGAAAAAAGGTTTGTGGCCTGATTTTTCTTTCTAGCTTTACCAGTGACCAAGAAGGCAGTGGGCAGTTACCAAAGCAAATACCTCAACTTACATGATCTGCACAGATAATTAAACTGCTGAGAAACCTGTTCCTTCTGTTTAAGACTTGATTTTATTTTTTGATAAAACAACTTTAAATGGTCCAAATAATAGGAATGAGATAAAGCCCATTATGACCTCTTCATGGATGGCATGTCCATGAAAGAGAGATTGTATATCACATCATGTACTGGTGAGGTGAAAAGGACTTGATTCCTATGGGACATTATCCAAAAATATTTTCCCCCCTATTTGTCTCTGAAAGCAGCAGCTGAGCTCGTTGATGTTACATCTACCTGCAACATGCACTGACTTTGTGATCATATATATCTCTCTATATAGGCGTGTGAGCATGTTGAGGAGTACCTGATATGGAATTTCTTACAGGTTTATGACCCAGAGGCTCCTGCAGAGGCTGCTGAGTTTCCTGCTGGCCAAAGAGCCTAAGCAGCAGTTAACTTTGAGCACGTGTGTAGTCTCACTGAGCACAAGCACTGTCACTAATGGCAGTACACACGTTTATCAGCAGGCATTGTAAACACTTACTGCTCTGGGGCTTTATTTTTGGACCTTGCCTCAAGCTCTTATTTGAAAGAAACCCAAGTAAATGCACCATTTTGTACAAACTGTACAAGATGTAATTTGACAAAATGCAATCACTTTAAATTTTTTGATTTCCATGTGCTCTTTTGCTACATTTCAAATATTGCAAATGTTTCTTGTTAACATTTTTTAGTCATTTTGTTTTGAAAAAAAAAAATTATTTTACCAAGGAGAAATCTGCCAACCTCATTTGACCTTGGTATATACAAAGGGGTTTGTGCTTTTTTTATCTTGAATTTCACTGCTAACTGTTTCAGTCATATCATTTACCTGTTTTTTTTACTTCAGTTTTTCCTGTTTAAGCGAAAGCCACCGACAAGCCAGAAGAATGTATGTAGCAGAAAAGAAGACAGCTCTGAAAAGCCATTGCAGAGTGAAGGAAAAGAAAAGGAAGATTTATCTGGTGAAGACAGTAAGGATGAAAATCAGAACCATACCCTGGAGAATTCCAGTGAAACTGTGACTAACCAGGAGAGAAGGATGAAAGTTAATACGTGTATATTGCTCTAACACTGTTGTAATATGTAAGAATGTGACAGTCTTAAAGCACATAGTGCAATTTTTACTTGAAAACAGTTATGACTCAAGATGTTGATGTNGGAAAAGAAGAAACAGAAGGAGATGAAGCAGGAGAAGGAACAGAGAAAGAAGAGGAAAAAGAGGAAAACGAAATAGAAAATGATCGTAAAACACCTGAGGGAGAGAAAAGCAGTAGTAGCTCTGTGGGAACTGGAGAGGTAAAAGCATTTACTCCTATTAAGTTACTGGTCTCTGAAAGAATTTGGTTTTATAACGAACTTCAGTTTGATACATGTGCAGCTATCCTGTAAATGCAAAGTTGTTGNAAATAGGCAGATGATTTTCTTGGTATTTATTGGTAATTTTAATAGTTCAAAATGATATGGTTATCAGCACCTTGCTGGAGTTCTGTGGCCTTACCTGTTGGTGTTCTAAAGCAAAATAAGGGTGGTGGGGGGTTATGTGAAAAGTTGAACACAGGCATTTTATGGGTTTTTGCTAAATAATTTTATTCTGTTTCCGTCTACTTGGTACCACTTCCAGCATGATACTCTTGCAAAATTATAATATTTGATGTAAGATATTATTTGGTTTAACAACCTAGTTAAGAATATCGAGGGTCCTCCGTTACTTGGGAATATGTATGTTTCTTTCTGTTTTGACACAGAACAAATAGCAGTAAAACTTTCAAGTTAACATGTAGGCCATTATGGAAGAAGTTACTTGAGTATGTGCCTAATTTCACGTATGGCAGCAGTCCCAGTGGAAACAGTGTAAGTACAGAAGAATCCTGCCAAACTGGGACAGGGAGAAAGCTTTTATTTCTGAGAGGTGCTGAAAACCTTTGCTCCTGCTGAAATTGGCATAAGCTGATGGGCCTCTCTCCTCACTGAATCAGGCCCAGTGAAAACTGGACACCCTCACTCTTGTTTCACTTGGATTCTAATCCCGTATTCTCTGAACATCCACACCTTAGTGAGTCTCCAGTGAAGCTTTTCTTACAGGAAAATAATGCAACCAGAGGTACTGTGGCATATTTTGGTATGACAAACTGATCATTCTGGGGTAAATATTCGTGTTTCTCTCAGGCAGACTGGCTTTTCTTCAGATGGACGCTTAGCAGGAGGAGCCAAAAATCGGTACAAATAAAAACTGCTTAACACCACTTTATCATTAAGAAGCAGGAATTCTTCATTCAGCTGGATGCATGAGGGGATATCTCCTCCAAAATATCGTGCAGGCTGAGTGCAGAAAAAGCTCCTGTTTATATACTGTACTCTACATACATAGTCATTGATTTTCCCAGAATAAATATACACATGATAAATAATTTCCCTGAAATCAGTAATACATTTTCCCTCCCCTTTACATGTGTTCTTCTGTCCCGGAGGTCTCTTTGCTGGTCCCTGGTGGTTGGTGACCCCAAAATCATCCCTGACCACCCACTGAACTGGTAAAAGTTGGGACAACTGGGCTAGTTGCTTTCCAGTTCTTCCTTCATTTTTTCCTAGTTTCCGAGTTGCTTAAATTTTATATAATAGGTCAGAAGTGTCCAGAGTTGGTTTCATCCTGGGAGTTGGTTCACCTGAATGCTTTGTCCTTGTAAGGATGGCAGGTGCCCAGATTCTTTCACGGGGCCTCCTCTATGCTACCATAATGATCACTAAATCCTGGATGCTTGGGTCTTCCTTTGCCAGAGTTAATTAGGATCCTTTTGTGTCTTTTATCTTTCTTTGGGCTACTCCTGGGTTCTGCAGTGAACCTTACAAGAAAGGAATTTTTCTCCATTATATTTACATTTTTTCCTATTTTTCTGAATGCACATGTGGTTTCTGTTCTACTTGGATACTGTTGAGAGTAGTAAAGTGGAAAAGGAGAAATACAGTAAATGGTGCCCTCATTAATTTAAATAAGCTTTAATTATTTTTTAAAGGGGAGATCAGTCACAGAAATTGTTACTGTAAGGACAATTTCTTTTTTTAAAGTTGAACTAATTTAGTGAGAAATATTACTTTAAAATGGGAATTACCCTCAAATCCAATGCTACAGAAGCTTATGTAATGGACTGTAAACTGCTGGACTGTCTGAGCAGTTTCAGGGACTTGTACATTTATCTTGTCCACACACTTTGCTCAACAGGAAGAAGGAACATATTAATCCATTCCAAAGTCTTTTTTACATGTCTTCATTTTTAATAAAAAAGATTAAACAAATAAAACTATTTACATGTGCATGTGTATTAATTTATAGAGTTTTTTAACAAGATAACAATTCTTATGATAAAAATGTGAAGATGTTTTATTACTGAAATGTTTTCATAAACAGATGAGTAGCAAAAAATTCTACAAAAAAAATTATAGTACATCTTTCTCTGTTTTTTTCTTACTTTCTCAAAGATTAAGTGTTACAACTTAAGTCTTTATTTCTCATTTTTATAGTCCTGCCATACAACTGAGATTGTGCTTTAGAATTGTTGCGTTTCTAAAATTCCACCACTGAACCTATCACTAGGTGGAGTTTGTGCTCTTCGAAGGTGCAACCAGCCCCTGGAGCCAGAAATTCTCCTTCTCATGGCCCCTGAAAGAAGTTAAAGATAGTCATTCTGTATCAAATTTTCTGTTTCCAAATTCTCAGAAAACTTTATGTTTTCTGGCATATTGCTTTTGGCGTTTAAGTACTCTGGCACCTCGGCGTATTTATATAGTGTATTTTGAAAGTTCTAAACTATGTATATTTCTAAAAATATAAAGATAAAAAAATACAATTACTCTTTTATTTCTAAGTATACACAGATGGACAGTGGTCAAGTTCTGATAGATAAATGTAAGTCTAGCTATACATGTTTGATTTAGATTGAAGGGCTATTAGTGCACCTCGCATACACAGATACACATGTATGTGCACTGAGACATATATATGTACATTTATAGACAAAGAGACACATATATAGACATATGTGTGTATGTGTGTATGCACATGGATGATCAAATGTGTGCCTGACCTCCTGAAATTTCCATTTAATCCATATATGTACATGTGCAATTTTACTGATATACAGAAGCACGGGATTCATTTATGCAGCTGCTGTTCCTATGCAAGTTTGTGGTGATTGAAATTAAAAAAGGAGAGAACATGCTGTTTAGACACCGTTTTATATGCCCAAAGTTAATAATCATAATCATAATTAACGTTGTGCAACTTTTTCCTTTTTCTTCCAGGTATTACTTGTACAATATGCAAAATACATCCAGTCTTTGTCCCTGAGGAATATTTTAAGTCATGCTGTTGACATTAGGGTAGTTGAAGTACATTGAATTCATGCCATAATGGTAAACCACTGTAAATCTTGATAATCCAGAATACAGAAGCTAATCTTGCATGACTATTGAGAGACTAAGTATGGGTTCACTTAAAACATACTCATGTACTCAAACTACTTTATCTCTCATAAATATAAATATAAATATAAATATAAATATAAATATAAATATAAATATAAATATAAATATAAATATAAATATAAATATACTATCTCTAAATTCCCTCACAGTGCTTTTAGGAGCTCTATTATTTATACTACACACTACTTAGAGGAGTTTACAACATTTTCACACCCTGTTATGTCTAAATTCCTTTAAGGACCTAAATAGTGTTTTGATTAAGTGTAATGAGACCACTATCAGTGGTGAGAATTGGAGACATTAATGCTTTGGTAGTAACTCTGCTTTGCTCAGTATCTCATAGTGATGAGCTCTAAAGTTCACACCTATTTGCCTTTCAAGACTGTTTTGGAATTACATTTTACTCATGCTATATAATTACCACTTTCTTTTTCAGGACCAGATCGTAATGACTCAGCAAAAGCCTTGCAAAATCAAAATCTAGCAAAACTGTGGTTCTTTTATTTGTACACAAAGAAGTCTTTTATTTTTGAGACCATTCTCATTTAATGTCAAAACAGTTTAGACACAGCTGTTTCCAACCACACTAATCAAAAACTGAAGAGATATTAACAGTTAGAATGTTAAGGGATGTTAACAGCATCAAAAAAAATACAGAGATTTTGTTCTTGAGTACATCTATTAAATATGAAACCATGTATCTGCTGTTTTACCACATAGTGATGCATCAGTGTCTAACTGGGAATGCAATATTGTCTTCCCCCCAAAACTTTCTGTTTTGCTGGCTAAGACACACCAACCCTGCCAGACGGAATGGAAAAAGACAAGTGGGGTTCTCCAAGACTTGCTACATGTGTACACCAGGTATGTGCTTTCTGTGTGCCTGACCCAGACTTTCATGCTGAAGTTTTCCATAGCAAGGGTTTTGGTAGTGGAGAAACCGAGGGAGAGTAACTCTTGCCATCTCCTTTGTGCCATTGCTGGGAGGCCACCTTTAACTGGGAGGAGCAGCAGCACGGTGCGTGAAGAGTTTTGTCCATCATTCCCCAGAGAGCACTCCACGTGACACTCATCCACCTGCCTCTTTCTGCCTCTGTCTTCCTCTGAATTTTTTTGCCTTTTTTCGTCTTGATGCCTTCACCACAGCAGCACCTATGGAAGATCTGTTCTTCCTGCCTGTCACGTCCACAGGTCAATCCCAATCTTTGCTTCCACTACCGTGTCCCTCTTCCAGACTCTGTCGGAGCTTCTGAAATGTCCCAACACTGGAGGGCACCCCACAGCCCCACAGCAAGCACTCAGAAGGGCCCTGAGTGGGATCCTAAAGGGACCTAAAGTGTCCAAGCACAGATCATATGAAACAGGCTGACATCCAGAGGGAAAAATTTGGCCACAGGAGCTGGCAGTGACCAGCGGCTGGAAGGAGGGTCTAATAACAGCAAATGTTGAGTTACAAATGAGTATTTCTAGGTGTTGCTGCCACTAAACATCATGAGACAGTAATAATAATCTCCAAAAATTCTAGGAACTGTACAGAAGAAATGCATTATTGTGATTTTTATTTTATTTTAAGACTGTCTCTATTTCTGCAGACATTTACAAGAATAATTCAAAGTATCAGAGCATTTGCATTCAGTCAGGCAATTCACTGGGCTAAAACTCTGTGGTTTGGATTGGGGCCCTATTTGTCATCCTCTTATGACTAATTAGAACTAACTCGGGGATTCCAAAACTTCATTACACACAGCTGGGTTGCTTGGGTATTGTTTTTATTTCCTTATCATTCTTTTACTATTTGAAGAAAAATTATTAGATAGCTAAACATTATTAAAATTTTATTTTAGTTAGTTTCTCCCCTCCATCAAAAGCTGTATTTTTATTATCACTGTAACTGGAGTTGTTACAGGTATTCTGGTATGGAGTAATAAAATTATACTTCTAAACTGCTAATAAAAAAAGCAGGAAAGAAAAATTATGTCCTTATATTAACTCTTTGACATAACAAAAATAGTTTTTTTAAATCTCCAAGAGCACTTAACTTTGCTTTAGGCTTTATTTTTCTATTCAACCAAGATATCTTCACACATTTCAGTCCTCTAGTGTTGCTTGATTTCAGTCTTGAAAATTTTCTTTTACCTCTGAACAGTCAAAACCTGAATTTTCCATGAAAAGCAGACTGGTTAATTCTTGTGTAATGCCAGGAGTGCCAGGAACTCCAAATAACCACAAGCTTAAATAGTTGGAATTTTTTCTATGAAAATTGAAAGCTGAACTGAGAGAAAAAGAAAATGGACTGTGCCTTTAAATTCAATATATGTGACATTTGTTTAATTCATTCATAGTTCCACATGCTTTCTCCTACTAAAAGGTTCCTTAAGAAAACTACAAAAATCTAATTTGTATTAGGAATTAAATTTTTTTAAAGTTACCTTGAATTTGCCTTTCAAGCCCCAGTCTTTTGGGTGATTTCACATCACTGTCATTCTATCAAACACAAAGATTGAGCGTTACATTGCACAGAAAAACTCCAGAGCAAATTGGAGTCCGGATGAATGCACACCTCGGCACCGGCACTTTTCCAAGGCTCATTTCAAACTGTCCATGAAGGATGCATTCCCACTGCTACTTATGCTCGCACTTGAGTCTAAATTTGAGCTGTAAATTGCAGACTGTGTTAGCTCTTAAATCCCTTGCCTTTCTCAGGGCAGTTAGGACACTCCAGGAGTTGGATGTTGGAGGAAAAGCAGCGTCGCAGGCACGCCCGCTCACAGTGCCCACAGCAAGAACCCCGTGCAGTGCACAGCCAAGACAAAGTACAGATTCTGCAAACACCAGTGGTTATGTTGTTTGAGCAGATGGAACTGCACATGCACAATTGGGAGCAACAGGAAAGCAGTTTGAGGTCTCACTGATTCCAGGGAATCAAACAAGATTCTTGCCTGTACTAACTCGGACACCACAGCTGCAGTCACCGATGGCACCTACTACTGACACCTTCGCCTCTCACGCTGAGGAGACAACCCAGCAAGGAGGATTTGTCACCACAATCACCAAATTTCTGCACTGTGGCCGTGCAGCTTGAAATGGCTCAAAAAGGCTGCCCAGGAGAGAGGCTGCGACCTGTGGGCTGGGTGGTGTTGGCACAGCTGATGGAGAACTTGCAGCTGCATTCGCTCTTCTGCTGGCAGTGGCTTCTTGTACAATGCTCTCACACCAGTACAGACCTCATAGAAATACCTGAATGAAGGCCACTGTTTTGGAAATGGACAGCTAAAAGGACAATTCACAAAGGGAAAGCAAGAGATACCTGACTCATTAAGATCTGCTTTGGGTACCTTTATTGTTCGAGCACATTGGAATGCTGAACTCTTACCAAGCCTTGCAGCACAGATAAAGTACAGTAATTACCACTATCAGATTAAAGCACTCCTTTTCCTGATGTTCTCCTTTAAACAGAGTAATGTTAGTATTTTAATCTCTTCACGTGTGGAAATCTAAGAGTTCCTTAGGCTGTTAAACTGCAGTTGCTCTGATGAAACTGCCATTGTTTTTGTTACTATCTTTTTTTTTCTTTTTTTGGCAAACAAGGTGGTCAAAACAGGTTATTGAACCCAAGCACACTCAGACTGCACCTGTACTGGGCAGAGCAACCTGGAAAACAGTTTGTGCTGAGGCCTCAATGCCCACTGAAACCCACCTGGTATTTTACTGTAGAGGAGCTCTAACCTGGCCCCAGAGATGCAGGAGGTGCACTCACTCCTGTGCACATTTCAGTCTCAGACAGCAAACGTAGCAGATCCAAGTGGGGAGGTATCCAGGGGCACTCCTGATCCAAGTGCACATTAAATACTCATGGTCGGAAGTGCAAAAAGAAAGAAACCCCAAATCTACCTGTAGTCAAGCTGCAGGTTGACAGATGTCAAATCAAAAGTGTTGGAACATATGATGCTCTGCCTGAAGCCTCCACTTCTGTAGGCTTGGAGCATCTGGGGAATTTGCTTTCATCTGAAAGGCAGGAAAAAAGCCTCTAGTCTTTGTGGTTATGGAACAAAGCCTGAAAATGTAACTCCGCAACACACTGGCAGCTCAAAAAGTTAATGAGAAATGTAATGACTGCAACCTTTTTTTCTTACTCTCATGACTTAAGGATTTATTTTTTTTAACATTTAAAGCTGGCCATCTGCAAACTGCTGAGCAACCGGAGCAGCTCATCTTGAGAAGCGCAGTCTGTTTCCTTGCACTGCTGCCTGCAAAACCCCAGGCCTGCGTGGGCAGGCACTGCCACCCGGGATGGGATGGGATGGGATGGGATGGGATGGGATGGGATGGGATGGGATGGGGGCTGGCAGCAGGACGTGTCGCCACAGAGGTCCCACCGTGGCAGAAAAGTTACCGGAGGGAGCACGAGGGGCTCATGCTCCCCATCCTGCCCTTGTTCACTGGATGCCTCCCTACCTCCCTCCCTGCCTTGGAGGGACAGACGGAAGGACATCGGTGACAGACACACCGTGCCGGCCAGCTCGGTGCCCTGGCTGAGGTCGGGGCTCCTGGGAACGAGCGGGGACTCCACACCACGGCTGC
>VZTG01003867.1:59383-75789 GCA_013397845.1 Melanocharis versteri
GAGCACCGCGGTGGCCGCGGCAGCCCGAGGGGCCGGGGCCCGTGCTGCTCGCTCGCTGCCGGCCCGCCGCGCTTTGTGCCTCGCTCTGTGTCTGCTCCAGTCCCGGGAGGACCCTCAGCGCGGATGAAGCCGCGTCCTGACGGAGTGCCGGGTTATTACCGGAGTGGGTGCGAGGAAAGCTCCCACCCGTGCCGGGTTTAGGCGCTGCGCGGTGCGGTGTGTGTGGTGGCAGCCCGGCGCGTTGTCACGCCGGGTGTCACATCTGCACCTCCGTGCCGCCACCTTGGCACTCGGAGAGAGGAGGTGACACCCGCTCGAAGCTGCTGAAGGGGCAGAGAGGCTCTGTGTTGTCCCTGAGTGTAAAGTGTAAGTCCGATGGGCCAGCCCTGCCTGGTGCCCGGGTGAGACTGTGCATGCGGCGAGCTAATCTCAGTCTTCAGTGTGAAAAGTGAATGGGTGAATCTGGCTGGGTTCTTAGGCACCTAGTAAATAAAAAAAATGCATGTTGATGCTATTTTACTTCTGATTGTTCGCATTTCCTGTAGCAAAATCTGAAATGAGCTCAAATTTAGGTTCCATTTCCATGCAAAAGGAAAGGGGTGTGTGGGTCTGCTTGTTCTAAAGCAGCTGCATCTTGTCCGATTAAACACTTCTGATTTGGGAGACGTTGCAGGCACAGCCCGTGTAAACTGGCATGCCTTGGTGGTGGTTTAACAGGTGTAGTCGGTGAGAATTTGTGTTCAGAGCACAGCCTTCCAAGTAAGTGGGTATGGCTTCAGATTGAGGTGTGTTACTGTGGGATGAAAGGGAAGAGCGGCAGTGAACAGGCGGCAAAGGTGTCTTAATACAACTCACAGCTGCATGTTGGTGATTCCCATTTTTCGTTTCCTGGAGCTGTCCCTACTTAATACATAGTTCTGTCCATGGAGGGGTGTAAAATGGCATAATGGCGGTATTTGTGAGTTGAGGTTTAGCTTTCCTTATTTTCGTTGGCGGGCTCCAAGTGGCTTCTTTCCAAGACGAAAGATGTTGGAACACACGTTTATGCTCTTTCTTTACCAAACAGTGAGGTACTGGACACATCAGTTGCTAAATCAACAAAGACAACAGAAGTTCCTGTCCTGGCATTTCTCTGAGGATTGCTGTACTGCCAAATTCTCTTTATTTTCTTAGGAAGATGAGTGAATGCTTTAGTTTGCGGTTCATGTGAATGTTAGTCTTCAAGTAGTTTACAGAGGATGCTAATATCCTATCCTCTGTTTTCCTAAAAGGCCAAATGTAACCTCTCCAATCTCAAAAGTCTAAGTTTTGCATGTAATCTTCAAGCTGGCTGCACAAAAGCCTGCTTGTTTAGTCTTCCACTCATTTGAAAGTCCAGTTTCCCCCTTATGCTTAGTGTCAAAGGCTCCAAAGAGCTTAAATCATCAGCAGCTGTAATTGTAAACCGCAATATTAAGTTAATGTTTTATGTTACTTTTCTTCTGTTTGTTTTTAGTAAAGAAATGTGATATTCTTTCAGATCTTTATTCCCAGTATGAAATCTAGTGAAACTGTAAATAGCTATTTTCTCTAATGGTACTGTGTTGGTATGTAGCCATGTACATTAGGTACAGAATGCCATTAAGTAAACTAAAATAGACTTAAAAAAAAAATCGCTACAGCACGTGTGTTTGGGGCCCTCTTGATTATACAGGCACAAGCTTATTGAACTCTTACCAAGATGTTGACACTGCACTACTCTGTAGACAAAGCCAAGCAGTCTGTTTTGGATTCATGCAAAATGCTTGTATTCAATAGCAGGTTGTTCTTTAGCATCAGAAATAGTCTAATCAGCTCTTGAATTCAGAATTTGGTAACACTGAAGTTTTTGGTGTAGGACATTTGTGCTTCACAATCCAAAGACTACGTTAAACACCACAATAAAAAGGTGTAATTTCCATGCCCTAAGAGTTCTGCTATCGATTTTTTGATGGCAGGCAAGTAGAAATCAAGCCAGTATTCCACCTGGGAAAATGTAATTGAACTAATTATCTGCTCGGCATAAGGAAGAAAACTGACAAATATCCAAATAATTAAAATTCTTAAAATACTTAAAAGGCTTTGAAGCAGCAGCTGTTTTAACTGTATTTTCAAATTTTGAAAGAATGCTGTGGTATTCTCATGTTGGTACATTCAACTCTAACAAGGCACTGACAAAATCTCTCTGGTGGCACTACTCAGAGGAAAGTCTGTTTTCTCTTCAACAGCAGTTTAGAGATGCACCTTTTGGAAGTTGAAACAAGCGTAAAACCTTTTTCCTAAGGACTGAAGAGGGAGATGTGATCCTTGAGCTCTTCGGTGACTTTTTCTGTGGTGTTGAGGAGGGTACAGCTGTCTGTATGCACATACATACGTATGGAGATCACTCGTTCAGTACTTAGGGCATGTGACGGTGAAATCAAGTGGCACTGTAGGATGTAAGGCTGTGGTACTTGTGCCTTACACTTCTGGTAGATGAAAAGAAAAGCTTATGTAGGATAGAATGAATGGGAATTGTGCATTGGAACAGGGTACTGGTGTGAAAGGGCCATGAACCTTGAGAGAGATGCCATTAAAATCCCTCGAAGACCATGTAATATTATGGAACTATTTTCAAAAGCTGTATGATATTTAATTCAAAGAAAAGAATATATACATATGTGTTGTATGCTTGTAGCCTATGTATATTATGGATTAAATATGAGTAGATGGAAGGTTGTGGAAAGGGTAGTTCTTCTCAAAGCTGCGTGCTAGATCAAGGGGTGCATCTGTGGGTGAGACTTCTGAGTGCTTCAGCCCTTCAGAGAGAGGCAGTCCTTGCCCCATAGGGTTTATACTATAAATAGACAAAGGATAGGAGAACAAAACTGAAGGAAGAAAGTATTTAAGATTGCTTAAAGTCAAATGGCAGGCTTAAAAAAATCTGAGCAGCTGGTGCTGTGCAGTGCCAAGGGTGGGGCCTGTTGTGTCAGCTGAGAGTTCTTTTGTTGTGTTTTTCTTTTAAACACAGTTTGCTGGCTGCCTTGTCAATCCTGGGTGACAATTTGTATGTACGGGATCCACGTGTGGAGCTGCAGGCGCTGCTCGTGACCCATGGTGGGCACAAACCTGGGCGTGTTGTGTGCTGGCCAAATACAGCACAAAACCCAACACGGGAATACTCTAAGGAAAGGTGTTCCTGTCCACAGCAGGGGGATTGCAACTAGATGAGCTTTAAGATCCCTTCCAATCCAAGCCATTCTGTGATTCTGTGTTCTATGACGTTCTGTGAAGCCATTCTATGAAGCCGTTCTATGAAGGCATTCTATGATTCTATGATGTTCTGAACACAAGCAGGTAAGCGTGTTCTAAGGCACAGCTTTACCCATGGCTGTGCTTTGGATGGGCTGGCTCTGTCTAAACAAGCTCCAGGTATCAGGATAGTTGCATATGAATAAGACTTCCAGCAGCAGAGAAGCCTAATAGAAGTTACATTCTCAGGTGACCTCAGGCATAACAGATATGCCATGTTTATATCGATCAATAATGTTAACTCATCTCCTGACACTGCTTTCATATATTCCTGTGTGAAGTGGACCGTTTTCATGAGCTGTAGTAATTCCCTACTGAAAGCTCCTTGTGGCTTTCTAAGCATTACCAAAGCACTACATTTCTTCCTGAGTGGTCCTTAAATAATCAGGTCGTTGCATCCTCCATGCTCAGCCTGCTCACTCCTCAGCAGCACCTGGGGGCTTCGGTGCAACTGAGATGTCCAGGGTGAGATCACATAAACAGAGAGTGAAATTAAGGATATTTTGAGGAGTTGTTGAACTGTCTTTTTACTCACAGTGAAATACAGCTTGCTTGAAAGCACAGACAGACTAACTGCATTTAATGGCTTGGGTAGCTAAGTCTGGGCAAGCATTGGAGGTGGTACAGGAGGTGCAACAGAACCATCAATGACAATTTTTTTCATGCCTGCAAGCTGCTGTCCCCCTTATCTTCTTGGTCCACTCCAACAGTAAATGCTGGCAGATGTAACAAGGGCTTCCCAAACATCTACAGTGTAAAAAACAGGGTGTTTATAAAAGCGTGCACTTGAGATGGCCATCAGTATGTGTGAGGCTCTTTTCTGTGAAAAGTTTGAATGTGCTTATAATTTGGTTTATCAAAAACATGGATTCTAAAAGTAATTTGGAAATGTTGATTCATGTTTTACTTTTGTCTCCTTGTCTGACAGTTGGAATTAGTAGAAATGAACATCACTGAAACATGGTTTTATTCTCTCACTCTAAGGCTATGGATGGAATGGGTACTGATTGGTCAAATTTGTGGCTGATGAAGGTGATTGCTCAAAGATTTGGCAAGTTCTTGTGGTGGCATTCAGTTGAATAAGCCACTGGTTTGAAAATTCACACTCCATACACATTTTACATATAGCCTTAGGCAAGCTGCTTAGAATTGCTCAGCAGTGTTTGGAGATGGGCGGTTGCTTAAGCCCAGACTGAGATGTTTTGATGTTTGTTGATAAACAGGAGTATCTTTGTTGGAAGAGACTGTTCCCAAGGGATGGATCCCCAGTCCAGCATTGTGATTATTTGGAGTGGAAAGCAGTGAAGAGGCAACCAAAACCCATCCCTCCCACCCTGCACCCCATCACGCTACTAAATTTTTGTCTAAAAAGCATATCAGTAATCTAATACTTCATGAAATTCTAATATGTAGTGCATTGTAATACAGACTGCAATTTAATATTTGCAATCTTTGAGTCTTTCTTGGTACTTCTCTAAAACTTCTGAAAGTACAAATGTTTTTCCCTAACTGGGATAACAAGTTACATGTTTCTCTAAATACTTAACTAATTTTTCTGCTTCCAAAATGGCTGTTTTGATTGGTTTGGTTTTTTTTTTTTCTTTGAATTGCTTTTCCAAGTTATATGTTAAAAATGACAGTGTGTGTGTATCACCCATTTCAGGAGGCATTCACTTGAATTTTTTTAACACAGTAAATGAACATCTCAGCATACAGGACATGGGTAACTGGCTGGCACTTCTCTGCCACTGTTTCTAACTATTGATTGTATCTAAAGAGCACTGTTAAGTTTGTTCAAACTGAAAATTTGTGCTGCACTACCTTGAAAATGGCTCCAAATTATATGTTTTAAATTCAACTATTTTGATCTTTCCGGTAACTTGAAATAGCCACTTAAGATCTCTGCCTGAGTTTGAAACCACTTTGACTTCTCATTTGGCATATCTTCACATGAAGAGAGAAAAGATTTTTGTGTATGAGAGACCCAAGGAAAAAAATAGTTTCTCCAAGTTAATACATATTGCAGGCAGAGCTTTGCCAATATTTTCCTTTAATTTGCCTGAACAATCTTGATGAGATTTTGTTGTGCCTGAGGAAAAAAATTGTATCTTTGGCATGTACATAACACACAGAAGTGTGGAAGGAGTAGTTACATAGAGAGTAAAGCTCTGTCAAATGCAGCATCAGGATGATAAGAAATCCTTCCCTGACCCACCGTTACCTCTAAATGGTGTTTCTTGGCAGCTGCAGGGATTTTCCCTGAGAGAAATCTCTAAAATTACACTCCTTCTTCATTTCTCTGAAGATGGAGGGAGAATGCATTTAGCATGGGAGCACGTTAAGAGCCTGCTACCAACTTGCACAAGTGAGTCTGTCCACATACCCTGGTGCTGGACTACTGTTAAAATGAAACTTTTTCTGCTGAAAGGCTTATTTGGAGAGAAAGTGATGCTTGTGAGTTTTTGGCTTTTTTTCCTAAACAAAAGTTACTGGACTGGCTGGTTGCCCCTTATCATCAGCCCTCCTGATTTTATTTTTAGTGCTGTTTTTGTGCTTTTCCTCCAGCACTTAGCAGATGCTACCTTGAAAAAGCAGCTACTTTGCCTTCCTTCATCCTGTCATTCTTCTCAGCAGTACCTCTTAATTTGATTGCTTTTGGGAACTGTGCATTCTCTCCAGGAAACATTAGGCAGCTGTGGTCGGTTGCTGGTCCTGGTGGGCTCCATATTCTCCCCATGGCTGTCCTGGGCCTCCTCCTACCCATCCCTGCTGCCTCATTCCTGGCCTGCAAGACCTTGGGCAGGATCCTTTGCCTCAGTCCCTGTTCAGGTGCTGACCCAGCAGGGCCCAGGTCTGGACCCTGGCCAGGGCTCCCGGCCATGACTGCAGTGTGGGGGAGATTTCCAGAGTAGCTTTCTCCCAAACCTATTTTGCACTGCTGGAAACATCCCCTTTTCTCTCATCTGGGCAGCAGTTTTCAGCTCTTTGCCACTCTTCTGCTTGTGTATTTTCACTTAACCCCTGGACTCTGAGGGGGGCTGCCCAGCTGTCCTGCCTTCCCCTGGCTGAGCACCCCTGGCTCCCTGGGTGTGAGTAACGTGGTGGTTTTCCATGGGATCACAAGCCTCTGGGGAGAGGGAGGCCTGACGGTGATGCCAAATCAGCACATGATTCACATAAATTGTTCTGGGATGTTCTCCTGTGCCCTCCTGGACTATTTGGTGTAAAACAAGCACTGAGAGTGGGACCCATCTTGCTACTCTGGATGGTGCTGTCTCTTCCAGGCTTTTGCACGTCTTCACTGCCCTGGTTTTGGCTGTCGGACATTGGCTCAGTATTTGGGAAGAACTGCCATCCCCTCCTGGCAGTGTGCAGGGCAAATTACACACTAGGAGAGGGAAACACCTCCAGCCGTGTCAGAGTGCTGAGGTTCTGCCAGCCTGTGCAGCTCAAGCTGGGGGTGGCTGGACATTTTTGGCAAAGGTTTTTGCCATTTGAGCAGATAGAGTTTGTATAACTTCATGCTTTTTTGCTTGCTCAGTGAAAATATGTCTTCAGCTGAGGACAGATGACATCAGTGGGGTTCAGGCTCTGAGACACCAAGTTTTGTTGCCTGATGCATAGACCCAAAAGAGAAAGGAGAATGCTTGAAATTATGCATATTTTGGGTGGTTCTTGTGGGACACCAGCCGGTCATTATGATCTGTTTTTGAGGAGAGAAAAGAAGACCCACAACTGAAACATGCAGGATGTGTATCACAAAGATTCTTGATTGCATTCGTTTGAAACTGGTGAATAAATATCTCCATATGGGTATATACATCTTTGATTTGTATAGTCTCTGATTTGTGATGTGCAGCTGTGTCCTTCAGGGAGACACAGAATAAACTTCTGCAGCTTTGCAGTAAGATAGATAATATTAAATTTTATGTTAGTGCTATCACTTGCTTCAGATCTTGCAGTGGATAAAAAATATGCATGTGTAAGAGTACTGCACATGTGCAATTTGCATGATTTAGAAGTTTTGTAAGTTAATCTTGTTTTGAAGATTCTGAAATTACTGTGATGTTGTTACAGAAGGAAACCCTTTCTTTCCTGTTGTGTAAAATTTAAAATTTGTCACAACTCTGAATAGACACATTTCCTTATAATTTGAGCAGTGTGATTGAAGACATCTGATTTTTTTCTTCCCTACTTCTCGCTCTCTTCTTGTTCTTTTGAGGAAATGCCATTGTTATTTAGGGTTCTGGATTTAGATGTGTTGCACATACATTCACTAAGAATAGCATTGCAGTTTGAAAGTAGTGCTGTATTCAGGCTTCTGCAGCCATGCCTTGTCGTGCTGCATGGTTTACCCAAAGCCTACACTTAACCAGTGTGGGCTGGCAACGTGAGTCACTCAGCAAAGTCTGTCTCCTTTTAGGCTGTATCATGGGAGTTTTAACCTGCCAGGGTCTGTGGTCCCTCCTGGTGTCCCTCAGAGGTCTTTTGTCAGGCTTCCTGGTGCTGACTGGCCAGACTGGGCAAGATGCTGCTTCCAGCTCCTGCCTCAGTTAAATTACGAGCCTGTGCCTGTTAGAGTTTTCTTTGGAGTTGTCAACTTCAGGGCAATTCACGCAAATATAATGACTTGATTCCAGTCTGCCTGTCTTGTGGCTTTCCAGTTATACTGTGTGACTTGTTAGTAAAAGAGGCCAAAATTAACATGCCTCTGTACAGCTATTTCTGAAGATTAAAATCATGTTGGCTTGCAGACGTTCCCTGTTGTAAGCTGCCCGGGGACAGATAGCAGAAACAGTACACTCAGTGTACCCGGCACTGAGTTACAGTCGTAATGAAATGTGTAAATAAGAAAACCATCCCAACAAATAATATAAAGGTCCTTCCCATACTTCTCTGGGAAAGGAGTGGATGTGAGTGCCCTGTGCTGAAAGCAGGTACCTTTCCTTTTACTGTAGTAAGAAAAAAAAGGGATGACTTGCTGAAAGTGTTTCTTGTGAAGGCATCTGACTGGTAGTTTGCTTCAGCTTTGTAGCACTGGTTTCTTTTTTGTCACATTAAGGCAGCTGGTTGGCCTGTGTCTGCATCCCCTTTGTAATATGGTTTGTCCAGAGAGCTTTGACTGAAAACATTCATTTATGCATCAGCTGCAGTTATTGCCATTGCACCTGCAGTGCAGTATATCGAATAACACCATGCACGTGTATTTAGTTATGGAAATGCTACAGGTGGCTTTTGTGTCTCTTTGGAGCTGAAAAGGGGTGACCTGGACCTGGTTGTGGCTCTGGGCATTCCTGCAAGCTCTTCTGGCTTGTCTTTCCATTGCTCTCCTCACTGCTTCAGTTACAGCTTCTGGATGAGCACCCATTTCAGTGGGTGTTGGGAACCATATTTTGAGTTTCTTGTTGGTACTTGACATTTATTATAATGAGGTAGGAAATACACGTCCGGGAGGAGCAGGAGATAACCATAACTGGAAATCTGCTTTGACTTAAGAGTTTAGGGAAATACCCAGTCAAATACATCAAATCCTGAGTGGTTCTGCAGTAAGGGAAGGCAGCGTTTGCAGGAATGCCAGCAGTGCTGTTGGTGTATCACTGATACCTCTTTGTTTCACCAGCACTCTGGAAGCTTGCAGTGTTTGACTGTCTGACAGCTTGTTGCCTTTTTGGAAATTGGAACACCTGAATTGTGTTTTGGCTCTGTTTTTAGGAGAAGTGTTTCTGATTGGGGATTCTGTACCTCTCTCCAACTGCGTGTCAAAACCAAGAATATTAAACTGTATCTTTAGATGTCTCCAAGGCATTTCAGACCTCTTGGAGATACCAGTAACAGCATGAGAGATGCACTGCAGCCCTTTAAGTTCTTTTGTTTTATTCTTATCCAAACCCATTCTTTTGCAGTGTTTTTGTCTGCCAGTTTGTAGGCAAATCTTTAATATGGGTCACATTTATAAAATCACTCAGACATTTTAGCAATAACATACATTAAAAGCCATAAATATTTTGTGCACAATGAAAGGCAACTTTTAACTCATCAGAAAGATAATATTGATTTATAGCTCATTTAACTATTGGAAGAGTAAATTGGTTTGCCAAAACAGATCAGTAGAAAGGAACAGAAAGTAAGTCCTCCATCTGAGTTAGAAAATATTTCCCTGTTTGTAAGCCCATCCCAAGGAGTATGGGGTTAGATTTATTTGCAGTGGGTGAATGTTGTCTCTAAAGCACAATCCTGGTCTCTCTTTACTCTTCTGCCATTAACAGAGCTTCTCTTACTGCACAAAGGCCATGAGAAGGTGGGACAGGGAACAGAAAAAAATCAAGCTTGTAGTATGTGACACTTGAGAAGAAACTAAAGTATTAATAATGGATTTTGTGGTGTAGAGCTTGATGGTGCTCAGGGTTCCAGTTCACAGGAAGCCATGCTCTCCAAAGTGTTCTTGGCCTTTCTTGTATGAAGGCACCATGGTAAGTGGCACTGACAAATGGCAACAGAACTCCACAAAGGGAAAACATAAGTAAGACCTCATGGCTGCAAAGATGAGTAATTTAAATAAAGTTCAACTGGCAAGCCCTGTGCACCAGTTCCATTCAACAAACTCCTTGCCCTCCTCGCAAGCCCTTTTCAGAGCTGATGCAGCAACTCGTGTTTTGTATTATAAACAGTTCTTTTAAAACTGTGCTGTTCAGTTCCTAGTCACCTCTAATTTCCGCCGTGGACAGAGCTGTGAGGAATCCCTGCCATTGCAGTGAGGTACTTTGTGTGTTTGAGCAGGGGAGGGGGAAGGCTTGGCAGGCACCACGGTGCACAGCAGCTCACAAGTTCAGACAGGACTGCAGCTCTTCTGGGCTTTCGCTTGTCAGCCACCTGCAATGAGAGTGCTCCAGCCCTTTAACAGGCTCCTGAAAAATTCTGGCAGCTGGAGCAAGCTCACATCAGGCAGCTGGCTGATGGACTGCTCCTGCTGACAGCTCCTTGCCAAGGCGGCGCGTTGTCGAGGGATGGTTGAAACAAGCCGTACTATATCTGCTTTTTCCCAGAAAATGTTTCCTGTTCCCAGAGTGAGCTGGGTTACTGTCAGGTGTTGCTGGAGGTTGCCTTTGGCCTGTTATCTTACTGGCAGATGTTGATTTTGTCTCAGGTTGCTGTTGAATCCTTACAAATAAGAGCCTGTGACTGCAGAGGGGCAGAGTGGTGAGAGGCAAGTGGCTGGGGAGCTGCCATGTACGGCTCGTCTGACCCTGGGCCTTCTGCCAGGATTTCTGCCAAACATAACATCCCATTTTCCTCGATGTAAGGAGGCCAGTACAGGTCTGTGATAATAACAGCAAGGGAGTGATGCTGATTGTCTTTTGCACACAAGACACACCACACTGTGGAACTGACTGTACAGTACGTTTCTGATTTTTTCATGTGTTGTAGTAAAATTTCGTAAAGCGGGAAACTTTAAATCATGGAAAGGAATCAATTCAGAAGCACATTTTTAGATAGGCAACTGTGTGTATCCTTTGGTTATTGTTTGGTCTGTCTGCAGTGGAAATCCATGTCAAATCTTTGAGCATTTTTAATGACGTGGGATCAGATTTGCAAAGGGATTGTGAGAGCATTACATGTAGGAACGTGAACACTTGATTTTATGTTTCTGTCTGGGTGGTCCAAATCATTATGGCTTTTTGCAAAACCTATGTAGGTTCCTCAGCTGAAGAGGTTATTTTTTTATGAAACATTGTACCTGGTTGAGATACGTAGGAAACTGCAGAATTGATATTTTTCCATTATTAAAAAAAAAAGGGGAGGAGGATTCAAATTTCTCCTTTCTATGCAGAAGACTTCAGGGTTAGGTCTGTCCTGGTTCTGTGAGGGCTCGTAGTGGGACAGGGATCCCCCTCAGCAGCCCAAAGGCATGAACAGAGCTGGGACAGGGATCAGCTCTGGCTGCAGGGACAGGGGCACTCCGAGGCCAATCCCCCATCAGGGCTGGAGCTGGTGTGAGTGTTACGGGTAGTGATACATCTCACATGTGTGGGTAGAATTCCGCATTATTTACAGTGTATTAACTCTCCATAGCAATTCAGGCAGTGGTTTCATTTTTCTGTGAGAACTAGCACTAGCTTTGTACTTTTTCTGTGGGTTTTTTCCCCCAGTGTGTTTGACGTGCTCCCTTTTTACATCCATATCTCTGGTCCACACGGCAGATTTGCAGGTTGTCAGTCTGCTTTTAATGGCAAGCCCTTAAATTCCACAAGTCAGTTTCTCAGACTTCGATGCTTCTGTGAGGAGGAAACAGTGAGAAATGCAATAGAATCCCAATCACCTCATTCTGAGGCAGACAACTGATCTTTGGTGTGTAACTTCAGTGTCTTTGACTAGTGTAATATTTTGACAATCAGAAGAAATTTGGTGTAACAAGAATACCAACAAATGTATACGTCTGTTATTTAAGAATATCTGTTCTGCTACAAGTTTCTCTTGTTTCGTTTTGGTTTTTTTCTGACAGCCTTTAGTTGTCATCTTCAGGATGTTTATGAAACTAGAGCATTTTTTCAGTACTGAAGTGATTTTGTGGACAACTAAAATTCATAGAAATGACTATTAAAGGATAATATCCTAATTATATTAAGTGAACCTTGACCTCAGTAATTTGAAGCTGTCTGCCAGCTTTGCTTGCTGCAGCTGGTCATTCCTGCCACATGTTGTTCATCAATCCCTACATATCAGCCTGCCCTTAACAAAAGGGACCCGGAGCGTGGCCAACCTTAGGTAACATAGCTGCACCTAATACAGCACAGCTTCACATTTCCCTGCTTAGCTCTGCAGCTTCCCAGCAAACTCTGTCCTGATATCAGGAGGCTGGGGCTGGACCTGACACTGCATTTTTAGGAGCTGAGGGAAACAGGGCGTCATCATCCTTCTTGCTGAGGACCATGGTGCTGGCCATACCTTTTGTAAAACCTACAAGTTGGCCATGTACATGTTCCTCTTCTTTCCAAACAGGTTTCTTTTACGGTGCCATTTTTGATGCTTCAGTCACCTCTCCTGTTCCTGGTAGTGGCAGTGGATTCTCCATAGCCCTTTTCCCTCACCTGAAGGAGCAGAGTGTAATTCTGGAAACATGGCCTCCATGTGTTGATGTCATTAAGTTTGTTTAAATTATTATATTGGTGTTGCCAGGTCTCCTTTTGCCTTAAACCAGCAGTTAAGGTTCCAAAGGCAGAAAAACTTGAGTATTATTTTGATTTCTTTTTATTTACTTACTTTCTAGTTTGGGGCATTTGCAGTTTCTGAGCATTGTCTTCGGCACTATGGCTACGTGTGTATATATATATATATATATAAAATACATAAAGAATCATAGAATATCCTGAATTGGAAAGGACCCACTAGGATCATCAAAGTTCGACTCCTGGCTCTGCACAGGACAGCCCAAAGAATCACACCTGATAACATTGTCCAAAAGCTCCTTGAGCTCTGTCAGGCTGGTGCTGTGACCACTGCCCTGGGGAGCCTGTTCCAGTGCCCAACCACGCTCTGGGGGAAGAACCTTTTTCTAATCCCCAACCTAAACCTCCCCTGACACAGCTCCAGGCCATTCCCTTGGGTCCTGTCACTGTCACCACAGAGCAGAGATCAATGCCTGCCCCTCCTCTTCCCCTCACTAGAAGCTGTAACTGCAGCGAGGGCTCCCCTCAGTCTCCTCTTCTCCAGGCTGAACAGACCCAGTGCCCTCAGCCCCTCCTCATACAGCTTCCCCTCAAGGCCTTCACCATCTTTGTAGCCTCCTTTGGACACTCTCTAATAGCTTTATATCTTTTGTATATTGTGGTGCCCCAAACAGTGTGTATCATTAGTGAAACCGGATCTTCTAAGTCAATATCCTCTCAAATGACCTTGGTAACCACTCTTTCAGAAGGAAATTTGTTTACTCTCTTGATTTTGATGGAAGTGAGAACATCCTCCTGATGGGGATTTGCTGCTGACATGAATATTAATGAAAAAAGAGCAAGGGTTTGGAGGGACTGTCTCAAATGTTCCTTTAAAATCTAATCAGCATTATTTTATGCTGGCTCTGTGAAAAGAACTTTTTACTCTACCTTAGGATATGATTAATATTGATTATTTTAAATAAAACAAGCAAGCCACTTCTCATAAATTGGTTTATAAAACTTCTGTGCTTTTCGCTATATTAAATACTGTTTGCTGTGAGGCTGTTTTTAATACAATTCTTTGTAAATAAATTAAATTCCTATCTCCTGAGTCTTGACAGCAATTGCTTGCTTTTTCCTTCAGTTGTTAGTTTACTATTAAATTTGAAGTTCCTTTACAACTTCTTTTGGATTTTGAGTTGCACATGTTTTTCTGCTGTCTTTGCTCAGTTTTTGACCTGTTGACTGCCGTACTTGCCCCGGAGTTGTTCCTTCAGCTGTTCGTCACTGGTGTAATGCCTGCTTTTTCTCCATTTTGCTACCCTTGCAAAGCAGTAGTAAAGCATGAGTAGTCCTGGAGTCCTTAAAGTCCCTATCTTCTTCAAAGAAGGGGGCTCACTGCCAGCTTAGAGTTTATCGTATTTCTGAGTTGCTTCTGACACTGTGACTCCACTTACTAAAGAGCAGGAGGAGATCACAGTCAGTAACATAACATTTTTCCGCTCCCCTTCTGTTTTCTAGGAACTTGATGGAGAGTTTCCTATGCATTACCAGTAGCTCCTGATGCTAATTTTCAAGTGTTGGTGTAGTGTGACACTTGAAGCTGAGATTTTTTTCATAGGGAGCCTTTCTTTTACTCTCCTCATAAAATCTGAAAAACCTTTTTAAAATGGCAGAGCTTCAGAAATAACATGTGTCTCAGGAATAAAAAACCCCAGTCTATCTGGTACTGTAGTGTTAAAAGTTAGAAATGGACATGTGCCAGTTTCCAGTGTCAGCATTAAAAAAACAAAAAAAGAAAAAAGACTTCTTCCATCTGCCACCAGTTCAGAATAGATCAGGATTAGTTTTCAATCTCCTCCTTTGGAAAGTTATCTCAGAGTCCACTGGAACTTGTCATTAGGGAGACTTTCACCTTAAATGGTCTTTACTTAATTAAACAGGTACTAGTAGTTCTACCTCTTTTCATTGGCCTTCTATAGGTGACTTCCTGTTTTCTGTCTTTTCAATGTGCTCCTGAAATGCAAGCCCTATGTTAAAGACTCTAAATACCTTAATACAGGGGAAAAAAACCATGTTGAAGTATGGTCACAGGAATTATTTCTCTGTATTTTGGCGTTTCCATCTTGCTGCCTTTTAGTGCATTGTCATGGTTTAGGAATGACACTCCCCAGTTTAGTGGCCCAACCCCAATTTAGTGGCCCAACCCCACCCAAGACTCTCCCAGACCGGAAGCCACTCGCTCACTCCCCCCGTTCCCCTCCTCCTTCCTGCCCCAGGAAAAGAGTTGAGAATTGGAGGCACAAAAAGGGGAAAATTACAGACTGGGATAAGAACAATTTACAGGAAACGGCAATGAGATAAGAAAACAAACAGTAACAGCAGCAATATTAATAAAGAAGTATACAAAAAGAGGGTGATGCACATGCAGAAATGCTCACTGGGGACCCCAGGTGACAGTGGACAAAGGCTGATGGATTCCCTACCCCACCATGCTTTTTTCCACCCAAAGTCACTCCTTTCTTCCCAGAAGTGAGAGTCCCTTACTCCTGACCCCAGCAATGACGTGTGTGGTATGGAATAACAACCGACACACTGCTCCAGGCTCTGTCCCCTCCCGGCCACTGCAGAAAACAGCCTTTGCAGAGCCTCTTGTAGTTTGTCAGACACAGAGTGCAAATTCTTCTATGTAAGACATTCTTCTATATCCATGGACAACCCCATAGCTGCTGTACCTATTGAAGGCTTATCCAGAGTTTAGTTACAGCAGGCAAGCATAGACCCCCCCGTGTTCAGGGTAACAAATATATTTTGCAGTATACAGCTATATAGCTGTGTTTTGTGTAGATGTAATGCAGCACTTACCTTCCTTAAACCTATCGATTGAAAAATGTACATTTTGTTCAGCTGAATTGATTTGCATTTTAGTGTTCATGACCCTTTTCGTCCTTTCTCTGGTAACAGCCTGTGACAGTTTCTGATCATAAAGAGACATACTGCCACTAATTTTTCAGCATTATTTATTGAGGAGTGCCTTAAGCAAAAATCAAACTTTGAATTCCTCATGGCATGAACAAAGGAAACATTTTTCTCTGGCCTCCTCCCTGTTAGTCTCCTGCTGGCATAAATAGGTGCCTTTCCAAATGATCAGTGACTTCTTTTGTTTGCCTGTCTTTTCAGAGTTTTTATTTTGTTCTGCTGTATTTCACTTTATTGAAAAGTCCTTATTCAGATGGAACCCTGTAATAAAAGGGAGGAAAGAGGCTTTTGGGCCTTCTTGTGACAACTTAAAAAATCATGGAAGCTAACCTCTTTTTCTCTGCTCCTCACTATTTAAAACTTTGATTGGGCAAGGAGCCAAAACAAACAAAACCCAACTCACTGGTCATGCTGAAAATCTGTATCACTTGAGGGCACTTTTCATGTATGTAATGTTCAGATTTTTCCCTTTGAGCCAAGCTGCCAGCTTGAGCCCATCTTCTTGACGAATCACTGTGGCACCTTGTGGCTCATACTGCTCAGCAACCAAGGGAACATGGCTTATGTGGGAAAGATGGAACAACCCAGGGGAAAGCTGGTATTTCTCTTGAAGTTGTACCAATGCCAACTCCCAAGTGTACCTTTATTGGCCTGTTGTGCTTCTTTTTTTTCCTCCCACAGCAATCAAAACTTTATTTCAATAGCAGAGGCCTTTCATCCATATATTTCACTTTTTTTTTGGTCTACATTTTCTTTAGGTTTCTATTGAAAACCCAGTATGTAGATGTATATACATTTGATAACTTGAAATTAAATTAAATCCTTACTTTCCATTGAATCACCCAAAATGTCACATCACAAGAGCAATTCAGGGCAAACCAGGATTTCCAGAATTGGTATTCTGGAAATGCCTCATTTGTTTTCATTGAATATAAGGACACCATTTTCATGAAGGAATTTTTTTTTTTTTTT
>VZTG01003867.1:75815-137846 GCA_013397845.1 Melanocharis versteri
TTTTTTTACAGCTTCAAGTGAATAGTATTAGAAAAACAACCTTTGGTCATTTAAGTGTGTAAACTGCAAGCAGCATTGGAACATACTGCTCATTCTGTCACTAAACACATGATTATAGTGAAAGCAAATTCATTTGCAGTGGAGCAAGGTATCCAGGAGCAGCCTGGGACTGCACTAAGGTTCCTGGATCATATGGATGTGTTGGCAAAGGGGTTTGTAGCTCCTTGTTATGTCTGCCAGCTTTCCCTTGACTGCAGCTGTGTTACAGGACTTCTGCCTGCATTGAGTCAGAGCCACTTGAGCCACTTCCACTTTTTATTGCCAGTCTGGAGTGGGAAAAATAAACTAAAATCAGTGGTGGAAAGTGTTTTGCTTTGGTTTTGCTGTATCTAAGATATCTATGTGTGTCCATAAAAGGAAGCAGAGTTCAGCTGTATTTTACAGAGCTTTTCTGGACTACCACTAACCTCTGTATCTGTGCAGTTTCCATCCCACCACTGATTTTTCTGATTGTAAACTGCACAGGCATGGCTACCTGCTTCTGGATATGGACTTCATTGAAGTGAAGGAAGCTCCTCGAGCCAGGAGCAGTGCTTTTTTTTGTTGTTGCAGAGTGTTTGCCAACACGTGAAACAAGTTTTATTTTGTTAGGTGCCTTCTATGCAAAGCAGTAGTTTTCTCAACATGTGATTAATCTGTTTGGAAACACCTTCATTGCTTGGTGTCAGCTGCAGTGTTTCTTCATAGTCACATTGGGTCACACATGGCAAGGGAGGAGGAAAGAGATTATCTTTTGGAAAAAGAACCTATGCCTGCATTCTCTAATCAGATTAATGATTTCTGTGTAATTGGGTGGTTTTACTTCACAATGCATAAGCTACTGCTGACATGCAAACTTCAGGCATCTCTGACCTCTTTTGAGCTTGATGATTCTGAAGTTTTCTGTTCTGCAGTTCAGTTGTGCTTTGATTGTGACTTTGAAAGAACTGTTCTTTGATGGGATGAGGCATCTCTCTTGAAGCAAGTTAAAACCTGTGTGCTTCAACACGATGTTTGCATCTTAATCAATACTGAGACACTGAATTAATCTGTGTATGGCCCTGGGGGGATCTTCTTGGTATAGGATTACTTTCTGTGCCTGAAAGACTACACCTGCAAGGAATAGGAGCACAACAGTGGACTGGAGCTTGTGGCTGTGCATGGAAACTCAAATCTGGGCTATACACCTGTGTATTTCCATATATATGAGCAGGGAAATTCCTAAGCATCTCTGGAAGTTAATCATTTGGGCTAGTAAACTGCACATAGGATTATTAACTTGGTTGGCATTCAGGAACATGCCATGATTTTCTTGATATCCTCTGCTTCTCAGTTGAGCACAACTCTTGCTGCATACAAAGTGGTTGTGTTTCAGTGCTTTAAGGTCCATTCCAACCCAAACCATTCTATGATTGTAGGATTTCTATAACAAAATTAATTTTTTTTTTTTTTTTTAAAGCTTCACAGACCATATGCAACGAAACACCTAACTGCAGGCAGGTTTTAAACAAATACCGAGATGCCACCAAACCAAATGGTTTTTAAACATGAGCTTTGCAGACCTCTGGGGTGTAATGTTCAGCCAGTAAAGAATGAGATGAAAAACCCAGCTTTCCATTTTTAGTACCACCATAAAATGTGTGCAAGTATTTTTACACACAAAATGTGAACCATTTTGTGCCTTTTCTGCCCCCTCATGGGCTTCTTCCAGACTTCTGAGGTCTTAGAGTGACCTTAGCCTTACCATACTTCAAGAAGCTCTTCAGTTTGCTGCAGTAGAGCTAAGGTTTTAAAGGTTTTAAATTCACATATTTGATATGGCACATATTTGATATGGTTTCAGGTACTGTGGAATGTAAAACTCTGAGGCAAAACATTGGAGGAACTAAATCCAGATGTTGCAGACTTATTAGTGGAAACTGGTCATTCTCTTCTTACACATGCTTAAAATGATGAACTTTTTGAATATGGGAGGAATTCCCAAGCACTTTTTTTTCTGTTTTGAAGGATAGGTTAAATGTGAAACGAGTTTTCTCTTTCCTCCCAGTATCAAGAGTAGTCAGTGCCCACAGACCACAGAAGATGCCGCCTGGGTTCATTTAATTCATGTTGTTTCTGTATGCACAAGACACAGTGTCATTATAGTTTTGAGGTGGATTTTGGTTTTTTGTTTTTCATTTTGTTCTCTTCTTTTTGTTATTCTATGAAATCTGCCATGCAGCTGAAATTGGCTATTATTGCTGTATTTTTAGGGTTTTTTTCTGTTCTCCATTTCCCAGCAGTGTTAAAAAAGCTGGAAATGTGGTGATCTTTGCACTACAGGCTAGGGGCAGAGTGGCTGGAAAGGGGCCTGGAGGAAAAGGACCTGGAGGTGCTGGTCAGCAGTGGCTGAACATGAGCTCAGGGGTGCCCAGGTGGCCAAGGAGGCCAGTGGCACCTGGCCTGGATCAGCAGTGGTGTGGCAGCAGGACCAGGGCAGTGATTGTCCCCCTGTACTGGGCACTGGTGAGGCCACACCTCGAGTGCTGTGTCCAGTTCTGGTCCCTTTATTTCTGGAAGGACATTGAGGAGCTGGAGCGTGTCCAGAGAAGGGGGACTGAGCTGGGAAGGGTCTGGAGCACAGTCCTGTGAGGAGAGGCTGAGGGAGCTGGGGTTAGCCTGGAGTAAAGGAGCCTCAGTGGGGACCTCATTGCTCTCTACAACTCCCTGAAAGGAGCTTGTAGCAAACTGAGGGCTGGTCTCTTCCACCAGGCAACAAGCAGTAGGATGAGAGGACATGGTCTTAACCTGCACCAGGGCAGGGACATTAGGAAGAATTTTTTTTCACAGAAAGGGTGATTAGGCATCAGAATGGGCTGCCCAGGGAGGTAGGAGAGTGCGTCACTCTCCCTTTAGGTATATAAGGAAAGACTGGACGGGGCACTCAGTGCCATGTTATAGCTGCCATGGTGGTCATAGGCTGGACTCGATCTCAGAGGTCTTTTCCAGCCTAGTTGATTCTGTGATCCTATGGGAAGACACCTGGACAGACACGCTGTCCCGGCCCGCTCGGTGCCCTCGGTGAGGCGGGGCCGGCGCAGCAGCTCCGGGCTCACGGCACCGAGCGGGGACCCGCACATCCCTCCGGGCCAGGGCAGCACCGGGCCATTCCCGGAGGCCACGTCGGAGGGCAGGAGCCCCTGGGGGGACAACACACGGCAGAGGCGACACCACAGCCCCGACAAATCCCAAAAGCCCGAGCGCCCTCCCGGGAGGCGAGGCGGGGCTGGGAGCGGGAGGAGGAGACTCCGGNGCACTGAGCTCCAGTGTAGAAATGACAGCACCGAGCTCTGCTTTCCGTGTGCCAGAACTTCGTAGTGGCGTAAGGCCGTGCTTTCTCAGAATCTCCCTTCAAGGTTTTTATCAGGGATGTTAGAAGCCAAATTAGCCATTGGTTTAGCAGCATGAAAAGTACACTAAGGTGGACAAAGTGATGAGTTACTAGCCCTGTTTCCTGACACGCTTTCTTCAAGTGCTCTTTGGGGTAAGGTCAGTTTACAGAAGCTGAAGATACGGGCTTATACCCCAAAAAATTATTGCTGTAAAATGATTTTCCAAAATGCCTATTTTTAATATTCCACTAAACCATGTCTCTAAGTGCCTATCTTGGTATCTTCTAAATACTCGCAGAGATACTGACTCAACCACTTCCCCGGGCAGCCTGTTCCAATGCTTTTGATAACCCTTTCAGTGAAGAAATTTTTCCCAATAGCTATTTTAAACCTGGCCCAGTCTGAGGCTGTTTCTCTCATCATGTTGGTAATTACCTGGGAGAAGAGACCAACCCCACCTGGCTACAACATCTTTTAAGGGGGTTAGGGTGATGAGCCTCCTTTTCTCCAGGCTTAACAACCCTAGCTCCCTCAGCAATTCCTTATAGGACTTGTGTTCCAGAACTTGTCCTGTTTGAGGGTAGTAAACTGAAAAATTTCAGGTTAGTTTAATGTACTATACTGTTGTTGTCTATATCTTACTTTAAATTAAATTCAAAGAGGTAAATAATTCTTATGTCAGTCCCAGGAAAGCAAGTGTGCATAGCTCTTCTGCCTCTTACGTGTCCCATTCCTTCTTTTTCTCTGTTACTAAGGATTTGTAGCACAG
Source organism: Melanocharis versteri (assembly GCA_013397845.1). Classification (NCBI taxonomy): domain Eukaryota; kingdom Metazoa; phylum Chordata; class Aves; order Passeriformes; family Melanocharitidae; genus Melanocharis; species Melanocharis versteri. Next base: position 79,995 of record VZTG01003867.1, read on the forward strand.
TAGCATGTGAAGCTTTGTCCATGTGTATGCAGTGCCTGGCTTGGCACAATGTTCTTGTGCCCTGATCTTGCCATCAGACCTGTACAAGCGAACCTTTGCCATGGGGACAGATTTTTATTGTGTGAATGAAGAAATCTTTGTTTCCTGACATAAACAGAATAATGTAAGTCCATAGATTAATCTTAAAATGGAAGTGTTTTTTTAATGCATTTTGTTTGACATCTGCCAGAACAAAGTCCACACCTGGTTTTTTTCGGGAACCTGCTATACCGTGAACTGTGGCAATTTTAGCGCTTCCAAGACAGAACAATGCTTTGTCCTTACGTGGCTTGGTAGCCAATTTTGAATGTATGTGATGCTGGAACACTTTGATTTGTGGTTTAGGAAAGGGAGATGAAATGGCAGCACCTCTCCCATGGCTCCCCAAGCCAAGCCTGTTGTGGTTATTAAGAAAACATTGATTGTTAGGAAAGAGACCTGACTTGCTTCTCATTTTGGGGTCAAAAATGAGCTGGAAATGGGAGATGTCAAGCTCCATCAAGAAAGCCTTGTTTTAGGGCAAAAGTAGTGAAGAACTCTTTAAGGCCAGTTTTTCTTAGAAAACTTTCAAAAGCATCTAATTGTTTCTTGTCTAAGGAAAGGCAAATACGTAAGAGCTCACATAATTTCAAGATTTACTAATTTTAGATGCTAAAGTCACTGCACATTAGAATTTGGACAATTATTAGTGATAACACTGAGGTAACAGTTTTATAACCCTTGAAGTGAGTAATTAGCTGAGTATCCCAATTTCTGACAGAAAAATTGATGCTTAGAGAAGTATTCATTTACATATCAAGGTCTTACTGAAGCCCTCGAGGATCACAGCTTGCTCTTCTTGCTATGCAGTCAGACTTCAAGTGCATGAAAGTTTGTTTTTATGTTCAGAAGTCTCTTAGATGTCAGTGTTTAGACATCAAAATTGAACCTCAACAATAAATATAAAAAATCCAGAGAAATTATTCTAAGTGATAAAAAAACTTCATTGTATATAAATCTCTCAGTTTCAGAGGATGAGTTGTTTGGAAATTCACTTCTTCAGGTCCCAGCTCAGGCTGGTGGAGGGATTCCCAGTGATCCAGTTCTGGGGAAGGTGCTCCCATGGAGCAGCTTCGGATACACGGGCTGGGTTTTCTTGAGTCTAGTAGAGTAAGAAACCAAGTTTCACTGTTTTCTGGGCAGATTGTTTTGGGGTTTTTTAAATAAGAAATGGAGTCTTTTGACAGATGTTGACAGAAACCAACGGTAGGTGTTTGGTTTCTGCTGAACAGATGTATGCTTTGCACATGGAATCGGTGGCTTATTGAGGTGCCTGGATTATATAATTTTGTCTGACTTTGAGCTGCAGCTTGTACAGACCATGGTCTCAGACATCAATAAATGGGGATGAAGTAACCCCAAATGCTGTAACTTGAGATACCATGTGAGAGGCTCCTGTGGCCCCTGAGTACCTGGCTATTGCATGCAAGGTTTTTAAAAGAATGTTTCAAAGGAGAAATTTGTATGAGCCCTTCTTTGTAGAAAAGATTTATCTAGAATTTAGACTAGACTTCATGCTCTGAAGTTGCTAATTTTAAATAAGTGTTGTTTAGGGAATTTTGAAGGCTTTCTTGCCAACTGCTGTGATTTGTTGATGGGTTATTTGAGTAGCAGTGCTCCAAATGGTTTCTGGTTTTTAGAAAGCAGCTTCTACCTTTAAGTTTTCAGCCATTGCTGAGGGGTTTAAAAGTATAGAGCTATACTGTCTCTTTACTTGAACAACACCAGAAGAATGCTTGAAACCAAAGCGTGGTTTTGATTTGAACTTGTGTTTGCAGGTAACGTACCTTGATGTCTTGTTCTTGACGTGAGGATCTTACAGGTCGTTAAGGAGGGTTGTACTTGAGTTATTTACATTTTACTTTTGCTGTTTGGCCTGATGGCTGTTAGCAGCCACTGACACTATGGAACCACTTTATAGTGAAACCTCTGATGAGGCCCTTCACCTGAACCTGCTCTGCTCTCTCTGCTCGGTAGGTGGGCTCTCCGTGACAGAGGAGCTGTGACTTGGCATGTGCAACTCAGCATTGCACAATATTGCTCTGGGAGCACTGAGAGAAATTTACTATTTCACTTGATCATCAAATCAATTTGCCCCTTCCAAATTCACTATAAAGTGGGTCTGCTATGACTCTGAGCTTCAGAGAAGCCCATGCTGATGACATTGCATAGATTATTGCATCCTAATCTTGCATGTCTTTTCTCAAAGCTTTCTTTTATTTTTGGTTTATATTTCCTTTCTTGCTGCAGTTTTTTTTCTCTTATTTTGTATTTTAGGATCGGGATATTCACCCCTTGAAGATGATGAGGATGTTTATGCACGCAGTAGATACAAAGGTGAATGCTTTGCTTATGTGCTAAAGAGGATCAACTGCTTGCTGACAGAAAGCTTCATTCTTTTTTCTTTTCATGGATTATAAAATCTTGGTGATCCAGCTCCATGTTTTTTCTCATGGATATTTAGATCAAGATTTAATTTCTGCTGGTTTTAACAATGGAAATTAGACCAAGTGCTGATCACAACTCTTTCATGCACCTGAGTAAGTAACTTTTGCACTGCCTTTGCTCCTGGGAGAACAGGTTGTTAGATCATGAAAATCAGAAAGAGCTTCTCTTTCTTCTCCGTACATGCTAACAAAACCATCAATGATAAGCTGACTCAAAACTTGGGCTTACTGATGGTAATGTATAGGAGTACATGCAAGAGAACTTGATTTTCATTACTTTTTTCTTTCCATAAAATTGCTTGCATTTCAGGTTAACCTGCTACCTGAAGTGCCAAGCGAAGTGTGTTTAACGAATTAATGTGTGCATTCCAAAACCAAATTATGTAAATGGATGAGTGAATGGACTGACATGTTTATAAAGCAAATTCAGGTTTTCTTCCCTATTCTGGTAGACTTTGCCATTCAGCAAGAGTGAGAAGTTTTTCGCCACTGCCGGTAAATCTTCCATTTGCTGTGTCCATTTTCTAAAAAGTCGGCTTCTGTATCAATACTGCTCTTCTCTGCCAAAATCCCTCAGAAGCCTGGACATTAAAGAAACCTAGCATTTAATTTGTCATTTCATTAAATGGTAACTGGGTTTCTTTTTAGTAAATTAATCTATGGACATGCTAGAGTTGTCATCATTTTGATTACTTGAAAATACTGGTCATTGGTGTGTTGTTGTACATTACTGATTCCCTGCAAAGAATCAATGGGCCATATGAGAGGTAAGTCATAAAATAATTCAGACATTTATGAACAGCCAAGGGGAAAGCACAGCTTTTATGGCTGTGTTGCTGTTTTCATAAATGTCTCGTCTTCCTTCCAGTAAAATACTCAAGTATAAAATTTTTCTTTCAAATACGTGCACAGATAGTTCTGTAAAGCTTTATTTAGGTTAAGTAATTTTTCTTTGCCTTTTAACATGTGATCCTCTGCAGACACATAGAAAAAGAATTCAGAGATCATGAAGACAAATCAATGCCAATTCATGCCAGGGCAGGCAAGTAGTTAAAATGTGGATTCTGTATAAATTCCTTTTGTATGGTGACCCAAAATGGATTATACTCATGTCAGCCAAAATGTCACCAGGGTAAGTGAAACATAATGACTCGTTCACACAGATATTAAAATCTGCCCCAAGTTTGGAAGCACTGCTGCCAAATGTTGAGGAACAGACAATGTGAATCTAAGAGTATAAAGCATTGGAACAGAAAAGACTGACTCTTCATTAGCATACTTCTTTATGTTGGTTTTGGGGGGAAGGGGATGGAGAAAGACAAAGCAAGGAAAAATGGGCTGTGTAGCAATCTTCGGAGCTTCTCCTCAGATGTGCAGTCCAGCATTTTGGGTGTGGCCCATTGCTTAGCAAATAAAACTTAGCAGTAACAGGAATTAAATGGATTTTTGTAATTGATGTTCACTTGTGTAAGCAGTATTGGTTTTTTCCTTTGCACACGTGTGCAAGTGAGCACACAGATTCATCCTCTTTGACATCCACAAACAAAACATTGCAGTTTACTGGGAGGGGTGAAAATCGACCTCCTACTAAACCCTTTTGTCTTCATCTGGATGTTTTCCCACTTGCTCAGCTTTCAAGAGAAACATCGCCAAGATTTTCTGTGCCTACAGCATTTTTAAGGAGTCTTTCCATTCCTCCCTGGTGAACCATCAGCTCAGTTGGCTGGTGTAGCAGCAAGCAACAGTACAGCTGGTCACTTTGTGTGCTGCTTGTGAAGGAAGGGCTCAGCTGAAGGCTGGTGTTTAAACAGGACCTAGTGGCTGGGGGAGATGATGCTCTAGGAAGTGCTTTCCTTCCTGCCACTTGGCATCCCTGATCATATTTCATGAGGAAGAGTTTCCTGAGCACAGCAGTTCCTGTGTTCATCACAGCTCCAGAGCCACTCCTGTGGTGATCCTCATTCCTGATATGTTTTCTCAGATACTATAATGACCAAGCAGTATCTGTAGCCCTAAAGGCAGCATTAGGGCTTCAGCCATTTCTGTTTGCTGCCCGTTTTCCAGTGGTTTCAAACACAGGATTGAGTCTCTGAAATATTTTACTACTAAGTGATAATTCAGGCTATTGTATTGCTGAGGGACTTCGTGGTTCCTTCAAGTTTGCGCTGAGGCGCAAACTTTCTATTAAACAAAAAAACCAGTATATAGGTCCTGGTACCTAAAAATTCAAATTTCAGTTGGGTGAACAGAGCCTGGAATAGATGGTGAAGTTCCAGAAAAGGTGTCTGGGAAGCCTCTAGCTTTTATAATCCCCAAAGCCTTCAGGAACATGGCTGATCTTGCCTTGAGTCAGGGAACAGCTTGTGTGACCCCTCGAGGCCTCACACAGACCTAATATTCCACAAGTGCTCCATGTAGCTGCTTAGCCTTTGAAAACCAGTATGTGCCTTCACTTTAAAATAAACAAATTTGGATGTAAAACTTTGTTGTATCGTTTGATGTGCTTTTCAAATTAGCTGGGATTTTTCCAGCAGTATCAGTTGGTCTAAACCCCGATATTTGTAAATAGCTTGTAAACCCTGCCTTACCCACTTTCTTCTGATCACAATCAGTTCTAGAGTAAGCATTACAATATTTTAGATCAAACAGATGTTCCTCCAAAGCTCTTCAAGTTATCTGCATTCAAAAGCATGTTTACTTTTGTGTTTCTTTCTGGCAGAATAATTTGGTCCAGTATAAGATCCATTTTGCCCCTCTCTAGGAGCTTGCTTTGTTTATCTCTGTAAACCACTGTTGCTGCAACGACACTACAGGAAAGGCTTTTTCAGTATTGCGTTTGTGCATTAAACTGCATTTGTTAGCTGTTAGCCACCTTTTCTTTTTTTTTTTTAATATATGGGTAGCTGTTACTCAAGTCAAGTGTGTTTGTAAAACCAGAAAAATTTGCAGAAAAACTCAGGCAATTTGCAATACCTGAAACAGCTTCTTTGCCCTCTTTATTTTATTTTTATTAGCCTCTTGATCATGTTGCAAAGCATACTTGTCTTAACACCCTTTATAAAGAAGTCAGCAGTGTGCATTTGGAGTTTATACATGTGGAAAACCTGAGGCATAAATACCTTGAACTGATTTGCTGAAGGATTACATAACTGGCTGGGGTGAAAGGTCAGCCCAAATGAGTTTTCATCCCCCCAGTCCTGCCTTTGCAGTCAGTGTTGTCTTAGTAACTTCAGGTTTAAGCCCTTCTGCAGAAAAACTGGGGCCTAGTTCTTAGTTAAGGAGATCTTACAAGCTTGGGTGTGTAAATAAATTGAAGTTTAAGGTCTCAGGGCATGGGAAGAGCAAGTGGGACAGAAAAGCTGGAAAGTTTGGGCATGAGCCTACTGTAGTGGGGTTTATGGGAAAGCTCAGGCGTGGGAGGATTTCTGCAGGAGGTGAATGAGACAGAGGGCTGTGAATCCAAGATGTGTGGCTTCCCCCGGAGAGTGGTCAGAGGTGGTGCCTGAGGCTGCACCAGCAGCCCTGGGGTAGCAGTTAAGGAGGCAGAGCTGGGTGCTGGCATCACTCGTTTTTTCAGCAGTTGACTTCTGTTCCCATTAGCTCCCACTCCTCATCTGTTGTCTCAGTTTTAATTCGGTGCACAGCAAGCATGAAAAATGGGAGCCACTGTGATACAGCCCCTCAACAAAGTGGCCCAAGTCAGTTGGTGTGGGAATTTTTTAAATGTCTTTTGGGAACTGTGGGACTGAGATTAGGGTGAAGGACAGGAAATAGTTCTAAAAAAAAATCAAACCCCAAACCAAAACCCACTCTCCACCAAAACACTTTGCAAAATTGTAAGGTAAATAGCAGAGGATGTGTTTGACATTCAGAAAGCAGCCTTATAGGTGGGAAGAAGCAGAGCTGGGGTGATTGTGTGGCTGAGCCAGAAAGCTGAACTGTGCTCTACCCTTAACCTGAGGGGTGCTGTTAGACTGGCCTGCTTGTGTCCTGTGCCTTAGTTACTGTGTATTTGCTGATGCTGGGAATAATGTCACACATCTTTGTAAAGGGTTTTCACGTGTGTTGGTGAAAGACAAAAATAAGCATATCACAGTACAACTGCTTCAGAAATGGAGGAATGGTCTAGGCAAAAGATTGATAATTAGTCTCTGATTTTAGTTTGCAGGTGCTATTGTGTTGACTCAGGACCAGCACTGCAAAATGCAGATGTAAAGTGTAGTTTCCATTGGGAAAGTGTAAATATGTCATAGGGACATTGTACACTGAATATAGATATCCCATGAATGAGAAATGCTGTATTGATTTTTGTTTATTTATGTGTGGAGCTGATCCAACCACTATAGGAAAATGTACTTAATAACCATGGGAATTAAGAGCTAGAATGAACATCTGCCAAAAGCTGATCTGGAAATTTTTTTTAATGTTGTTTGTGACTTTCTGAGTATGAAGGCTAAAACTCATGTGTTTTGTTTGTTTAGGGAATTTTTTTTCCATCTTTCTTGCAAAATTCCAAAGGTTTTTCATGCCCCTCCCTCATGTGACACATTTTCACACAGGATTTCAGGACTTGTCATCTTCTTTTTGCTTTGCAATCCCTCCCTTTCTCCCTCTCTCCTCTCCCAATATGTCCTTTTCCAGTCTTGGAGCTGAGAAAGGGGCAGGCTTAGTCGCTCCTTGTGTAGGAAACTCCTACTGAGGAGCTGCCCGTTTTCTTGGTGCGCCCTGTTGTCAAAGCTAAACAGAGGATGTGAAACTTTGGCTGGGAAGTCTCTACTTGATACTGTGTCCATCAGCACCACAGTGTGGTGGGAAATCCTCACAAGGTGGGAGTACCCATATCCTGAATATTTTACAGCGTAGCCCTGGCCAATTAACGAAGGTTCAGTTTGAGCAGCTTCAACTTCAATACTGGCAATATGATTTATGTAAGTGGTATCTTCTAACTGTGGGAGAGCTTGAACCATCACTGAGTTTTTGCAAGGCACAGATTATTGTGGAAGCAGAACTTAATTTTTTTTTAATGAGCACTAAGAGAGCTAAATGTGGACAGCTGACAGCTGCAGCTAGACCAAGGTGTTCCTAATGCAAACTCCTCTTATCAAAGAGCAGTTAGATGTGTCTGCCTGAAAACGAGAGGGAAAAACGGCCCAGTTGTCATCAAACTGCCCACATGGTGGCACACTTATTCCGTGGACAAAAATCATAGGAAAACCCCACCTGCCCTCCCAACCCCTCCAATCTAACGGCTACAATCTTTAATGTTTGTCATAAAAAAAAAGAATTTCCAGTCTTTAAAGGGCTGACCTCATGTGTAAGTGCACTTCTGCAGTGTTCTCCACTTTAAAGATTGGTGGCTTTTTAAATAAGCGGGTTTTTTCCTTTTCTTTGTGACTTTGATTAAGCAAAGTGGTTTTATATTTGTGTCTGAACTTTTACATTTTTCTAATTGCTGTGTGTGGGTTTATTTTTTTCTCTGTGTCAGAAACACCGTGGTGCTCCCCCATTAAAGTGAAACATGGTTATGCAAACTGCAGGACACCTCAAGGGGAATACTACAAGAATGTGTTGGGTACAAGATGTGATATTCGCTGTCAAAAAGGCTATGAACTGCATGGCCCTCACCAGCTGATTTGTCAGTCAAGCAAACGCTGGTCTGGGAAGGTGCTGTGCAAACGTAAGTGGCTGCAAAATCTCTGTGTAAGTGACTTGTGCTCCAGGTTCAGAAAATAAATTCTTATTTGCCATTGAAACTGATCTTTGGATTTTTTAATTTTATTTTAAAGGTTGGCAGTATGCTTGGATGTGTAGATTAGTCTGTTGTTGAGGATCTCATGGGAGTACATGTCACGATAAGCATCTGAGTGGTACAAATACTCTTGGCAGATAGGGAATGTTTTATGAGTGTGGGATTTTGATTTGTGGGAATAGTTTTATGACAGAGCTATAAAGCTGTTTTAAAATGCTGCCCATCTTAGACTTTCTGAGTTGACACAATTTGTACCAGGTGTCTAAATGGGCTCTAGCAGTAAAACATTTTCTGAGAAGAGAAGAATAGGTACTTACCCCTTTTCTCATATAAATATTGTATTAGGGTCTGTATTGCTTATGTAGAGTTAAAATTGAAATGCAGCTTATGAGAATGGTGTGGAAAAACCTCACGTGGAACAAGACTTTCTCCCACTTGTTTGCCAGCTTATTTCTGTGTAATACCCCACATGTACATTACTGTAAACGGAGATTAACAGGTTCCCAGAAGTCTTTGTTTCCTTTTCCAGAAAAGCGTTGCCCTACCCTGTCCATGCCAACCAACGGGGGCTTCAAGTGTTTAGATGGTGCCTACTTTGGCTCGAGGTGTGAGTACTACTGCTCCCCAGGGTACCAGCTGAAGGGGGACCGCATCGTCACCTGCATGGACAGCAAGGTCTGGAGTGGCCGGCCAGCGGCCTGCGTTGGTAAGTAGGGAATTACTTGGTCTGCGTCCTGGGAAGTCTGCATCCTGAGGTACCTGCCAGTGCCCAAGTCCTGCACATATAAATTCCAAAAGGCCTTTTTTATCCAGTTCGTAAGGAGAAAAAGCAACTGTCCCTCTTAAGGAAGCAGCTAACAGTTTTCCAAGGGTGCAGGGTTCTGTCACTCAGTACTTTCAGTCCAAAGCGAGTCTCCAAGCATTACCACTTTAGTAAAGATGAGTCTGGTGTAAATGGGCAGCACTTTACAATGCTCGTAACAGCCTTTGCTGATTCCTGAGTGACTCCTTGGTAGCCTGTGATTACTGTGCTGCTCTTCTAGTGTATTGTCTGTGCTAGAGTATGCCAAGCTCTCTTCTGCTTAATGATTAAAAACAGGTTTGAAAGTAAACCTGTAGTCTGAACTGTTGTTTTTCTTCCTTGGGATCATGGCCTTCAAATATATCCAGAGAATGCGACTGGATTGTAGTTACCAGCATGGTTGCAGTGAGCTGATTTAAATTTCAGCCTAGTTCACTCTAGTTATGCCAGCAATTTTCATTACATAGTCAGTGGTGGTCTCCTGGGAACCTTGGCTGGAAGAAGTGTTTCTATATACATAAATCAAAAGAGAGATAAACAAATATTGAGATTTAACTTTCCTGACTACTGATGAAATTTCAGCACAGAGTGAAGTCTCAGCCTGCTGCCCTTGTTTCTGGGAAGCCTCTGATAAAAGCTTCAGCAGCCACCCACAAAGGAAAGTATTTTTTGGCCATCTGAAATGACTACCAGTAATTTAAAGCATGTGGGTGGCAGAGTGTTTGTGCTTTGTGTTTTGTGTGTATGATAACTTGGTTTTCCTCAGAATGCCTGTGGCTCAGTCTAGGTTGGCAAATGGCTTTGGAGCCTCTCCACTGTGGCCTGATGTTCATAAAATGTTTTTCAGGTTTCCTGTTGCTTGGTGTTGTACAAATGTAGAAATGAGCTGCTTAGGTCTAGACTGTTTGTGGTGTCTTGTGTTTTTATATGCAAAAACAAGCTTTGTCCTTCTCAGTGGTATGGGCAGAGGAAGAAAAACAAACCTTATAAGTTTGGAAATGATAAAATATTGTCCTCTGTATTTCCTGGCACTTTCAGAAGCTCATCTATGTGCAGAGATGGTGTGCTTATTACAAATGCTGTCTTGCAGAGTAAAGTAAGCAAGTACCTTAAGCAGCAAAGAAAAGAGGCTAAGTTAGCACTAACACTTCTTTTTTATTCCCAAAATGCAGGGTAATTGTTGCGTAGGGTATCAAGTCCCAATTGTTGCTTAGGATTACAAGTCCCAAGTAAGCCAGTAAAAGTAATACTAAGATTTAAGTTGTGGTGATACTGCATAGTTTGGTGAAGGTCCCTTCAAACCTTGTGTGCACACAGTTCCTATGTGTAAATAGTGAGATCTGCTGTTAGCAGACTGTTTAATAAGGTTGTATTTTGACCTCTTGATAGGCAGGATAGAGATTTTTTTGTGACCAGACATTACAGACATAGTTGTGACCAGACATAAGTCTAACAGTATAATGAAGTTTGCAATTGAACACTTGTTCCTTAGTGTAATTCAGAACTGCAGCCTGCACAGTGGCCACGAGAGGACTGGCTGAACAGCTCACTTCCAGATGAGGAGTGAAATTAGAGTGAGGGGAGCAATGAAATACAAAGGCAAAAAGGCTGCTTAGCTTCTTTAATATACAGTTAGTTGCACTGTGCACAGTAGGGATGCTACTTGTGATCAGAGGCATGGGCTGGTAAACTTCATGTCATGGAAGTGGCCTGGAGATTCCACAGCTTTTGGCATCAAGTATGGGTAAAATTACTTCAGACTTGAAATTAAAGTGCTCTTGAAAGCAAGGTGCTTTCCTCTATGCTTCTATACTGCAGTTGCACTGTGTAGCATTTTTGCACTAAATTCTGTTGGCTTCACAGTGCAGCAGTGAAGGTCCATGTAGGAAAGGCATAAGACCTTTCAGTGGTGAAACGTGTATTCATTAAAAGGAGGGGGGTGAAGATAATTTTTTAAAATTAGAAATGTTCTAGCAGTGACTTACAGAAGTCCTTACAGATAGTGAGTATTCTGTGCTTACAAAGCAGACTGTCTCCTGTCCCCACCGTGTAAGAGGAAGGATTCCCTCATATTGCTGAAATAATTTTGATTAAAAGAAAAATCAATGTACAGCTGGTTTTGATTATCAGTTAGCTAAAAATGCCAATACTCACTTGAATAATATTTCTGTTATATCTTTAATGCACTGTAACGTATATTGAAATAGATACTTTCCTTTAGAAGATTGAAAAATGTCACTGTCTTTTCTTCTGGAAAGATTGCCTTTTCCTGCTGATTGTATGACAGAGATTGTGGTAAATGGCTGTCACCAAGTTAAATCATCCTTTTGTCACATCCTGAGGCTGTATTGATAGGATGCTTGTCCTAGGAGTGCTGGCTACTGATGTAAGACATTATTATAAGAGTTACCAGGAAAAAATCAAATGCAGCATTGATTCCCCACAAAATGGTAATTGTACCAGTCTTCTGTTGTTTCTCATTTTGCTATTACTGCAGGAAAAAAGCCCAGCATGTTAAGAGTAACATGTAAAGTTACCATGCAGAGACAGATTGATGTTCAGTGTGCTTTAAAAATGCTCTCAATCACATTATCTACTGTGCAGATGGACAAAGAAAAGAATGCAGATAAACAGAACATCCAGGCTCCTTGGGTATGATCATGGACATCCCTCCTTGGAGTTCAAAGCCATCCATTTGTCAACATTACTTTTTAACTGAACTATGTAAAGAAATTTACAGTAACTACTTTTAGTTGGGTTTTTTGCATTGCAAAGGGCTGATAGTTGTCAACTCTTCCTACAAAAAGGTGAGAAGTAGAGGCTCCATGTGCCTTGGCTGGGATGAATCCAGGGTTGAGGAGGCCAGCTGGAGGGGGTCCTGGGTTAACCTTATAGCAGGCAAGAAAATGCACGGCTCTAGCAGATGCTCCAGTGCCCTTCTCTGTGACATTTGTTTCAACAGACACTGAACCTCCGAGGATCCAGTGCCCGAGCGTGAAGGAGAAAACGGCGGAGCCCAACAAGTTGACAGCCAGAGTGTTCTGGGACACCCCGGAGGGACGGGACACTGCTGACGGGATTCTGACAGAGTAGGTGAAAGTCTCTACGTGTTTGCATTTTCTCCTTATTCTTTTGTTAGCAATTCAGCAGGCCAGGTACCGTTTTCCCTTCATTCATCCAGGATGCTTTTTTATTGCTGTCACATGTCACTGCTCTGTAAAGAGTTGCATGTTTAACTGGAAAAGCTGGTGATTTGGTGAAGCGTTCAGGAACTGGTTACCCAGTTGTGGTTGTTTAGAGCTGGTGGAAAACAACAGCAGCATTTTGACTGCAGCTGTGAAGTTTTCCAGACCTTCTTTGTGGGTCTCATAGTCAACAAGTTTACTTACACCAAGTTACCTTTTGTACATAACAATGAAGACAGAGTAGTGCACCGGGGGTAACAGAAGAGGTAAGTTTGACTATCTTAAAAAACCAAGGTGTGTCACAAAATAATATGTGCAATCATCTTTAGGCTTCTTCCTGAGGTAGTGCTGGCTACTGATGTCCCAGGATTCTGCAGTTACCTTTAAGGTAACATTTCTTGTTTGTAACCTTGATGGATTTAAACACTGGATTTATACATAACACTTCAAAATTTCTTTGTCAGTTTCTATGGTTTCACAGTTATATTTTCCAGAAGAACAAGGTGTACTTGTGGTGGTACTGCTGTCTCTGACTTTGCCATTTTTATCATGCAGGACTTAGGTCAATCTATCTGGATTATTGTAATGGTGGGAGTATAGAAAATCTGCTTCTTTCAGTAAGCAAGTTACATCATTACATTAGTGGACTGGTTAAGCTTAAAAGCTCAAAGTTGTTAAGTTTGAAGATGTTTACAGTTTCATGTGAATACAAGAAAACTAATGAAAGACAATGATACTGCCCTTTTATTGCTATAATTTAATAATTTCATAAAGAAGAATTCATTGCATAATTAAAAACTGAATTGCCATTAAGGTCTGATGTAGCAATTTGGTGACAATAAACAACATTAAAAATTACAGCTGGTAAAGTAAAAACTTGGAAAATGTCAGAATAAAGAAATTTATAAGTCTTTTTGACAAAGGAATGTCTGATAGGCAAAAAAATGGGAAATATCCCTTTTCTTAATCTCAAGTCTTCTGTCCTGCAGGCAGCCAGCCAATCCTAGCATGCCACAAACATCCCACTTCAGGCTTTTACAGTATTGTCAGTAAAATACTGGTGAATTTATGAATGTCTGTCCTGTTTTATTTCCTGGTTTAGTGTTATTTTGAAAGGCCTGCCACCAGGGTCACATTTTCCAGAAGGCGACCACAAAATCCAATACACTGTGTATGACAGAGCTGAAAACAAAGGCACTTGCAAATTTCTTGTTAAAGTCAGAGGTAAGAATTGTCTTACCCTGTAGATACAGACACTGGTTTACATCTGGCTTAGTAGGCAATTTGAAAAGGTCCTCAATTCTGTATTTATCTGCATATGTCTGTGTATATAAACTCCTGTGATGATGCTGAAATGAAGAGCAGAGTCTTGCTGAAGACCCTGGGGGCCAGGTCTGCAGCATTCCCGCACATCCAGGAAGAGCTTCTCTGATCAGCCCTGCCTCCAGCTCCACACCCCTTCCCTCCTGCCAGTTCTTCCTGATACAGAGCCTGTGAGCTGCTGAAACAAGGAGGTGAAGGCATTTTTCCAGCTGAGGCTCACATCTCTCAAGCAGGGCTGCCCTTTCACAAGTCCAGATGTTAACCTCTGGAGTTGAATATACAGAGATGACCTATAGTTTTCAGCTTCAGCCCTTTGTGCTCCATGACCTTTTGTCACAGGCATACACTTACACATCTGTTCCATTTTACGTGAGAGTGAGGGGTGGGGGAGTTCAGGTTAGTTGTTTGGGGGGTTTAAGTCCATGACTAATAATACACAAAGCAAACAGAAAAATGTCTTTGGTACTCCACTGACCCGTGCTACCTTAGTAACAAATGGTGATTCATGCTGTGTCTCACTTCGTTGGTTTTTTTTTCTCTTGCTCGAAGTCAGGCGCTGTGTGAAATTAAATGCCCCAGATAATGGCTACATCAAGTGCTCAGGTGATGGAAATAACTATGGTGCTTCCTGTGAGTTCTCCTGCATTGGTGGCTACGAGCTGCAAGGAAGCCCAGCTCGAGTCTGCCAGTACAATTTGGGGTGGTCAGGAGTGGAGCCAACCTGTGCACGTAAGTGAGTATTTCACCACTTTACCAGGAGGAATCCCGCACAATGTTCTTAGGGTAGTGAGAATTGGAAAAGGGGTGTGGGCTGGAATAACAGCTGCAGTGTTCCAGAAGTAGGGAACTTAACATCATCTTTGTCTCCTCTGCCAGTTTGCACTTACAGCTGAAGCCTTTGCCACCTTTGACTGCGCTTTCCTAGAGTTTGTTTTAGCTCAATGCTTTCTACAAAATGTCACATTCTGGAGTCAATCCATTGTGCAAGCTAGAAGAGTTAACAGTAAAATTGTTGGCTTCACTGAGGCCAGCATTTCACCCATGTCTTCTTTATTATTGTTTCTTGTTCTTGTGTTTCTGCTTCTAACTCTGCCTCTAGAAATAGATCTGTTTTCAGTATGCTCCATAACGTTTGTTTTAATTTTAATTCTAGCCATGAATATTAATGTGAATGTGAGGACTGCAGCTGCACTTCTGGATCAATTTTATGAGAAGCGGAGACTGCTAATTATTTCAACTCCCACTGCAGCCAACTTCTTCTACAGGATGCAGCTGGGGATGCTGCAGGTAAAACACATTTAAGGGGGATGTGCAACTATTTTTTTTCTTTAAAGAAAGACACAAGAGGATGAGCTCCACTGTTTGATATAAATCCACAAACTTCAGCTGTTTCATTGCAGCCACTGGAAGATCTGGCTGAAGCAGTCATGGTTCCAGATTAATCCTTTTCACAGGGGTTTGAGTCGAAATATCCCCCCAGTCACTAATTCAGCTCCATTCTGGCTTGTGCTGCCTCTGACTGACCAGTCGCTGAATCCCAGGCAGTTCTGGCCCTTCCATCCTCCCCAAATTATTTAACTCGTGCTCAATAATAATTCCCTATCTCAGCTGCTAAAGAAGTTGGTAAAAAACCCAAACCCAACCCTCCAGCACTTAAGCAGCTCATGCAGAATAGGCTTACAGAATCTGCAATTACAATCCAAGGAAGTGTGAATAGCTTCAGAAATAAAAAGTGCACCCGCAAAGGACCAAAGATGCAGCACAGAAACCATCCAGAGTGCAGGAGATAACACCGGGATGTTTTGTTCCAAAAAACCCAAAACACCTGGTAATTTTCCTTCTTATGTGTTGTAAGTGTGATGCCCTTGTTGGCTTCTTGCTGGACTTAGGGATATATCTCCAAAATATATCTGTGTCCCAGGGAAAGGAAGGAAAGGAACCAGTCCTGTATTCTTTCACAGCTACAAGTGCTTTAATCTTGTTTTTTTCTTCTCAGCTTGTAACAAAGTGCAGTATATATAATCACTGAAATACGAATGTGATGATGTTTTTAACTGCTGGCCTAAATTACAGTTGTATTTAAGAAAAAAAAACGAAAAACACAGCAGCTCTTTTTCCCTATTAGATAAATGCGGCAAGAAAATTCAGTATATTGATCGAACTGAATTTAATGGCTATAGTACATTTTCCACTTCTTGACAGTGGCAAATGAGTTGGCATGGAAGAAAACTTTCTGCAGTCAACTTCTGTTTCGTATGATTTGCTTTGATTGCCAAATTAGATTGCTGGTACAATGCTTAATATCTTGGCATCTTTTCATGTAACCACAAAGACAAGTTGATATTTCTCCTAGGTGATCCCTGTGTGTTGGTTTTCTTAGAGTATTTGAGAATTTGTTACTTAACCTCCCCTGGAGTCACGAAGTTCCAATTCTTTGCCGTGAGAATTTGAATGTTTGCAAAATATGGTCTCAATTCAGTTTAAAATGTCTATTTAACTTAAGAAAAGGGGATTCTGTGAACACTTGCTGCACACTCAAAACACTTCCTGTTCTCTCAGGAGTAACCAACACCCCTCTTTCTCCTCTGCACCCTTGCAGCCAGCACAGTGTGGGTTAGACCTGCGGCACGTCACCGTGGTGGAGTTGGTTGGTGTCTTCCCAGCACAGATAGGAAGAATAGGAGTGAAGCTGCTGCCCCCATCACTTGCCCTGCAGCTCAGGTAAAGGAAGCTCTCACTGCTGTTGTGTTTGCACCTTACCATACAAGTTGCATTGCTTTTGATTCCCTGCATCTTACAATCCAAGTGTACGTATTCTACTCTAATGTACACAGCTGGACACTGGGAAGTAGATATTGGTGAGCACACTTTAGGATTAATTTGCTCTCTGTGTAAACGCTACAGCAAATTAAAACATAGTAACAGATTTATTTAATTATATATTTAGTATGCCTATGATTATAGGGATATGTGTCTATATTTATATTTGTATTTATATGCTGCCATTTATATTTATATTTATATTTATATGCTGCCACTGAAAACACTTCAGAGTCTGTCTGTGTTTGTGTTGGAGTAGCTGCTTTGCAAGGGCAGCTCCAAATGGCAGAGACAGCCCATCCTCTGCTCCAGGGCTGGTGGTGGTTGTGGCCAGGCCCAAAGGGGAGGCAGTGAAAGAGCAAACTCTTTGAAGTCCCACATGTGGGAATGAGATGGGCAGTATTTCAAAGAGGAAATTATCTCAACCTCTGCAGCCTGACTGCAGCATCAGCAGTTTTACTGAGGTGCCTAAACTGTTTTGACTTGGGTTTAGACTGGCAGAGGATTGGTTTTCACTTGAAAGGGAAACTTCAAGTGCCAGCATTTCCTAGGGACTGGGAGACAACAAAAGCCAAAAGTGAAGGCCTCATTGGCAGGAAAAGAAAGAGTTCCTTAAAAAAAAGTCAAGGAGCATTTTAGGCAGCAGAATCTATGATATGTCTGAGGAAAGGAAACAGTTTTGAATTGGAGACAATGAAAATTGCTGACACAGCAGAGAGGGTTTTTTTTTAAATTACTGAAAAAAACCCTGTTCTCAATAAAAGAAAAAGGAGAACACAAAAACACTCTTTTTCTTTTTTGAATAAAGATACTTTTACTGAAGTTGAAATGGTTTTCTTGTGGCTCTGTGGAAAATAAGCTCTTTTAACACCTCATTCCCTGCTACCCTGCAACCTTTAATGAAGCTACATTTCAGAAATTGGTACAGTATGACCTGCCCTGCACTCAGTGAAAGTTAGTTTTCCATTGATCTTTTTCTTTGTTGTTGCTTAGTGTGTGAATTACAGCTTTTTAGTTCTGCAAGGTGCTCAAATAAATATGAAATGCACTCTCAAGAATAAAGGTGTTGTCCAGAATTGACATTTCAGTAAGCTAATGAGCACAGGTACCCCAGTTAAAACTTCGGAAAGCACAGAAGTTTAGCATTTGGATTTTTAGAAGCATTTTTTCTTGGGTGACATGGCACAAGATGAGTGTAGTTTTCTATCACCATTGCTGAGCTTTAATCTTTATTTTAGTTTGAGTTTAATGGCCAAGCTCCCTAATTGCAACAAGATTGTACCTAGAGCACTCAGACTTGTTAGGAGGGTGAGGAAGGCCAATTTTGATGCTTCATACCTTTCCAACATTCCCCCCAGACTCTTCTTCATGGCAGCTTTCATGTCCTCACACCATTCTCTCAGAGCTGCCAGAATTTAGTTAACCCACACTAATGATGTTGACTGACTGCATATCTAAGGGTCTTCTAGGACATTACTCTTTCAAGCAAAAGATGAAAAGTGCATCAGAGATAAACTTTTGTTACTCGTGTAGCTTCAGAGGAGCTTAAATGACCACTGCCACCATTTTGGAAGAAAAGGACTCCTCCATAATTAGCAGTGGCTTTTGTTCCTCTAAAATTAGAGTCGCAGATGATTGTTATTATTAGGTAGCAATGAAAGCAGACTCCAATAATTTTGTCCTGCTTTTTCTTACTGTGATTTTTATACCAAGGAAAGCCAAGAAAGGGAACAGTCTCACTTGTGACTCAAGCTTCATCACAAGGGTGGTCTTTAGGCAATGCTCCTACTACCTTTTTTGTCTAACCTTGTTTCACTCTTGTGACAGCCGTGGGTAATGGCAGAGAACAGAGCTGGGTGCAGTTACCCTGACGCTCCCCTAATGCAGAGCCTGCAGCACATGCAGGCACCTGCTCTTTATCTGACTCCTTGTCAATGCTGAAAGCAGCTGGACTCTGTGTAGTCCCTGTGACCATCCCCACCTTCTTCTGCTCCGACTCAAGAGGCTGGTGCTGCCCTTTAACAAAACCAGTTCCTTGCTTTGCAGGCTGCTGCTGAGGATCCCCCATTACAATTTCAACATCGTGGTGATGGACAAGCACGGCATGGACAAGGAACGCTACCCTTTCCCAGCAACGCCAGCTGAGCTCTTTGCCCTTATTGACAAATTCCCCTTGAGGAAAGATGAGATGAAACTGCAAGCAGAAATTGGTCAGTCGTGTCCCTAATTCAGGATTTCAGGGCCTGCAGTTGTCAGTGAATTTTTTTTAATCCACATAATTCTCCCTTTGGTGCTACACAAAGCATGGCTTTTTTAATCACTGAAGTGATTTTTTGTGTGTGTTGGTAAATCTGTCCAGCCATGTAGCTGCTCTGCATAGAAGTGTGCACGATGCTCTTTTGTACTTTCAGTCATCTTTAGATCATAGAATGGCCTGGGTTTGAAGTGACCTTAAAGATAATTGAGTTCTAACCCTGCTGCTGTGGACAGGGACACCTTCCATTAGATCAGGTTGCTCCCAGCCCCATCCAACCTGGCTTTGAACACTGCCAGGGATGGGGCAGCCACAACTTATCTGGGCAACCTGTGCCAGTGCCTCACCACCCTCACAGTGAAGAATTTTTCCCTAATATCTAATCTGAACCTGTTCTCTCACAAGTTGAAGCCATTCCCCCTGTCTGTCACTCCAGACTCTTGAAAAAAATCCCTCTTCATCTTTCCTGTAGGCTTTGTTCAGGAACTGGAGGGCCACAATTAGGTCATCCCTAAGCCTTCTCTTTTCCAGGCTGAACAATCCCCATTCTCTCAGCCTTTCCTCACAGAAGAGGTGCTCTGTCCCTCTGATCACCTTGGTGGCCTTCTCTGGACTTGCTCTGACAGGTTGATGTCCTTCCTCCTGCTGGGAACCCCACAGCTGGATGAATGTGGATGTAGGATTTACTACCTATTGGAATTTCTTGTACAGAGAGTGAAGAACTGAGGCACATTTCTGGGAGTTTATTTTGGATTTTTCATTCAGTGTAAAATTGGGGTTTCTTTCTTACTGTTTATAATTCTTTTTATTAATAAAATATTGTTTTGCAAACAGATTGTTGTCTAAAATTCTTCTTGGGGGTTAAAGTTGGTCAACTGATACAAAAGTTGGTTCAAAATATCTTTCTGCAAACCATTATGAAAGACATCAGCCTCACATTGAAAGTGTACAAGGAACCCACTGGTTCCTTTTAGTTCCACTAAAAATATGGTCAATCACAGACAAAAAGTATAAGCTAAAGGCAAGACAAGCATTGATTTTCAGCAGCAGCAAGGAGAAAATTAGTGATAGCAGGAGCATGGAAGTCATTGCCACAGGGAATATGATGAAGGAACAGTTATTGGTGTAGAGGATGGGCAGTAATTACTGAAGCCCATGTGCTGCAATTCTTTAAAGAAACGTATGCTCTTACCTGCTACACTTCTGCTTCTGGCTTTTAATGTCCAGCAGTCTTGGAGTAGCAGATTTTCCCCTCCTCACTCTTCACCTTGGAGACAGACCAGGATGTTGATTTGATGGCAGGGAAACATTACTCCAGCGGAACTTCATGAGGGGTTTGTCCCTTCCAGAGCTGTGAAAATACTTGTTTCCAAGTCATCACTTTCAAATTAACAAAAAAAGTTTCCTGTTTAATAAAATACCCTAGGAAGCAATCAAAACAGGAAAAAAATTTTATTTGTTCTATTATAGCCTACAATCTTGACAATCCACTGCAAAGAATACCCATCATGCATGAAGAATACAAGTATCAGAGGAGTGAAAACTGTGAGTTACAGTTTGGATGCCTGTTCACACGGTATGATGCATAATTTGACATGTCTGAAAAGCAGCACTCCAGCGTCTGTGCTGTTTATTCTTGCCTGTCAGGAGCACAGTCTTTTTTCAGCCAAATGCTTGTTTGACTTTTTCCATAAGGTAGAGTTTTAAATTTCACGGTAGTGTCAGCAGAACAGTTTGCCAGCATCTTTAAAGCAATGCTTACCAGAATTTGGTGTCTCACATCCTCTGAAATAACAACAAAAAAAAACAAAAACAAAAACAAAAACCAAAAACAAAACAAAACAAAAAAAAAAAACCAAAACAAAACAAAACAAAAAAAACCCCCTCTTTTAAAAGGATTGGTCCTGCAAGTGAATTAATGAGGGAGTGGATGTGAAGAGAGGTAAGTCAGCCTTGGCACCAGCTAGCAAAAGCTAATTTGTGGGCTGAAGCATGACAGCACCAAGAAGGAGGGGTATGGGGCTGTGCCATGTCTTCTGAACAGGATGATCTGCTTCCCAGTGTTGGGAGAGTGTTGCTGGACACCCAAGAGCAGCTATGAAAGCGTGGCTTGGCCATGCAGTGCTGATGCCAAAGGCCAGGAAGATCAGGATACATCCTGAGCTTAGCAGGTGGTGGTGCCAGTGATGCCTTTTTCCTGGTCTTAGGAAATGAAAGCAGACACAGTTAAAGGGTAGGGGGTTGTTTGCCTCGGTGTCTTTAACAGGATCCTGTCAGTGCATCACTGCACCAAGGTGGAACGCGTCGCAGTGCACCCCAGGGCAAATCACGTATACAATTTACAGACCTTACACATCAGCATATCTGACAGGTACCCAGTAACGGGGCTTGGGTGGATGGTGTGATATTCTCCCCATCTACAGAATCCTCCCTGCCTGGGTGGGCTAATCTCTAGTTTACAGAATATGTTCTAGAAAGAGACCTTGGCCCCCCAAGATAGTAGAATGTTTGGCCTCCTGGCCTCACAGCTTCTAGGGTGTTTGGTCTCCTGGCCCCACAGAACACTAGAACTATGCTAAGCTATCAGGCTTAAAGAATTACAGGTGTGCATGCTAATACTTGTGGATGCATAGAACTGTGTAAAAGGTATATAAAAGAAAAAGTAAAAATCATCTTGGCATCACCAGTTTTGCTAGGATGAGCAGCTGAGGGGCAAGGAAGCCCTGGGCTTTCCAAGTGTTGCTGTTAGGAATAAGGGGTAGGGACAGGATTGGTGACAAAAATCACGGAGATAGCATTTGTCTTCCAGATGTGACCAAACCAACAATAAAGTCAGTCCTGAAGCCGCTGTAAGGGAGCAAGGAGGGCAAGAGCCTGTGGGGTGGTGGACACAGCTGTACCTCAAGCTGCCTTCCCTCTGCTGCCTAGCAGCAGTCAGTGGTTAGGGAAATCAGGGCTGGGCGCACCAAGGAAATGGACCTTTGGAAAGAGACCAGAGAAGAGCCTCTAAGGTGGTCCAAGGGCTGGAGCACCTCTCCTGTGGAGACAGGCTGAGAGCACTGGGGCTGTTCAGCCTGGAAAAGGCTCCAGGGAGACCTTAGAGCAGCCTAAAGGGGCTACAAGAGAGCTGGAGAGGGATTTTCAGAAGGGCATGCAGTGATAGAAAAGGCCTTAAGCTGAAGAAGGGCAGGTTTAGATTAGATGTTAAGAAGACATTTTCGCTGTGAGCGTGATGAGGCACTGGAATCTGGAGGTGTTCAGGACCAGGTTGGATGGGGCTCTCAGCAGCACGTTTAGTAGAAGATTCCCTGCCCACCCAGGGAGGAGTGAGATGATCTTTAAGGTGCCTTCCAACCCAAACCATCCTGTGATTCTGTGCCTGTGGAACAGAGGCAGCCCAAGGACACATCCATGCACAGACTGCTGTGGCTCCAGTTCTCTGGCTCATGTTCTTCAGCGTGCACATGCTTAGAGCACAAATCACAGGTGAACAGGTTTAGCATTTTTTTCCCCTCACTTTCCTCACTGAAAAAGGAGAGCAACTGATTTCCAATGATTTCAAATCTATTACAAAAATAAAAATCTCGAATGGGTCTGTTTTTTCTCCCGTATTGCTGCAATTCCAATCTGCTGCTGCTCCATTTTGATTCAGGTACAGAGTCAGTGCCTCCAGTCATCTTTCACGACTGGGTGAACAGGAGCAGGGCTTTACAATCGCTACAATCAGGAAAGTGATTGCAATCACTAGGCTGTTACAGGAAATTGAATTAAGTGGAGGAGAGTGCATGAGTGATTGGATTACTAGTTATATTCTGCGCAGAACGTCTATTAAAATCCTGTGATTAAGTAAAGCTGCTCTTGATTAGTAATACAAGGTTTCTGGCGTTCTCTGTTGTACATTTTTTGTGGGGAACAGTGAAAAATACCATGTGCCAGCTCTGTTTTGGAGTCAAACCAGCCTGAATGTATGGTGTGCAGGGATTTGGTAGAATAGCAGGGATTTGGGAAAGAAGTGTTTGAACAAGGGATTTAGTATTTCTGGCTTTAGCCCAGCATTTATATATGCAAATATATTCCAGTAATTCATCCTGTACACTTCTGGTCCCAGAAAAATAACACTGCATAAGCAAGGTTTAGTATCTACACCAGTGCACTTTTTCTATTAAAGGTTTAGCAGAAAATTCTCCTCCCTCAAAGTTACACTGGCTGGAGTCTCTCTTGTGCTACCAACACAGCTCTTCTTGCCACAGCTCTAATCCTACCACTGCTGTCAAAATGCAAATCTGATTGAAAACACGAATATTAGACCTGCCATAAGTCTTGTCCTTTCCATCCCACCTCCAGGCTGTTCATTGCAGGAGATGTGACACATCACAGTGTGTGGATAGTCATGGACTGGAGGTTCCTACATCAATCTGGAGGTTCTGAGTAGGAACCAGAAGACTTCAATTATTTCAGATGAGAAAAGAATTATTGTTCCTGACATGCAGCATCTTTTACAAACAAATCTATTGAGATAAATTGTGGGAGGCAGCAGTTTCTCAGCAAAAGACGATTTTGTAAACAGCCTGATTTTCCCCAGATTCTACCCAATAGTCCACCTAATTAGATGAGAACAACCCCTGCTGTCACACACCTCCTCTACAGCTGCAGAGGAGAGACAAAATTTGAAGTTGCACATCCCTGTTCTTGAAGTTCAAAGCCCTCTGGGACAGAGAATGTTATGTTTTAATGAAAACACCAATGATCCTTAACAGCTCTGCACTAAACGACCACAACATGGGGCTTCATTACAGCTCAGTACTTACATAAGAGCATGAGTCAGACTGCATCACATAATTAATGAAATGCAGAGGCTAAAGAGTTACCTGGAGTATATTTAAATACTCTTACGATCACAACCCACTTTTTAAATTGAGGCAGGGGAATAATAGAGCTCAGGCTGTGCAATCTCAGCGTTTGATTGCTTCCAGGCACTCACCGCAGTCTCTGTTCCTGCTGTGCATCCACAGGAAGGGAAAAGGGAGCGAGCGCTTCACACCACCGGGAGGTGGCACAGCTCCTCTTGGCCATGTAGCTGCTGCCCGTTTCTCTCTCCCCATTTGTGGCTGGAGGGTGTTTTTATGGCAGCTTGGTGAAGTGAAGAGTGGGAAACCCTCTGCAGATTTCAGCAGGGAGAGGCAGAGAGCAGCAAGGCTGCCTGGGCTAGAGGAGACAGTGAGGACATGGGCAGCTGAGGAGAGCACATGCATTTTTTCTCTGGCCTCTTTTGAGCAGGGATCCAGCTGCTGCATGCTCTGTGAAACACGGAGGAAACAAATGGGAATGCCAGTGTCCATGCAGAATGTGCTAGTGCATATCTAGTTACCAACATATCTCCCACTGCCACCCACGCAGCCAGAAAGTAACCAAAACCTGAATTTCAGTAATTAGGATGGCCTATACTTCAAATTTACAAGGAGAATTTGTCACCTATCCCCTGAAAGGAAGGGGAGGAGGAACTGCAGTTCAGTTGTACAGGAGTTTCAGAGGTGTCATTCAGACCCCCAAGCAAGCCCTTGAGTACAGTCCTGAGCAAAGGTACAGAGAGCAGAAAAACGGCAGGAGAGCTCTTCCCTACCTGCAGCTGCCTTCCAGTTTTCGGGTGTCTGACCTGCCCATAGAGGCCAGAACCAGCACAGGGCCGAGCTAGAGAAGAGTGGTGTGGAGGCAAAAGAGCCAGTGCCCAGACCAGACCAAGAGACTGCTGAGCTCAGCTGCACTGGTCTCCCCTTGACCTGGGCACTGGAACTGAGCCAGGCTTTCAGACTGCTCCGAAGTGAGCAGAGGCAGCACAAGCCCAGAGCCCAGGAGCAGGGTTTGCCTCCTTTCTCACTAGGAAAGCCACAGCAAGGCATGAAAGCCCAGGGAACTGGAGAACCACGAGATGCAAGAGAGCCCGCAGCTCTGAGGTGAGTTGAAGTGAACATGGCTCTGCTGAAGGTGTAAATTGAGGGGTCGAATGCTTGTTGGTTTTTCTTATAATAATAAAAAAAAAGAAATCAAGACCAGCAAGTACAGAAAAGATGCATTTTGAACATACCTGAATTTTCAGGTGTGCAGGACCTTGAGCTAGGGAAGAGGCAGGAGATTCAGAGATGGAGGGGTGGTCCTGGTGAACAGGCAGAGTTAAAGCACATGTAAAATAATTTTATAGCAAGAAGGAAGAGAACAGTGCATTTCCCTTTTTCTTAGAACTGCATATTAAAAAAAAAATCAGATTTAATGCTTCTGAAATAAAAAATAGCTGAATTTCTATACTCTTAAGTGCTTTTAAGGCCAAAATAACCCCAGACACCATCAATGGAGTCCCACCTCCGAAGACATGCCAGGCCCCTCGCATTAGTCATCACTTATAAGTGATGTCTTTACCTCAGTGAGATAATATGGGATATTCCTGGGAGACATAGTTTGCTGCAGTTCATTTTAGGAGAGACAAAGACACGGCAACATTTCGGTATTTTAATTTAAAAGACGTAACAGAAATCTTGACAACAGCTGAAAACAGCCACCTTTGTCCACAGAACAATGTACAATGCACAGTACAAAAATGTTCTCAGCAGAAAACATTGGTTTGTCTCAATTTCAGCAGAACTTAACATACTGCAATGCCATTTACTGCTACTACTGTTCATGTCCAGCAGAATAATTAAACAAATTGCTAGCAACAGATTTTAAGCAGAACAAAGGCAGCACGAGGGATATGTGACATTCTCTAATTGCTGAAGCAAATGCTTGGCTTTAGGCAAACCTCAACAATTAGAACTATCCTCAAAAATGTACGCAGAGCTGTCATGAGCAGTAGCACACAGCCATGTATATGTTATTGCCTCAAAGTAGAATTGTTGAAATAAATAATCTAAATAAAACATCAAGATGAAGCCAGGGTGAGTTTCAAAAGCAACCTAAAAAGTCACCTAAAAAGCAAGCTGAGATTCAGTTTCCAGTGTCAATATACACAGTATAAGTAACACTGTATTATTATCACTTTTTAAACAGCATTTGCAAACATGAAATCACCAGGGAGGAAATTTCTGGGCACAGTGGTGAGGTTCTGCTAGCGTGCTGCTCAGCATCTCCTGCTGAGCTGTGGTAAAGGGCACCACTGCAAATAAAAGTCTGCATCCTGTTCTGGAATTCACCACCATTTCTCTACATTTCTCAAACGTTAACATTTCTGGCGGTAAAAAATAAATGAATAATATTTTTTAATTCCTTAAAAAAATTATAAAGTGCATGGGTCAGCTTTCAGAACTTACTTGTTTCTGTCATGGTGGCAAAGTGCTGAAAATCAATACTGTATGTTGGCAAAGGAAAAGTTCAGTCTTAACCTCATACAGAAGAAAGTAAGTGGAGCTCTCCCTTCACTTCTGCATGCTGCCTTCTCCCTGCTGCTGGGGATCAGTGTCCAGGGAGAACCTTCAGGTTAGGGCTGCTGAACCAAAGAGGGGGGTGAAGGGAAGAGAGACCCTTGCAAAGATTCAGGTACAACTCTTGTTATCTGTCAAACCAGACAGCTGTGGAAATAGGACTCTCGTCTCTTCTCTGAAGGTGTAAGAGATCCAAGCAGCCTTTCTCCTCATTGATGCTGCAGAGCAAACTGCAAACTTCACATTCCTGAAGCTGGGTAATGTGCAGACCCATCAAGAAGTCAAAATAACACCAGACTAAAATGCAACTCCTCCTGTCACTTCTCCTTATCACTTAGGACCAGTGGGTGCTCAAAGGCTGCTCTGCTGTTATAGTTGAGTTGATATTTTGCAGAATACAACTTGGAATAGTTGCATTTAGCAGGGCTTAGCCAGTCAGGAAGAGAAAAATCAAAAAATTAATGCATAAGAATGCTTCATTCATGCTACCTCAGCATAATCTGCATTGGAAGAGGCACAGAAGAAAAAGCTTCCAGTCTAATGCACCGTGATCAAAACATGCTCACCATCCCAAAGCTTTCTCTCTGAAACCATTCCAGCTGGGAAAGAAAGATGAAAATGTGGCATCTGAAAGGCATCCAGTGAGGGCAGTGGCACTTGGATTAGCATGGGAGAGGGCAACAGCATCCCTCAGTTTTTGTAGCTTTCCTCTCATCTCACTCAAGTGTAACATGGTGGAGGTAGAGGAGATGGGAAGGACATTTCAAACCTATTTTATCCTGCTTTTGGTATTTCAACCTGCAAGCAGGTTTAGGAGCCTAAAGTCCCCATATAACTGATGGAGAAAACCACCAGAGAGCAGGGCTGGATACCAAAATCTGCTGGCAAGGCTCGGAAAGCCCTTGGCATCAGCTCTTTTTGATAGATATTGGCAGTGTCTATAGATGTATTTACTGGCCCCACTTGACCTTTTACAGCAAAAGTTGCACTTTTGCTCTTCTTTTATGGGTTGAATCCTCAAAATTTTATCACAAGGGGGAAAAAAAGACGATGATGAAAAGCCCTGTAGTTACCTTGCTAGAAAAATATGTATCAGAGTAAAATGTAACACATTTTCTAACCCCACCATAGAGCAGATTTCTTCTTCACTGATGCAGCTTCAGTTGTTCAGGTCTGAGTAGAAAAAGACTTCAGAAACATCAGCTCTGCTGTATCTGTTTACTCAGGGCAGGAATTTATGAATCAGCATTAATATTGTGGCTATTTCCTCCTAAAAATTAGCTTTGAATAAACCATTCATGCACCTTCAATACCATAAACATAGATAGAAAAGGAAGGCTTTGGTCTAATTCCTGGCTTTCTGTCTTTTTGCTCAGCCTGGTAACACACAGTACATGATGATGCACAATTATGGGCAATTAATTCAAATATCCGGGAAACAAGAAAGCACATCTGCAGTTAATCATCTTGTGCTTTTTCCAAACCATAAACCATCTCTACAGAAGAAGAGAACAAAGAGATGAGAGACATAATTAAATGTGACATTTTCCATAAATCAGATGATTCCTACAAATGAGCTGATAACATCAGAGAGCAGCAAAACTTTCCAAATTGCTTCAAGTGTTTATCTGATGCTCATCATCTCTCCGAGGCTCTGGTGGGTGTGACACCTTTTGTATTGACACCCTGCTGCAGAACTGTCCCTGCTAAGCCAGGAGGTCATTTCACTGTTCTACCCCAAACCCCACCACCTCGGCCAGAATTCCTTCCCAGGTGAAACTATTCCTTCCACAGGCTGGGCTGCAGCCTGTTCTTAGCCCAGCCTGTAATTTCAGGTGTGGGCTCAGAGCGACATTGTGGCCCTTGGGAAGGAAAAGGCAGAGCTTAAAGCTCACGTGTGCACTGGGTGACACTTCCCAGGTGAGACCATTCATCACAAACTCTGCCTTAGCACCAAAATGGGCAGAAGTCGAAGCAGTAAAATACAAACTTTTTTGTTTCAAGGCAAGACGTGATTTAGCTAAAATGTCCATGCTTAGAAGGTTAGGAAGTACCGTTCAAAAATTAGGCAATCCCTTGTGCTCCATGCAAAAGTAAATTCAATTTAAAATTATTTTAAGTTTTTTCAGTTTGGCAAATGAAAAAAATGCTCATTCCAAGGTCCAACTTGGAGGTGTTTTTGTGTTATTATTTTTGCCATTTTCGCCATCAAAATGAATCAAAGCAAACCATTCAACAGACCAATGTTCCTCTACAACTCGAGCTGGAATTTTACCTCAAAGAACCATTTTCTTTTGATTCAACAAGTTTATCTGTTTGAAACAACTTCTAGCAAAAGAAAAAAGATCAAGTTTCTGCCTACATGTCAATGTAATATTATTATTCCCAAAATAAATTCAGGTTTGTAGTACAAACAACCAAGACAACTCAAAATAAGAGAGAGGTAGTTTAGGTGTCAAAAGTTAGGTTTGGCTTCACTTTGGAAGATACTGATAAAAAAATAATCTAATACTTAAAGACAGACTATTGTGATAAGAATAAGGTCATAAAATGTTGTGTGCTTGATATTTGTGCTCTAATTTATCAGCTCACAGCATCTGCGGCACAGAACTGTAGAATGACAGAATAGTTTAGGTTGGAAAAATTAAAAGTCAGCTAAAACCAAACTAGACTTCCCTCACTGTCAAATTTGAGCTGAACTTCAGAAGAAAATGAAGAAAAGATAAAGCAGGAAAATGAAGTCAGTTTTTCTGAGTAACCACTGAGTTTTGGTTCCCAATCAGAGATTCTGTAGGAGAATTTTCATTTTCAAAGATGACTCAGTAATTTCTGAAAATGGTGAGTCTACAACTGGGCAAACAGTTCCTCCACTGACTTTTAAAAGACATGTCAGAATTTTGAAATAGCTTATGCATAATGAAACAAATAATTTTATTAAAACTACTATTTTTAACATGAATAAATACTTTTTTTATCCAATAATACTATGATTTTAGAAGACTGGCTGTAAACTTCCCTGCAGTTTCCAGCCACTCCAACAAAAACCAGTATAAAATATCTTAAAAACAAAAGAATTAACATTATATTTTAAGGTTTTGAATTTAGCTCTAAATACATGTACTTAATTGTACACTAGCACAGCTACAGATGTCAAAATCTCCAGCTGTAGTTACTTAGCTATCAGTTCATATTATGTTGTTCAATCTAGATTTCTTGCAATAAACTTTGGGGGGAAAAATGTAGGAATGGCTATGGATGAATTTACCAGTGCAAATAGAAAGCTGTGTTCTAATTGTGGAAAATTCAGAAGAAATGCTGTTCACTCAGTTTCCTGATCTTCCTTTGCCTTCTACCTTGAGGAATCACAAAATGACTGTTGAACAACTGCCACAGTTAATAAGATTAATGATTGTATTGGCCAAGATCCAGTCATCATTAAATCCACTGGGGGATGTTCAGGAGAAAAAAATGTCCTATTTGGGTTATAATTAATGTGCACGGGCCTGAATGGGACCCCAGCCCATTCAGAGAAGATTTTAGAGTTATGCAAATCATTTTGGCATGCGCTTTAATCTCGTTTTGTTGTACACAATCTGTTGAGTCAGGTCTTAGCTAACTCTGTCCAAACCTGGCATGTGTCTCATCTCAGCAACACATCAGATGGGGACTGGCATGTGGATGTATTCCCTGTGTTCAATGACATCAGAAGTTCTTGGCTAGAGCTGCCAACTGAATGAAAAACACAGTAGCATTACATAGTTCCAGAAAGTGTTTGAAGATTTGTTATGATTTATTTTCATTAGAGGCTCTTTGATTACGTTGAACCAAGTCTGCCTTTTATACACGTGCATTAAAATACCCAGAGGATGCCAGGGCACCAGCACTGCCCACCAGCTCACCTGCTGCCTGTTTGTGGGGTGCAACACACTGCGCTGGCCCTGCTAGGCTGGGGTTTGGTCCCAAGCCTGTCGTGCTGCACCACTGCACAGCCCAACAAGCAAACACGATAAAGAAATGCTGTTTTGTTGTCCTTCATAACATTATGGCTTCTTGACTCACAGACACCAAAGCGCAGGCTCACTCTGAATCTGCTCGTGCTGTGCCACTGCTGCCTTCTGGGCCATCTCTGAGCCAGAAGGAGATTCATAAACCTGGCATTACTCACTAAATGACCAGGGAGGGAGTTTGCTCACTCTGAGCAGCCCTCAGGCACAGTGTTCATCAGCTACACACCAGCCACCAGAAGGGACAGAGAAAGGCAGTCTGATCTCTGTACAAGGCCAGTTCTCACTGGCTTCAGGAGAAACAATTCACACAAGAAGCCTGGGTTAAAAACATGTGCATGAAAGTGCAGAATGCATTAAGATATCACTCGGAGCCTTAATATCCAAGGCAAAGTGTACAACCCTGCTCACGTTCAAATGGGCAAAGTGTCAAGAGCCTGGACACCACTGAAGCCAGGAGTACCTGTGGCACCCCCCAGTAGTTAAAGTCTTTCAGTGTCTGCGTTTTCCCATGCTGGATCTCAGCATTAGCACTCCTTCCACTGCAGCTCCTGGACTGTCAATCATCTTCTGCCAGAGGTGCTGCTCTTCCCCTTGAGAGTCCATCCAGTCAACCTCCTTGCCATTGCTTACACCTGGCAATCGTAAAAACATGAGGGAATTTGCCGTCTTAGAAAGCAGTTAGGCAATATCACTGCTTGTTTACTACAACAGTGTACAAGAGAAATGACAAGCACTTTACACTTCCACCTGCACAGGGAGTTGTGCTGAAAACAGGCAGTTCCTGGAGAGCACCAGTTTGTCACTGAACTCCTTCAGGCACCTGGGCAGAGGCTCATAAACCTCCCCACACTGCACCACGAGCAACTTTTTCCCAACACAGGAGGAACAGATTCACACCTCTTCCAGGTCACACCTTCATCAGCAGAAAGGCTGCTGCTGGGCAGAAGTAGTTGACTCCTTCTCACTGGGATGCTAAGGAAAGCTTCCCAAAGTATTCATAGTTCTTTTAGATCATGCAGAAGTACAAATGGGCACACAATTTTTGTGTCTCACTCAGTGGAGGAAAGAACTAAATCATCTACAGATTATCTACATGTTGCCTTTTCTCCATTTTCAAATTCCACGACTTCCCACATATTTTCAAAACACTCAGTAACACTTCTGTCCTTCATACACATGAATCACGTGGGGTAAGGAAAGAGGAGAGCAGAATAAGAAAAGCAACGTGAGTCAGGTGGGACCTTACCATTTCCAGTGCTCAAACGGACACCTCCCAAGAAAATATTACTGGAAAGCGACTCCTTGTCCCACACAGTCAGTTCCAGGCAGACATTCCGAATGTCCTGTGAATTCAAGCCACTGAAAGCAAAGGTGTGATTCCACTGGGGGTTCACGCTCTTTTTGACTATGGGAGTTTTGTGTTTTGTAGCTTTGCTGTCATCTGGGAGGAGGTATCTGGGGGATAAAGAAAAGGAAAATGAATATGGAAATGAATTTTCACATAGTATTCACAATGAATGACAATCATGTAGAGGCTCAAGTGGGGTCAGGACCCCATCTCCCCAGGTAGTTCAGCATTTACCTGAAGTGCTTATTTTGCATTTGTGCTCCATTTGTTCTCGTAGCTACAGTGTCAGTTACCACAAGCAGAAATTGGAATTAGGTCTCCTTGCCCCAGATCTCAACCACAAACCTTTTGTTTCAGTGAGGCTAAATATAGACAGAGTTATAAAAACATTGGCTAGAAGGGCCCTCTCTGGAGTCATCTTGTCCAGTGTCCCTTTTAAAGCACAAGAAGTGATCGTCCAGAAAGAAAATAAAATTACTTTTTCTACTTGAACTGTATGGGCTGAGTGATAGTTTCAAGCACACCAGAAGATCAAGATAAATTCTAAGCTCCACCAGGGAATCAAAGACAGGATGTTTCCTCTGGTCCCCATTTAGTAACAACACTCAAGCCATTACTATGAACTACAGCATATCTAGAAATCAGCAAGCCTGGAAACTAGCATTTAGAGCAAAGACTGGCAAAGAAAAATGTTTTAAGATATCTATTACTTCCTAAATATAACATTTATAATGCATAAACTACATTTATGAGAAATCCATTATAATGCAGGATTATGTTAATTTTTTGCAAACACAAGCATTCTGTGTAGTTTAGATTTTGAGGGTCCAACATAAAATGCTGCCTATCTAATAAAAACATGCATATATTGTCATACTATGTAAATTTTGTGGGTACCCCTGTGCTTATAGGCATGTGACATAAATCTTATATTAGATCCAGTGCAGTCATTAAAAAAGGGGAGAAAAAACCCCACAAACCCTTTCACGAAAGTATCAGATGTGCCTCCTGATTTCACTGCTGTTAAGTTCTTTGCTTCCTTGATGAGGACTTCTAATATGCCTCCAGATGGCAGATGAGAATCTCCTTTTTTTCCTTTCTTGAAGCCTCTCTTTCCTATGCATTGAACAAAGTTGCAAAATTACAATCAGTAGTTATATGTACACTGTAAGACTGATTTGGAAATGTAAATTGTCTTGGCTAGATTTTTAAAAGTAATTTATTGCAGTGGGATTAAAGCATTCCTTTTTAAGGCAGGGGCAGAAAAGTCACTCTATGTTTGATAAGGAACTTGACCAAGGACTAACTAGCTAGTCCTTGCACGACACAACAACATTCCCTATCTGAACTCCTGTCCCAATGTGAGTATTTGTGGATCGCTATGCTGAACACAAAAAATCGCATGCCGGGTAAATCCTGCCCTCTTTTCAGAATCCATTTCCAGCGCTGATGTTAAGGCAGCCCTGGACCACAAAGGAAGCTATAAAACCTCTGTCCCAAAGCCTAAAGTCCAGAAATAAGCCAAGTGTATCCTGGGTGTGGGGATGCATTGCTCCTCAGAGACCGTGGCAGAGGGCACGGTGCTCCCTGAAACACTGCTGCTGCCAAACAGCAGCACAAGAACACGTGCACCTGCTGCTGCTGCAGGTTCTAACAAGCTCTTATCAGCAGAGACTGGACACATTGATTCAGGCTGAAAACATCGGGGAAAGAAAATCAGGAGTCATGTTTAAATGTTCTAATTGTAAAAAGTGCAGACAGTGTATATGGACTGAGCTGATAACAACTAGCTTATAAGAGAACAAACCTTGAGAAAACCTTCTAGCAGAGGGAATATTATCTGTCATAAAAAAAAAAAAGAAAGGAAATGAAAGAAATCTAATCTATCAAATGCTGACAAGCAATACTGTCAGCAAGACAGCGATATATGTGTGTCTGGTATTGCCATGTGCACCCAGGTGCTACCCAGGGACTGCTCTCACTTCAAAGGATTGCTGTTCCTCACGCTGCTACAATGCAAATAGGTAGTAACTCTTCTCCCTTGTTCGTTGCTGATGAAAATAATGGCTCACCCTAAAGAACTCAAATAAGATTTTACAGGACTAAATTGCAGCAGTAATACAGTAAGACTGAGCAGAGGAAAAGCAGTGTGAAAAAACGGTGAAAATGAGGAGGCAGTTTAAGGTGCATTGAGCATGAAGAACTAAGTGAAGCCTATTATCTGATCAGCTAAACACTATATAACCAGCTGAGAAAAGAACTCTCAGAATAAAATTCAGACAATTTATTTCTCTGTGGCTGTGATCATGTTACCTAATGCCTGGATTTTTTTTTAATTAAGTCAGAGCCATGCATCAACCATTGACTGCACATTCTTCTTTCTTTCTCCTT
Organism: Melanocharis versteri; assembly: GCA_013397845.1. Classification (NCBI taxonomy): domain Eukaryota; kingdom Metazoa; phylum Chordata; class Aves; order Passeriformes; family Melanocharitidae; genus Melanocharis; species Melanocharis versteri. Next base: position 113,808 of record VZTG01003867.1, read on the forward strand.
AAATTCAGTGAAAGAGAAAAGGATGAAGCAAAAGAAACATACACATGGTCCAGAATTTCCACAGATAAACACAACTGTCAAAGCCAGGTTGGATAAGGCCTTGAACAGCCTGGTCTAGTGGGAGGTGTCCTTGCCCATGGCAGGAGTCTTGGGACTAGATGGTCTTTCAGGTCCATTCCAACCCCTTAACATTCTGTGATTCTATGAATGAGCATACTTAAGTATGATTTCAACCTTCACCAGTACCATTACTTCACCCTAGGTGAGGATTTTTAATACATCATCATCACATGATTTTTAAGATCACCATCATTAATGTTTGTTGTACCTTGAAACTGCCCCAGAGGAAGCATTAGGTTTCTGTCTGGGGGAATATAACGTAAAACCACTGTCAGTTCTCCTTTGTATTGAAGCCCAAAATCTGTCACAACCTCCACCTGAAGAGAAAACAAACAAAGAAACAAACCAGAAATCCAGCCAAGGTTAATCATTCACCTTCTCCTTTTGATTCTAATTCTGTTGAAATATATCAATACATCAATAAGTGTTTTAAACACTTCTTAAACACATCAAGATGTACCAGCCCACTTTCAGATAATTAGACATTCCAAATTGGAGGCAGTCAAGTTTTAGAAAACTTTCTGAGCTAGGGAATGCAAGCTCTCAGAAAAATAAACCCATGTGGCATTAGACACTGTTCAGTGAACACGCAGAGGAGTTATCTAGCATGAGTAAGTGAAACAAACCAACAGCAAAAAAAACCCCTCAAACTTATTTCTGAGTGTATAAATTGTAACTGATTTAGGCTCATAGTCAGCCCTTATTTCCACCAGTTAGGTTTTAAAATGTAATTAGTTTCATGTATTTTAGAGAAGTCACCTGAGTCACCCTTTGAATAGATGTGTGGGGAACAAAGGTGAGGGAGGACAGAGTGCCGCTTTGAAACAGAAAAATTTCTTTAAAATTGTTATTCCCAGTGTCCTTTTCCTTTTCTACACTACTACTATTTCTGGCATTTCTACATCTTTTTTATAAATGTTTAAATCTTACCCAGCAGGATGCAATCAGTGCTCTTCATACCATCCTTGTTGAAATAATATTAAGCCTTCACTGGCGGGGTGCTGAACTTCCATTCACATTGTAAGAAGTTGGAAACTACATTTTAAAAACTTTGGATGCAACACAGAGAGGTCTAATTTCACTGATGGAGGTGGGACTACTCAGATGCTCTCAGCAACCTGGTCCAGGGAAAGGTGTCCCTGCCCATGGCAAGGGATTGGAACTGAGTGATCTTTAAGGGCCCTTCAAACCCAAACCATTCCGTGACTCTAGGATGTGATTTCTGTACACGCTTCAGTGCTTAGGTTTGGGTACAAATGAACAAATCTTCCTGATTTCTTTAGAGGGACAAAGAACATGGATAAAGGGAGAGGATCCTCCAGCACTGCAAGCCACAACAGAAGCCTTTAAAGAACTGTTGTAGATGAATGTCTGACCTGTGAAGGTATTTCTCTGAGATGTATTCAGCTTGTTTCCTGACACCTCACAAAGGTCAAAATTGTATTACCAAGAGAAAACAAGCAAAAAAAACCCCACCAGAAACTCATAAGGTGTATGCAGAGAGTCAGCATTGCCTTCACCTCACGGCCTCCAGGCTGAGGCACTGACCATGTTCACTGGGGCTGTCTGCACCCAAGGATGGGACAGAGAACAAAGCAATTTTAGTGACAGCAACACGGCCCTTTAGTGACTTTGAAGCATTTTTAGAGCCACACAGTTACTGCTGCACTGAGAAAGACAGTCCTGTCTCACACCAATGTCCTGTGTCAGGTGCTGCAACAAAGGACTAAAGAAAGCCTGTAGTAAGCGGCTGTGGAATAATTTGCACATCTACATTTTGCCAGTCAGGCAGCTCACTTATGGTCTAAACTAAGCAAGTTTAGGATCAATTTTCCCATAAAGGCATCAAAGGTTATTTTTTATTTAGTTCTACTAGTGGGCAAGCAATGGTGTAAGTTCTAGTGTCAGAACAAATTTGTCAGTCTCTCCCCCAAACCCACATACAATATGACCCTGTACTCTGTCCTCTCTTTAGCCACAGAACTATTTTCTCTACTTTTTCTGACTTTACCAGACTTCTCTGGAAAACAGATCTCTCAATGCTCATAGAAGAAACACGTCTTTAAGTCTCCAACCTTTTCACTAAAGCAGCTAAATGATTCATGATAGAACAAAGAACTGTAATAAAAACCAGAAAATGTTTGATTGCCATTCCTCCATTCCTGTCTCTATCAGGCAGTCTGTATAGGAGAAGTGTGTATTTTGCATGGATATTAACCAGGGTTTTATTTTTCTTAATTCAAAAAGCAATAATTGATTTTTATTTTTTTTAAATATCATTCTTGCTGATCGAAAACTTTAGCAGCGTTTTAAGTTTAGAAACATTATTGGCAACAACTTAGGAGGCAGACAAGACCAATTCTGTGTTTGCTTTCTTTGACACGAAAGTAGTAATTTAAAAACCCTTCTAATGGGTTTGGAAATAATCAGACATCACCTTCCAGCTGGACTGGCTGAAATGCTTCGTGCCTCATATACTTATTTTCCTGAGCAGGAGAGCTTCATTACTTTTTTGGTTATTTTCCCATATTAGGATTGAAAGAAATTACCTAGAAATTAATTACACAGCAATCAGATCCCACCTGATACAAAGGCCAAAATCAAACACTCTCCTGAAACTCCAAAAATAATATAATTTCCTTAAATGTAGTGAACACAGAAAAACCAAATCATCTAGTCAATTTTGACAATATTAGCTGCACACCTTATACTTTTTTTGCAACTAGAAAAATACGCTTTCTTAAATGGCAATCTAAAGCCCTGGAATTTCTGGGGATTATGGCTGCTCCAGGAGCAAGCAAGGCAGAAGCCTTTAATCCTCTAGTTTACAACAGCTCTTTGAATCTCCTCCAAAAATTAACACCTTTGCCAAAGCAGGGGAGCCCTGGGCACAGAAGTCACCCTATCTTCCACCAAATGCAGGGCACGACTTGTTTCACAGATCAGTTAATTTACTTTCTGAGAAGCCTTATCTTGTACCTTTCTAGTTAAGATGAATGAGAGATCAAGAAGTCATTTTGTCACATCTGAAAGGTGTAAAGCACTTGGAACTAAAAAAAAAAGCGTGTTTCTTTCATAACCTGTTAAGGGTTGGGTAGGGGGAATGTAGGAAAGTTCTTTGTTTTATGTGCTATTTAAAATAACTAATGCATTTACTAGGTAGTTTTTCTGTTGGAGTTTATTACAGGATGAATTCATGGTTTATTTAAGAGGGTTTTTTTGTTACTGTTTTTAAGTAGCCAATCATATGTGAAATTTTCATGAAGACTTTAAAACCAGTAAGCTTGTACTGAACTAAGAACAAATAGGTTTTTTTAATTGTCGTATTAGACACTTACAAAGTCCTACTTTATAAACAAGTTCCAAAGGAAAAAATAACTAAGTCTTGCTAAATTTGCTTCACAGCACTTTCACCACTCCTGGAAACCCTTACCTTGGGCTGGAGCACAAACCACTCATCTCCCTGATTTTCAAAGTTCCAGGAATCGAATGGAATTTCCACTTCCCCAAGGAAGCTGTTGCGTCCAAATCTGTCATAGTGCCAGACAGAAAGCTGTAGGGTCCTGGTTTCCAACTGTGAGTGACTGATGACATACTACCAACAGAAAAGGAGAAAAAGAAACTCTCAGAATAAGCAGAAGTAATATTTTCCACTGAGCCTTTTACAGCTCTAGCTCAGTTTCACCAAGCCCACAGCAGTTAACAAATGGAGCATGAAAGAGAGATTTGTTTTTCTTGCAAACAAGATTGATATAGCCAGAAAGCTCATAATGCTAATGTGAAATCTTTCTTTGCCCTATGCAAACAGTGATAATTTATGTTACTATCACTACTGTGTTTTTTTTTATTATTATTATTATTTACTGGGTATTTATGACTATAAAGTAAAGTATGATGCTTAAAAAATATGATCCTGTCAATTCCCTACAAGTTTATATAAAAGAAGCAGATGAACACCTAGGTTGATAAAAAGAAGAAACCCCACTGGTTCTTTCATCCCTAAAGAGAGTCTGCTGAACACTGCTTTCCAGAAAGCATTCTCTCATTTCCAATTTTTTCTTTGTAGCATATGAAAAATTGTTCTGAAAACACGTACAGCAGCATCTGCAAGGCATGCACTGAGCCTATCAGTAACCATTGTTGGGTTTGAAAGCTAAAAAACTCCTCTTCAGCTATTAATATATCACAGCTATTAAAAAACTAGCATTGTAGTCTAGCAAATGCACAGAAAATCGCAAACATCTGGAATTCTAGCTCTGAATATTCTACTTTTAGCAAAAAGCCCATTATTTCCCTGACATTCATCCTTCTCCTAGTGTTAGCTGAAGAGACCTAGATGTCTTATTTTTGCATCAGGAACAATATCTGGACACAGACAAATACTCTCCAAAAGCTGAAACAGTCAAGTCAGTTTGCTAATTATGTACAGCTATATCTACAATGCTTAATCCTAGGTGCCAACTGTTGTACTGTGAGAAACCTCATATTCTGCAACAACGGAGTAAAAGTCAAAGAAGGAAGACACAAGGGAGATTTAATTATTTTTCTTTTTTTTAACAGGGTTTTCAGTTGGGATGAACAACTCTTCCTTACTTACCCACAGTTCAAGGAACCCCCTTTCGTTACAATTTGTGTTTCTGAGAAACTTCTAGGTCCTATCCTCACCCTGAAAACATGTTTAGCGCTATTTTACTTGATAAATAAAGTCTAACACTTTATTTTTTCCAGTTCAGGCAAGCCTTAATTCTACTCTATACCACATAAAAATGAGGCTACAAAAAGGCTCTCCCTTGGCAGGCAGTCTGGCCAGACCGAGTGTGTGTGCCTGCAAAATGGTTTTGTAGCCAGTCTAAGCCAAGGACACTGGCCAGGGAACATCTATTTGCCTTTATTAGAGGAAACTTATTTAAAATGCAATTGAAATTAAAAAAAAAAAAAATCAGGAGAAACGAAAGAGTTTCTGGCCCCATGACAGCCTGCTGGACAACTCCCTTTGATTGCTAGGAAAGGGAATCATCGGGAGCCTTGAGGGCAAGATGCCAGAGAGGCAGTGAAGAGGCAGGAACCCCACCATTCCCACCTGCACCACAGGGCCGGGGAGGTGAATAAGCAGCTTGTGAGGAGTTCAGAAGAGTTCAGCCTCTCTGGTGGGGGTGGGTGAAGGGCAGGGAAGGAGAGTCTGGGGGCTGTGTCCTCAAACACGTCAAGTCCATTGCAACATGAACTTCATGAAATGAACTTCACCACAGCTTTTTAAGAAGACAAATAGTGAAGCAGCTGCAGGCATTTTCTTATCGAAGTTAGTTCTGCTTTAGAAATAAGTTAAAGCTTCCGGAAGAATTCAGATCTCACCGGAAAATGTTAACTTCTCTTCAAAATCAGTTAGATGGAAGGTTCTAATCTAACTTTACTTCAGTGTCAGGCATATAAAATCTTTAAGGTGCTTTTATCAACTCTAAGCTCAGGCTAGATGGGAACATCAACAGTTTTGAAAGAGATCTATGGAAATTAATAGAATTTTTAACCGTAAAGGGGAGAAACAAACAAAACCACTTCCTTAATGCTGAAAGCCAGAAATTGAAACTCATATGTTTGCTAGATGCTGTTGCTTAAACACCTTCCCTTTTGAGGCATCTCTTCCAAGTTCTAATCCATGTACTGGAACACATATAGAAAATACCTGTGAGCACAAGTGAAACATTCATCAGAGCCTGAGAGAGAGACTGTTCTCACCTTCAGCGTCTCATTAAATTCTGGGTTGGTGCTGTTACTTTTAATTTTGGTCTTGCGCTTACTTTGGCGGGACTTATCAGGCAGAAGGTAAGCTTTGACATATCTGCAGAGCAAGGAGCAAATTGTTAGCAAGGAACAGAAAATGACCAGTTTGAACAAAGACCTGACATTGCTGCATCTGCAACACATATGAGGAAATTAATTTTTGCGGTATAAAGAGTGTAAACATATCACAGAGGATATGCAAAACATGGAGAGGTATGGCCTTTACCTACAAACATAGTGGTGTTAGTCAGATAAGATTAGAATAACAAAAGGCAGAGCTAAATTAATTTACTTATCCCCAGAAATGAAGCAAGATTTTCTAACAATTCCCCTTTTGCCATATATGATTACTGACTGGTCATATGTGACAAAATATACACTAAAAATATGAGAGAATTGAAAACTTCTTAATTTATATACCATAGATTAATCATTATTAGAGACACTAATTGTCACTTTCTGATGAGAGAGTTTAGATATTATTCTGAAAACTATAGTGAGAAACTCAGGGTACTTGCAAAGTGAGTCGATGGACACAAGAAAGTGAAATTATTCCATCTATCCCTGCCTCCAAGACATCACTCCTCTCATATACTTCAGTTTTGATTATAGAAATAAAAGAAACTCGATGCTGCCTGCCTATTCCTTTGTATTTTTTTTACCTTTTACTATCAAACAGGTTTGTAATTTAAATAATATTATTTTTTCCCAAGAACAGGCACATGTTGCCCTAAGCAGCACACAGGAAATTCCCTTCCCACATGGAACCCAAATCCAACCATCAGCAAAAATGCTGCTTGTGGCAGCTGGATCCTGGGAATTCCCAGGCCCGTACCCAACCCCTGGTTATGGTCAGGTGGGATGTGATGGGGACACACCCCTAGCAGAGCTTAAGGAAATTCCTCTCTGTGCTTACGGGTCTGTCCTCTGCTTCCTCTCATCTGCAATGGCCAGGTTCCTGCAGCTCCTCACCAGGATGTTGAGGGCACCTGTTTTGTAGACGTAGCTGATGTTGAGGAGGATTTCACCGCTGACCTTCACGTTGCCATAGTCACCAGTTTCACTGTACACGCTCATCATGCTGTTAATGCTCGTCTGGAGGGGAGCAGAGAAAGGGCTCAGAGGCTGAAACATACTGTTCTTTTCCAAAATCTGCTTTTTTTCTGTAAAGCTACAGCCTTGCGATATTGTCACACTTGTTAGGACTTGCTGGGGAAACAGATATATCATAAAATAGAATTGCCACGATTTGATATAAAGGGAATAAGAACTGTAGTTAATAGTAGTTTAAATGTCTAGACAGATGTTTTTCCATGCAAGACTATTTATAAACATGACTATATCTAAATTACCATGTTTTAATTAATGTATGAACTGAAGAGCAGACAGGCTACATTGATTGTAAGCTTGTGTAAGTTCCAAGCAGAAAAAAAGAATTAAAAAATCACTTCTCTGACTTAGCTGATCACCTAATTTTTACTGAGTCTCATAAGACAGCTGCTGACAGAACCCTAAGGAAAACTTATAAAGATGCTTCCCATAACAGAGATAGTATAAAAACATACTTATTTAAAGTAACGCCTGTCTCTCATTAACAATTCTAAAAGAAGGAGCAAAATTCAACCCCCACCCCACTTCTGCAAATTTTGTAAAGTCCAAAAACTTTAGCAATAATACCACAATTTTTTCCACTACAACAAAATATATCACCCCTCAATCCCTTTTCCTTCACACTCATGAAATGCAGAGGACTGCTATGAGGATTCCCTCTTCCAAAAGCTTATAATTAAGAAATTAAAATATTATTTAAAAAATATTTTTTAAAGAAAACTGCCTGAACCAAAAGCATTTGAGAAATCTGGTATGCATTTCCTTTTGAGTCATTGAACAAGATTGCTCAACAACATACATAACCATCTAAATTCTGACACATAGGAACCTTCCAAGACACACAGGTACAGTCATCAACAAAAAGGGAGAAAGGAGAGAGAAACCTTAAAAGTAAGCTAGAGCAGAGGATTCAGGAGAACTCACAGTATCACCATCTGTTTCAGGCACATTTAAATATGTCCATTTTCTGTCAGAGCCTTCTGGGGAGTTCTTTAAAGAAGGCAGTGCAAAAGATCAAGAGAAAAGAGCATTAGATGGCTGCAATAAGAAAGAATAAGTGCAGAGAGAACTCTTCATCTATATAGAAAGGTAAAGGATGTTTGTATTGCAAAGCCATAGGGAGAAAGAAAGAAAAAGGTATCACCAAATCAGGGAAATGCTGTGTTTTCCAAACAGTTCAAGTATTGAAGGATGCGTGGTTCAAAGTGGTAACATGGAAATGGGGTAACCTCTGTATCAAAATAAACCAGTTATATTTTAGAACATCAGCTCAGCAGGTTTGGATTCATATTGGATTACATTTGGATTTGTTCTCATTTACATGTCCATGTGCATGTCAATCCTCCCTGAAGCCAGTCAAAAGCTAAATATTCCTCTATTTGCAGCACCAGTGCCTTTGTAAGAAAGGGCAGTTTCTCTGTGGAGTTCATAAGAATAGATGACAATTGCACTAAAATATTGAAACATGCCACTCTCTGGGAAAAAAATACAGCAATTGATTACTGGGGGGACACATTTTCCCTCTTCTGCTTGCCAGAGCAGGGTCTCACCAGCTGGATCTTGATCCACCTCCTTCCTGCCAGCTGCAGGGCACAGCACAGTCCAGGGAAAGGGCCACACAGAAAGAATTCATTTGTGACAAAACCCAACTGTCCAAGCACCCTGCTCAAGGGCCCTGCAGCACAGAAGGCTCCAGGGATAAACAGTTCTGTGTCAATGTGGTAAACAACAGCAGACAGGAAAAAGTGTTATTTATATAAGCAATTACTACCCATAAATTTCATTTTATACCCCATGTAGGAAAAACAAACAGCAAAAAAAGGTGGGTTTAATGTATTTCTGCTGGCTTTCTTTATCCTTAATTAAGAAGAAAAAAAAAAAAAAAAGAAAGAAAAATGCTTGTCTTTTTAATCCTTTTCATAATTGTTTGAAATTCCACTAACTGGACTGGTTAAAATTACTGGAGAATTATCAATACACACCAACCAATGTGTCGTATTTCCTCCAATTCCTAACATGCCTTGAGCTAAATTCAAACCCTTACCGTATATATGTTTCTACCTCTAAAATACATGAAAATACCCTTGGACACTGTTAGGCAATTTAGCCAGTCCAGTATGTGCTAAAAATGCCTAAATTGTCCCTGTAACAATATGTATGCCCAGTTCAGAAAAAAACCCCAAGGTTATACCAATACAAGGAGGTGGATGAGTGGTGTTCTACTCCAAACACCTCTCTCTCTAATCTAAATACTTATTTTTTCAATCTTTATGCAAGCAGGCAGCAAGGGATAAATGGCTGGGGGAGAAAAAAACCATGACAGGTCTGAAACAAATAGATGGCCCCTGACCCTTGAATTTATGCAAACACAGTTTGTAAATTGCATATGAACCATGAAGAAAATCATACAAATTTAGTAGAATTTGATATACTTCACTTTTTGCCCCCCCCCAGACTCTGTTCTGTGGCATTTACACAGGACATTGCATACACTAAATTTAAAACCCCAAAGAAACATACTCATATGCCTGTTTAGTAAGTAGCAAACAACATATGAAGGATGCAGAGTCTCATTTTGGTACCTCAGTAAGAATTATATTTGGGTTGCATCATATCTTATCGCTGCAGTAAAGCACTGGAACATTTTAGTCTCACTGATGTGGTGGGTCTTGACAACACCACATAAATATGTGGAGGATGAAGGATGAAGAGAAAACTAAACTCACAGTTCATGCAATAGCATTGGGAAAAACACAAAATAAAAGACTAACACTGAGATACAGTTTCTCTTCAATGTCACTTTCTACTTCCATTTTTGCTCACTCATGTTGCAGGTAGATTTCAAGTGTCTTTTACCCTTTGTGATATTTCTTTCTTTTCCTCAAATATTCATGGTAAGACAAGCCATGCTTATTTTAAATTCTCAGATAGAAAAGAAAAGAAAATAAAAGACCATACAGTTACAAGTCTACTGTTCATTAATAACATTATTTCAATGTGACTAAATAGTTAACTGTCATTTGACAGATAGCACATGATAAAAAATCATGATGTATAAGAAGGCCCAAAGGCTTAAAACAATCAAAGTGAAGGTAAAAATATCATGGGGAAATGTTAGCAACACACTTAAGGGGAATAAAGAAATGAACCTGTAAAACTGACCTGCTCTTGCAGGTAGAAGCAGCTGGCCATTCACAACTTTGCCATTAACATTGCATGCAGTGACATTAAAAAACCATGTCATGGTGAATAAGGAGAAACGGGAGCATTGAGATGTGAGATTGTCTCAAACCTACAGCACTGGAAAAGCTGCACTTTGCTTAAGGGAAAGGTCAGAGGGAAATCTACAGCAAAGGGCAAAACCCAACACATGGACAGAAAGCACAGAGGGAAGGATCTCTAAATGCAGTTCCTAAATGAGTGGCCTAACAGAGAAAGCACTTAAGCCCCTGCAACCCTCCTATCAATATTCAGGGGAAACGAAAATGATTCTGTCTGTAAAATCTCTGGGACCAGCAAGCATTGGAGGCTGTGAGTCATTGCCAGCCTTGGCTAAGTGGGTGTAATTAGCCCAGGCTACAGGTGCTCAAGTCTGGTGTGATGTGAAGAGCTGCACTCACCGCCGTGTCTGTTTCTGTCAACTACGAAAATCAGAGGGCAAAATGGTCTGACACAGCCAGATCTAAGGCATCCAAATGCTCTGTGATGTTAATATTCTCAGCCTTTTCTCCTCCTCGTGTAAGCCAAGCTTGGCCTGAGCCAACTCTATTTCTTTGGGATCAAGAACTTCGTTGGGGATTCCCTTGGCCTTGCTTGCACAGAGACTAATGGGGGTGCAATCAAGAAAGGACAGTTCTTTGGTTATTGTCATAGACCTAATTTTCTATTCCCTTTTAGTATTCAGACTCGTCATTCTTCATCCTCTTCAGTACTCACACACTCTACATGGAGTTTGTTGCAGCTTTGTTCAGTCCAGAGCTATTCTTAGACACAAGCCATAAAGAAGAGTGGCCAGAGAGGACTCTCTGAAGATATTATCAGCTGCCCACAGATCCCAAAAATGAGGTACGCAGCAGATAGTAATAAACTAGACATGTTAAAGGCTGCTTTTATCATCTATTTTCTTTCCCGGTGAAAAACATTCTGCATAATGAACAGCAGAAGGCTTCTTATGCCAATTTTGTTGCTACCATCAGCTTCAGCTATCCCTTTATTGCCACCAGCCCAAATCCCCAAGCACCTCTCTCCTGCACTAAAGGGAAATACTTTCCCTTAGATGTGGGTGGCATAGCAATCATGCCATGAAGACTGAGAGAAGCTGAGTTGGGGGCTGGACAATGATTCCATGGAAGTGGGATGTATGCAAACACACAGACAAATGTTTGTGTCCCAAGAACCTAAAAAATCAGAAAGCAATTTCAGAAGGAAAATCCCCCCCACAGCCTTGTTCTCCTTGTTTCAATTTAATTAAGATCAAGTGCTCCTCTGCAAAGCTGAGCAGTCACACACTGCGAACACCTCTGCTTTGCCTTCTCCACATGTAAGCTTGATAATAACCCAAGCATATGAGGAAGTCTGCTAATGAGTATGCAAAATAGTTTTCTCTTTCCATGCCGTGCAGAACACAGCATTTTAGCTTTGAACAGCATTAATAATATAATAGAAAGTCTATCTGAATATTAAAAGATGTTTCTCAAGTGTAGAATGAAAGATGAATGTGATGAGTAATATGAAGTTAAATTCTTTTCTGGAGGAAATATGGTCTGTTGTTGAAGGACAGTGCATGTTTTCTACTCAAGATCTTACTGTTGATAATCCACTTGTCATATCTCCATGTTTTCTTGGATAACAAGAGGCCACTATGTCATCAATATCTTCTTCTGTTTCATCCAGATACCCCTAAATGACAAACAGGAATTTTAGTTGTCATGTTCTGCACCGTGTTTGGTCAGCCTCTGTCACTTAGTTTTGTTTCACAAGTTTTCCACTTTAGGAAGATGGTGCTGGCTGCGTTCAAATTCTGTTCTGTAGAAGAATTTTGATTCACATTTTCCACATCTTTGCACAGACACAGAGCATAAGGGGAAGAGACAGCTGTGATTTCAGGATTCAATTGTTTAAGAACTGAAAATCTTCACACATACACTTCATGTCTTATTATATCAAGCCAGTTGACAAACATTTAAAAAATAATTAAATTTCTGTTTTGTATTAGTAATAAAAAGGTGGAAAATCAGTAATTGCACAGCTTCATATAGGTGTTTGAGTTCTAATAAGCAAGACTGAAGTTTAGCATCTTTAACCTATATACAGAAAAAATAATTTTCATTGTTTAAACACAGCAATGAAGTAAAATCTAAACCGAAACTTTAGATCTCATTCACAGTCCTAATGGGACTCTTAACTTTTACGTAAAATAACATGAAAAAATGCCAGGAGACAATTATAATCCTATTAGGCATAGCTTGGAAATCTCAGTGTTTCCATAAACCTTATGGTAGGTATATTAAGGCTTTGCTTTTAATTTTAATAGAAGTCAAATTTTCAACTTCCTTATATCTGCTTTGCAACTATAAAAACCTCACTTTCTGACCTACCTCATGCTCTATTGCTTGGTTGCTCTCACTCTTTGAAACTAAAGAGGGAAATACTGTATTCAAATTCAGGAGTCTGGAAGACTTCTGCGCTAATCAGCAAAAGCAGAGCAGGGAAGAAATGCTGCTGGAGAGTTGAATTCACAGTTTACATAAAAAAACCTGCAGCACATTTGTTATAGTTTACGTAAAACTGACTGTTACATCTCTCCTCCTTTGCTCCAGTGACTGAACTGATATGAAACCACCTAAAGGAGATTTTCTATTACTGCTTTCCAGTTGTAACTGCATATGTGATATTGAGCAGATGGAAATCAGAACAAGCTATCACCAAAATTTACATACTGGAGAAAACGCTTAGCTTCATGCTCTTACCATGAGCTTGCTCTGCTGGTCTCTTATCTTCCTAATCTATTGAAGGCAGTGTTAGCACCCCACAGGAAAAAAAGAGAAGTAGTAATAGATACTTTATACTAAATAAAAGGAAAAATCCTCGGAAACCTAGGCACAACAGAGCAAACTGTTCCAGGGAGACAGACAGCTGAGTCATTCAAAAGTAAAACTTCCCAAAACCCTGAAATAAATAAAAAACAAAAAAAACCCAAAGCAAACAAACAAAAAAACCCAACCAAACAAAAAACCAACAAAACAAAACAAACAAAAAAACTCCCAACAACAAAAAAACACTCTACCCATCATTTCTACTCCCCTCATTGAGTTCAAATGTCAGGTAATGTAGTCTAGTTTTAAATTTGGAACAAGAATACACAGTTTTCTTACTTGCCCATGGAACAGGAAGAAGCAACTCTGATAATATATGTAAAACTCTTTCCTTTGCACTGTTGGATACATAGCAGTGAACTTGAAAATAAACAGTGCTACATTTTTACTGCTAAATAATTAAATACAGGGGGAAAAAAAAGTAAGGTGACATCTTCAGATTGGGGTGTTCCAGGTTTAGACATTCAAATACTAACAGTGCTTCAGAGTCCTAACAACTGCTGAATACCAATTTTCGTCTGCAAGCGGAAATCTAAAACTTAAGAAAAGGTTAATATTTAACTTATGCTCTTAATTTCTTTTGCACCACAACGATTATATTTCTCAGGAGGTGTTACAGAATCACAGCTATGTAATTGGTTGGTGTTATTAGCTTATTAAAGTTGGAGCTAGTAGGATGTTAATCTCATAGTCTCCAGTGGGGGCAATGAAATGCACATCATCCAATTACTCCTAAAAAAGCAGCTGAGCATGTAATGGGCACTGTTTGGTCAGGAGTTCAACACACACCTCACTAGAAAAGGTGCTCACACTTGTACACAACACTGGATTTAGCTGGTTCTCCATAGTCCTGGATAAATCTGTACCACACCACGTGGGTTTGGGGGCTTGTCACTTTTCACTATCAAAAGCAATACTAAGTTAGAGAAGCAAAATATCCATGCAATTTTCCGTCTGATTTCTCTGTATGTGTGATGGGTTTTCCTGGTAAAGGTGAGAGCAAAGCAGCTAAAAGCCTTTTGCCATCCTTTCAACTGATAAATTCCAGCAATCTGCACATCCTATTGACATGTGGCATCTCCCATACCACTGCTGTCAGCTGCCATCACCCAGGAATAAGAGGCTGAAGGATCTCAGCTAGAAGAAAAGGAGGTATAGCTCCAGCTTTTCTCAGGCTGCAGGAGCTGTTGTTACCATCATCAAATACCTTTCTTTTTGTCTCTTACATGCATGCATCAAATAAACTAAATTCCAGCAGGAATGCAGCTTTTATCTCAAACCACTGCATCCATAATGAATACGGGGCAAGACTCTGAAGGACTCCTGTGAGACAAACTACCCTAAATAAATACAGTACCACAAAAGCTGATTAATGCAATCAATTCATTTCATAAGGCAGAGAAAGAGAGGATATGGATAGATTCAGAGATCTGTGACTCCTGTTATGAATGAATTTTAAAGGGGTGTTAGCACTATCACAGACTCCAGAGCAGCTAAATCAAGGTTATGCTGCTACAGAGGTCTCCTGTGCTAGCAAAGAAGCTACAGATTTGCAGAGATGAAATCTGGAATTTCAGTCAGTCAGCAAGAAAGAAATACAAAACAAAATCTCTGATGAAGAAGACAAAAATCAAAGAACAGAAAACCTCTCTGGATCTGTCATCTCTGGCAGCTGCCTCAGAGAAATATCTAAACTGTAACTGTCAATTAGAGAACAGATATAAAGAAATATAAAGTCTGCATTTTTATTTTGTGGTTTTCTTCTGCAATATTTTCCAGCTTCTTAATAAAGAAGACATCCTTTTTCTTTATTACGACTTAAAAATAATCCATTTATTTTTGAAGTTTTTCTTCCACCAACATCTGACACACAGGAAGGTCTTTTGTTAATTCCTCAAAGATTAACCCAAAGCAATGCTGCAGGCACATTCTCTGGCTGCTACTAATCCAAGAGAAATGGAAACCCCAACATATTTTTTTCCACCAAGACTCAAATTTCAACTCTACAGAGTTGAAGAGACATCTGCCATGGACAGTGCTCTCTGGAAAGAGCAGATGGAAGGGAAGGGCTATGACAACAGGCAAAATGCATAAGCTACAAGAACACATTTGGAAACTTTAGAACGAGCTGTGATTAGATAAAGAACCATTTAAATAACTGTTTTTCCTCTCATGCATATTTAATAAGCTTGGATGTTCTTTTACAGCATTGGTGCACATCTGCAAATTGCCTATCTTGGATATGTGCATAAGAGGAGATGGAAGTTGTGAATCACTTCAGGAAAAGCAGTCCATAGAATACACAAAAAAAGGCATGGAGATGTATGGAAGAGTCAACAGGAAGAAGAGGCAAGCAACATTGCCAGAACAGAAAGTTTGGTCTTCCTTCTAAAAATAAAGATAAGGGGAAAACCAAACCAGACAAATATTAAAGCCTTTAGAGTATGAACATTCTCAGCATCAAAATTAAAACTTATGAAAATATGAATTAACAGAATTTTGGAGCACGTGTAATTTAGTGCCTGGAATTTATTTTCAGGCTAGGTTTCTTTCATCTGTGAACTCAAAACCCCAGCAAATTAACAACAAACTGGAGTAGTGACTATTCATTGAAATCACTCTATAGCAAACATACTCAGAAGATGGTACTATTAAAAAACTCATTAAATATCCCTGAAAGAATGATCTGCCTTACCCGTATTTTATATTGACACACATAGAGTCCTGATTTCATTGGTCCAAACAAACAGAATTTCCCCCAGATGAATGTTTACATATTTATAACTCACCAGTTCCTGATCTAAGGCACTAGGTACAGATTTGCTCCTTATGCTCAGAGTATCCTCATTTCCTTCAGAGAAAGATTCACTCAAATCTATCTCAGATCGGCTACGGTCTGGAAAACAAAAACAATTTAAATGTTTGCTATGGCTTGTACAGAAATATTCCATTTCATCTTCCATAAAAGTATTATCCCAACCCCAGTGGTTTTTTAACAAAAAAAAAATCAAAACAATATTTTAGTTATCTGTCAAAAACTATGGCAGCTGAATGGCATTATGATAAATGGAAGAATATGCTTTCTGATGCTGTTCAGCCTTCTGGACAATAATTTTACCCCTGCACTATATATTTATCTGCTGTGATTGTCTCCTGCGGATGATACCATAGATCATCAAGATTTTAACTTTCTCTGGTAGGCCTGTCAGCCTGGAATGTTGCAAAACTCGCTGTCCAGGTGTTCACAGTGATCATCACATCTACCACCACCACCAAAATCTCCCCAGCACCTTCATCAGAATCAAGCAACTGGGGATACAGATGGATGTAGACAGTACTTCTGTCATTAACAGTGTTCCTTGTGCAGAAATTAGGAGGAAGCACATAAGTCTCAAGAGTTCCAGCACTTTCTTTCAGTCCTGCAGGTCTGTCATCCACTCTACAGCAAAAGACAGAAAATCTTTCTCCAAGGCATCTTAGTCTTCCTCATACAAATCTCCTGTGTGACTGCTCCAATATATTTAGAAAGAAAAGAGGGGGAAGAGAGTACTTTTAGATCCTGCAGGTAGGAACCTAAAAGGTTTTTAACTGTTCATCTTCTACCTGGTCTACAGCTGATGTGGCAGGAAAAGTCATTCTCCTGAGCCTAATGTCCTTTGAGATGTGCCAAGGGGACAGTGCAGAGTCTGAGGCTGGTTCCCAAGTTGCCTACAGTTTTGCTCAGCATCCACCTGCTTTGGTAACACCAGGTCAGTTCTTATCTACCAGGAAAGCCTTTGTTTCGTAAGGTAGCAGAAACAGGGGAATTTTTACTTCCTGAATTAGTAGCCATCTGTAACAGCTCTGCCTGGAGTTGCACTAAACAATATTCTCAAGGAAACTCTGACGATTTCAAGCTGAAATGTCTGAGGTAAAGAACATCCCCTGTTTGGATTAGCTCTGTGGGACGCACCTCTAGGTTTCTGCTTCCAGCTAAATCCAGCTGCAATAAAGTGAGTCCTGCTGTGTTTCAGAGAGCAGCCTGCAAACCCAAACCCACTCCATCAGCCCTGCAGGAGCTGACTGAGTGCTGGGGGAAGCAGAAGAGTGCAGGATGCTCCTGCCTCCTACTTCAGAGAGGAAACAGGGCATCTCCATCCACTGCTGCAAAGTGGCTGTGGCAGCACCTTCCTGTGTGAGCCCATTTTTACCTACCAGCCTCCAATGAAATGAGGTGAATTACAGATGGATTGACTGATTCAGTGCCTCACATATAAAAATGAACAGACAAGAAGTCTGTAAGGGGCTTGTTCTCTGACCACCCATTGTTTCCCAAATTTGCTTTGAAATGTAATGGCAGTAGCAGAGTAATATTATATACAGGTAGTATTTCGTACAGGGGAGCACACAGAGAATGATTGAACAAAGTGCAGTTGTGAATGAAATCTTGTAACAACTCTAAGAGCATGTGATTTACCCAACAATTACATTGTACCAATGTTTCTAGGGTAAGGATTACCATTTTCTAATGTAAAACTTGTGAAGGGGTATGAACTTGATTCGTAAAAGGGAAGTGTTTTGAGAATGAACAAATTTATGAAACTTACATTTGGTCTTTCAACGTGTTTTAAGAACAAAAGGAGCAGAGTCACAAGAATGGGCATAATTCTCTGATAATAAGGCTCAGAAAGAAGAAAAAGACAATACTTGCCTGATGACAAAGATACCCTAGAAACTGCAATGGAAGGTGCTCCCGATGGTTTCCTGCAGTGCTTCTTTACTAAATCTTCAGGTACACTTTCACTTGCTGGAATAATCATGCCATTTTCCAAGCCAGTGTCCTGCCCAATAGGAAAAATGCACATGCCATAAATACAAAACCCAAGTTTATTCACTATTAGTTCATAAGAGCATAATTTCTATTAGATTCCAGAAATCCAAAGTTTCTTTAACATCCAGTCTTTTACTGAATATATTTAGATTCCAGTCCAATCTGCTTTGCTTAGCATTGATCACGCATAAAATTTGCACAGATGCAACTCTTGCTTACATTCTGAGTTTGCAATTGAAGAATCAGAGCAAAGTATCAGGGAAAAGAAAGACTCAAATCTATTAGCAGCTCACTCAGTTCAGAAATCAGAGAAACAAAAGAAAGAAAAGACAAAACCTATGTTTTTTGTACTAGCATAATGATTTCAGCCAGGGCAAAACCAAATGCACTTGAAATAATTAAATTATGCCAGTATAATCCCTTAAATAAAGCCAATATCCTTGATATCATTATGACCTCTTGCCTGCCTGTAAAAGAAAAGCTAATAACATAACTCCATCTAAATTAAACGGATTTTTCAAGCAAATCTAATGCACTTGAAAACAAGTCAGTCTATGTGCCAACAAGAATATAAATAAAACAACTATTCATTTATTTACAGCTCCCAAAACTGCCCTTCATATATGCTAATTTATTTTTTTATTAGGAAAGACAACATATTAGACCGAGTATCTGGAAGTTGGAAAGAAAATTGATGCATTCAATAGGGCTGTGATCTAAACACTCATCTGCCTTTTTTCCAAACATTAATGGTAAATACATCCCAAGAGACCTAACAGCACGTGAGAGGAATTGTTCTGATAATATGTTTATCACACATTTTGTGTTATGGAATAATTTATGCAGAGCCCAGTGTCCAGATCCAGAAAAGACAAAAATTAGTTTGGCCTGATTTTCTGCAAGCGCTGGACTTGCAAAGTTCCCCTTAGAAGTCAGTGGGAGAATGCTGGATTGTGCGTGCTCAAAAGTCACATCCTTATTTCACAGCACTTACTCAAGGCTCCAAAGTGCCAAAAGATGCTTATTCCCATCCCTTGTGCCTCCCAGTTCAGAATCTGTAACTCATTATCTGATGCTGGACGTCAACAGCCATTTTTAGACAAAAGAGAAAAACCTGCCAAGCCAAAAACCACATCGCTGATAAGAGCATGACAAACTCTGCTCTAGCAGGGATCTCCACAGGCCCCAGCACAAATGGGGAAGAAATCAGATTTTCTCTGCCAGGCTACAGATTGGTTAAGAGGGCAGATGCCAGCCCAGTCCCCTTGTGTGGTGGCAGCTGTCCCTGGAGCCCAGCTTACCCCGCTGCAATCCACGGTCATGCTGCGTGCGCCGAGCGCCGGAGAGCGCGGCAGGGAAGGCTTGGGAGCGCTGCCTCTGCTCGCAGGGCCCCTCGCATGTCCTGCAGCAGCCCCTGCACCGCTGCTGGCCAGGGACAGCGTGCTGCCTCTGCGGTGGAGAGAGGAGGAGGGAAGGGTTATTGCTCTGAGCAAGCCAAGGCAGCTCATCTAGCAAACCGCGGCAAGAAAAGTGCTGTGCTACCAGGTTACGAGAATAACAGTGCCCTGGTGGGCTGTGGGATCACCTGGAAAGAAAAAGCACAGGCAGAGATGAATTACAATTGCTTTACACATACAAGACATGCAGGTATTGTCAGCACTTCTACCAGAACTGCAGATGGTCCAAACGGGCAGCTCTCGTCCAGGCTGCAGAAGCTGCGTTTGTCCCTGTTCAATCCACGCTGCATTCACATCCAACAGGAGGGGGACAACTCCTGGAACCCTTCCTAGCAGGCTGCTCCTTTGGTGTAAAGGGAAACTACAGCAACATGACACTTCTGGACACTTCAACAGCCAATTTAATGCCAGCACTGTCTCCAGAAACTCTAAAATCCTCGTGTGTCTGTCTCCAACATCTCCAGAAAAACACCAACTTGTTCACTATCCTCTTTATGTGGCAACATAGACCCTTGACCCAAACAAAAGTTGATTCTTTCAACCAACGTAGAAAGCCAGGAAGGTTGGACAGATCTTCTTGGCGGTTCCACATTAGTAAAAGCGACAAAAAAATCACCTGTGACCAGCACACCAGACCCCAATTTCTGTCTAACATCACAACAGGAGAAAATTTTTCCATGGGACATTTTCTGAGAGAAAATAATGGTAAACCCATGTGAACACTGAGGGTCAGAAAGGGTAACCTGTTGCACTTTTTTAACCTTTTTAAACAATAAAAATTATTTTAAAATGTGTCCTTTATTCTTATTTCATTCTGCTATTAGAGAGAGATATGACAGATTTTACACATGTTAAGTAGACGAGAGAAAAATGGTGTTGTGACTATGCCAGGCTTTTCCTCATGGTAGACAAGACCTGAGTGCAGTGGGGTGGAGTGCCTGTGTAAATGAGCTCGAAATTCCCCCATTATTTCTCCTAGAAGTATCCTGACCTGGTGCAGCCTCCCTGTTCATTCAGCAGCAAAATCACATGAACATTTTTGCTGGAGTAGAAATAAACCAGTAGAAGAGGTGAATTCATGGCCTGGGTTTCCCTGTTCCCAGCTCAGTACACCTTCTCTCAAACAGAAATGTTTAAAAAGAATGAAAATTCTCTCTTGGTTTCCCTGCTGGTAGGTGAAATACTACCAATTTTGACAATGTTACTCTGGACTTTGGCACAGGACACCAATTTCACCGGGTGAGAATGAGATGACAAGTAGAGAAGAAGTTTTTATAATGACTCAACACCCCTCATTTAACAAGTCTTGCACTCTGGCTCTGGGAAACAGTTAGAAAATGATGATTTATGTGAAAGTGAAGCAAGACAATCAAACATAAAATCTGCCTTAATAGACTACTTCACTCCTTCTAAATCTGCACAGAGAGCTTATCAGGTGCTGAATTCCACCACCCAAACAAAATTATTTTGCTTCATTTATGGTTAACTGCACTATAACTTTCTTGTAGTTTGCCACACACAAACAGCTGCACAGACCTCTCACAAGCATCCCTTTGTCCTTATCCTGGTAAACTCTCAGAGAAAGCTACTGATATTGCATAACCTCAGTATTAAGTAGCACAGACACCAGATTCCTGAGGTTTTGTCTCTCAGATCCTTCACTAATCTCTACTCTATTCAATGAAAAGAAAAACAAACGCACAAAACCAGCAAAAATTCTTTTTCTGGCCTCATAGAAGTCAGGTATGAGCCTGATTAGATTCAGGAGGCCTAATAAACTTAGTGGTAAAAAAACAGTGAACTGGATGGATTAAAGAAAACAGCTAGCTTGAAAGCTGGATTGGTTGGTAAGTGCTGCAGCACCCAGTGGGAAAAAAAAATACATTAAATTATCAACTGTCAAGAAGATTGCCACCATAAGCTTTAAGCATATTGCAGAACATCTAGAAACTGGGATTTGAATTTTAGGTAACAAAGAGAAGCAAGTTCTTGCTTAAACAAGATTTAACTGTGTGCATACTAAACTCCATGATGTTCCTTTCACCTGTTATTCTTTGTTCCTGCATATTTCTTTGGAGTCTCTCAGAGACACTGGTTTAGAGAACAGGAAATTGCTATTAGAACTTACAGCAAATTGTTACTATTTTTTTCAATCCAAACTGTAAAATTTCGAGGTGTGTGCACCTGAGCAAAGAATGTGGGTCTATATCCAGTGTAGGCTATCCAACTGACTAAGGGAAAAGTGAGCTGCTTCTTGGCTTCATTTTGAAGGTACAACATGGCAGGAATGTTGCTCTTGGAATTTTAGAGTGCCTTCAGAGGCAATAGCAGAGATCTCTTAAGCCCAGAACAATGATGAAATAACTGGGACAATAATCATGGAAAGAGAAGGGCAAACAGCCTTTGAAGGAGAAAACATAAATTATAATCAATTAACATATCATCATGAAAGAAAAACAAAGAGCCTCAGTTCTGTAACATGGACACAACTCATCAATTAAAAGCCAGAAAACAAAAAACAATGTACTGACATCAGTCACCAGCTGAAGAGAAAGAGAGTAAAACAAGATGAGTGGAGATAATTTTTAGGTTTGTTGGGTGTTTTTTGGTGTTCTTTGTTTGTTTTATGAACACAAACTCTGTTTCTCAGACAGCATCTGTGCAGAGCATCCAAAGTGGTCAAGCAGCCCAGAGCATTGGCACAGGCCCCCAGGTTGGTCCCAGCAGGAGCTGCCCCAGATTCCTGCTCACCTCTCGGAGCATGGAGCTGACTTGCCACCACGCTGACTTGGGCTTTCAGCCTCTGAGCCTGTGTTCCTTTCACCTTCATCTCTTCCATATATAATTTCTCCTTTGGTAACTGCCCTGATAACCCTCCTGTTGAAAACAGGGAATAAAAGGTTTTTGAAGTTGTGATGTGCATGGTCCATTAATTTCATCTGGCTAACCTATGGACAGCTCTGGATATAAGGGTCAACAGAGCACCAAATCTGGTTATGAAACTGGTTCCTGAGGGGGAAAACATCATATTTACTACAAACTGCATTTTAAGACACCAGAACATTAGAACATTCCTTTTATTTGAGCTTAGAACCAGAAGTGCCTTTTGCGAAAATTGTCTCTATGTTTTTAGGAGTTTATAGTTTGCACAGTATTTTTTACTAAGTATGTGTATTCTCCACTACAAAATTATGCTATATGTATTTTCTCTTTAGATATTTCTAGAATTATATGCATCAAATGCCCCAAACATGCCATTTCTAAAAAATATAGTATCACCCCCTTACCCTGCAAAACATGGCCTGATGGGACAGAAATAAATGAAATGAAATTTCAAAAAGTCGTAGTATTCTCCATGACCTTACAAACCACAGTAGACTGATAAATTATCATATTACACTGTCAGTAGCAGCTGGCCCCAGAGGAGCCTTGCTAAAACAAATCCACTCATGAGATACACGAATGTGGAACCTGAGGGAGGAAGAAGCAAGCAAGGAAGAGGAACAATAATGAAGTATTTCTGAAAGAGGCCACCAAATATACTAGGAAAAGCAAGTCAAATTCTTGTGGGATTAAATTTCTGTTATGGGGGATGTCACCATTAAAAACATTTCCATCCACAAACAGAAAAAGCACCACTAAAATAAATAAGAATTATAAAAACAGTTGTTGTTTGTAAGGGAATATGACTAATTGGTTTGCTTAAAGAATTTAAATGGAAGGAGGGTGAGAAAAGTAAACTTTAATGCACTCTTACTATGGCTACCACTCAGCGTGACTTAGAGCAAAATCTAGGTTTATCATAGAGAATTCCCTATGCTGGTTCTTTCTTCATCATAATTTGAGAGACTAGAGGCATTCTGATTCTCTTTCCCACTATGTTAGAGAGAGAGATAAATCACTGGTGTTGATTTCTGGAGTCGCTGGAGCAGATAATTCTATATTCACCTCTCCTCAGAAGTAAAAAAGTCGTTGAAAGCATTCAGCTGCACTATCTTAAGGATCCCTAATAAAAATGTGTTCTTCCTTTCAGCAGAAACAAAGTTTTCCAGCTACCATGGAGGCTCCAGCCACGACATGAACTTCCATCCAGGTTTTCTTCCCATTCACCCAATAGCCTCAAGTTAGGTCCAGACACCTCTTGTGCAAGCACATATTCAATGCATCTACCTGTGTCCCCCGAGAGCGAGTGCCCCTCAAAGGGCACAGCCAAACTGGGGTTAAACCCTGCAAGATGAGCAGCAGCAGCTCTGCTCATCCACTGTCACACACACACTCCCTTAGGCTGCGCTTGCACAGCTGGAAGCCAAAGGAAAACTTGTCTTGTGAGCCAAACTGACCAGCATACATAAAAAACAGGTCCTACAAATACTATTTTTTGCATTCACTTCTTTGGCAAGCCTGCCTTTAAGGATACTCTGTTAACTTCTGAGTGGAAACGAAAAAAATCCGGAAGTAAAACTGACTCTTTCTGTGGCCTTTATAGCTGAAGGATAATTACTGCTGCATTTCCTAGGAAACAGCAATCTAATTATAGTAAGTATGCCTTTAAATGAAGGCTGTTTCTAATCCCAGGAAGTTTGAGGCTGATGTGGAAGACGGGAAAAATCAAAATGAAAATCTATCCAACCATATACAGCTGTTTTTAGATTTATCAGTTAAAAAAAAA
>VZTG01003867.1:137886-196266 GCA_013397845.1 Melanocharis versteri
AAAAAAAAAACAACAACAACAGAAAACAAGCCAAAAAACAACAGCAAAACCAAAGGATTTACCCAATTTTTCTAGGTCTGCTAAAGACAGATTTGTGCCCATTTGTGGAAGAGGCTGGTACATCTGGCTTTTTTTCTTCATTCTCTCGGGGTTGATCTTTGAATGTTCTTTCTTCATCTGTACCGGAAACTGTGTCTGCAGTGGAGGTGGAAAGAAAATAAAAAGTAAACTTCTGCGCAAAAACCACAGCACACGTCAAACAACCTACAAAAATATATAATGAAAAGACCTCGGGGGCTCCTTGGCTTTTCCTTTTAATAAAATAAAACTTTAGCTTGAGATGTTCCTCATTTTTAGCTTTCGTTTGAGCTATGCTTCCAAATTTATCTGTGACAATATTTAATAACCAAAAGACCTGAAATTTAATTTTGAAATGTACAGTATCTTCTGTGTTGAATGAAAGAATGTTTTCGTAATTAAAATGTTAGTTCAACTAGGAGCAAGGTGTGGGAAAAATGGCTTAAACATATTTTTCAATATATCTATCAAGTAACAAACACAAACTACCCCATCTGACCACTGACATAATATCAAGAACTTACACACTTGCCAGTTTTACAGCTTCTGAAGCACAGAGATATTGGCAAGGTCTGTATTTTCCAAGGAGCAGGTTTGCACCACGTATTTTTTCCAGTGGCAGTAAACCAGTCCCTCTCCTTACAAACTAGGGGATAAAGTTAGGGATAAATGCTACACCTGAAAAAGACTACCTAAAAGCTTCTGTGTTCAGAGTGAAGGAGTTAAGCAAGTACAAACCATCAGCCTTCAGGAACAACTCCTGTTTCTTACACCAGTGGTCCTGTGGTACTCTGGAAGGTACCAGAGCAGCTCAGACACACGGTGCTGTGCTTGGCCAAGACAGACAGACTACTTACTGTACCTAAAAATGCAGGTGCAGCTTGTTTGAGATACCTGGGCAGAAGGAAAATCTGAATACCAGATAGCCTGGATATAACCCATGCTCCAGCAGACAGCACAGGAGCTCACATTTACCTTTCTTCTTCAGAGTTGAAAAAGAAAATATGAGTGATTTTTACACACCACTACCACAAATCAGGGAGCCAAAGGTGAAAAATGGCCTGGTTGAGATCTCTCCACACAGCCAAACTTCCTGGCAGGAACTGAGAATGAACTTTCAGAGTCTCTGCTGCTGGGCTTTGCAGCTGAAAAACACTGTCTACCTGTTTGGACAGTGAATTTTTCAGCAGCTCCCTATCTCCACACAGATACTTCTTTCATATAGGCCTTACCTTTCCCAAATATTGATCATTCACAAATCACTGTATAGTAAGGCACAAATAAAAAATTAAGATTAAAATACTGATTATACTTACAATTTCCACAGTCAGGAACAAAATACAAGTCAAACACTCAAGAAAGAAGGTTTCAAGCATTTAAAGCACAAGCAAATTTCCCTCTTGAGGTCCCTACCTGGGAATTTGTGTAGGATAGACTGTCTGACAACATCAGTTCCAAGATTTGACTGTTTGAAGCGCTTTGCTCTCTCTTCAAAAAACCATTCTCCTGTCACTATCCGCAGCTCTCTGTACGAGGAAAATTAAAAAAGCCATCGATATACACACATTAACAAACTCGGCAAACCAAAGCTACTGCAGTTCATCAATCAACTGCCATGCTCACAAATTCTGGACAACATCTGCACAACCCAAAATGAAGTGTAAAGAGATTGATTGTAGAGCTTGGGATAATAGGACACATAGCAGAAAAATAACACCTTACTTTGTGAATGGAAAGGAATTTTTAGTAGATGGAAATTTACTTGGCAAAGAGGTGTTTCAACCACGTTTACAAGATTCCTGTAAAAACCACAGAACATACTGCCATCCTAGTCTTCTGTGAACTACTCAGTGTCACAGTTTTCAGCATCTCCAAACTGACGAGAGACATAGAAACAGCAACAGTGGATTGAGGGAGAAAATCCCCCACCAAAGCTCCTGCCAGATGAGTCAGCAGCTCATGGACCCTATGTGGTTGTAGGCAGGTTGCTGCAAGGCCATACATATTTTTCATTTCTAGTTTTATATGCTGACACTATATGCAGTTTCTTCACACGGCAGTGCTGCTGTGAGTTAGCTGTGTGCCAGAGGTTCAGAGCAGTGGAAATTTGTCTTTGCTGCTGTTCTGGATAATGCTGCTTTTTCTGGCTTCAAATCCTTTTACCTATACTAGCAATTAAGAAAACCTGCCCTGGCATTGCTGCTTTTTTTGCTGGGTATATTTTTATGCTGGTTGTCAACCTTTTCCTGAATTAGTTTCATTATGGCACAGCATCACCATTTCTACTGCCTCACTACACACAATTGATGGCAAAAAGCTACTAATCATGAATACTCTAATAAAAAGCAAATAAACAAACTAATAAACCCCAAACATTAAAGACAGATTTAGCTCCAGACACGTTCCTGCTTACTGTTCAATAAGAAAACTTATTTTCAAACCTCTACCGGAAAAGAAATCATCCAGTCTCTTGGGCATGAAAATTACTACAGATGGATTTAGAGCACTGATCAATATCTCCACTATTAAGTTATTTCTGAGTCATGCCTGAATGGAGTTTTACTTCAGAACACACCAAAAATTACAGAATAACATCCTGACATTGGTGAAAAGGCCCTAATATTATCAGTTTGTCCTAACCTGTTAATGAATCATGCATCTTTGCATGACTCACTAAAAAAAAATTTGAAAAATCAAAACCCCAAACCCATGTCCACAAGCATGGAAATAGATTATTGCCTTATCTTGTTGTTGCAGACTCCTAGTGACAAAACCCTCCATAATTCATCATTATGGTCATTCAGTCATTATGAAAGGTATTAAATAAAATCTTTTTGCTTCTACCAGGAATTTTTAAATTACTTCTGTTGGTTCCAAACACTGGAAAGGATTCACTTCATTAAAAACCCTGCCTGGCCTGGCTGGTGGGAAAAATGTTTTTTCTCTGAATATGTATTTTCACAATTCCCTTACAGCACGTTCTTCTCCGTGCAGTTATTTTATACCAAGATTTACGGTATGTTTAATGTTTTATATCAAACCATAAACCTTCCAGACCTTTCACTATACCATCAAATTCTACTGCAATACAAATGATATATCACATTACAGTATGATCTATATGGTTCATTCATTTTTTTCCTCAGTCACCACCAAGTTTGACCATAAAACTCCACAAGGGCTGTTTTCCCCTTGGATGGAGATTTCATGCATCCCTTATACCTCACTAGAAATACTTAACTTGATAAGATCAGACGGAGCAGTGCCCTCATCCTTATCCACAGAAGCATCTTCACCCTGCTCTGAGCCCTGACAACCTGAAGGAGGTGTGACCTTCACCCAGGGTTTCAGCAGAGTTGGAGGCTGCCCCACACAAAGCTCCAGGCTTTTACAACCAGACCTTGCAATTATTTTCACACACTGCCCTGATAGTGACACCTACCTGGGTTGCTGTGATGCATGGAGGGGCAGCTCTTTGCCACAGAGCCCCTGGAGAGCCACTGCCTACATTTTTCTGGCCAGATGTGAACAGTGCTGAGGGAGAGAAAACCTCTCTGGTGCCTCCTGCACCACAGGTGCCCAGGGGCTTTCAGCCTGGGTGGAAGGGTGGCTGACACCAGTGTCTGCTTGTTTCACTGCCCAGTAGTTGTATGATCTGATGTGGAGATTTGACCCTGCAATAACAGGACCAAGAGCTCGGGGAGAGTCATGGGGGCTGGAGAGACTGAGGGAGCTGCAGACAAGGGAGGGATGGTTGGGGCAGCTGTGGAAGGAGACTGGGAAGGAAGAGGTTGGAGGACTTGGCTGTGCAAGGAAGGATCAGCAGTGGTGGTGCAGGTGGAGGCAGGTCCTCCCTCAGCATCCATCCCTGGGAGAGGGCCTTCCTCTCCTCCATTCCACTGTGGTGTGGGTCGCCTGCAACCTTAGAGCTCACCATCAGCCTCCCTCTCTGTGTCCCCACTCCACCCCACACCATCTGAACAACCTCTCCTACTCCTCCCTCTGGTACTAAAGCAGCCTGCAAGACGGGAAAGGATGGCACCAGCCTGGGAGCGAGGAAGGAGGACTGTGCAGAAGGACTTTCTCTTCCTCTTGCCTTCCCCATGTAACTACGGACCCAATGCTCATCTTCCTCACACATCAGCTGTGCAGGGAAGGGATAGATTAGTTTAGTTGGGCTACAACAGTTGATCTCTTAATCTTCTGGCAAAGGATAACTAAGCAATCTACTTCTCTTAAAAATCTCTCTCTGCCATCTGCAACCTGCCACTGTCAAACAGCCTCAAATTACACAGCTCGTGCCCTCTTGCTTAGCCAAAATATTCCAGGACACTGCTGGCAAACACAAATTGGGCCCCTAGGAAAAAGGAGGGTAAAAGTCCCTTTTTCAGGGCTGAGCAGGCAAAGGAGTGTGACAGTCACTACAGTGACAAAGCTGAACCATGTGCCCATTCAGGTAATGACAGCAAGCTGAACTGCCCCCCTTCTTCATTAGACTGATGTCATTAAGATCCACATCACCAATGAGGTGCCAACTCCTCAGCAGGGCTACTCTGGAGAGGCTCACAGCCATTCTGCTCTGTCTTCACCAGAAGAATGAGGTCTGAGGTAAAACACAGACAACTCCCTCAACTGAGGCACAAAACACAGCAAATAGAGGGAGAATTGCTTTGCTTCAGCCAGGTGCTTCACCCCTCAGGCCAGCCCTGCTTATCCACAGCGAAAGGGAAAAACCAACAGGCACTGACATCCAGCCAGTGCGAGTGCTGCATGAAACAAGAGGCCTCAGCCCTCACTTCAGACCTCCATCCTTATTTTCATCTGTGTTACTGTCTGTCTTGAGATCCTGACTTCAGCTGGCAGGGCTATTTTGCAAAAATTGCCTTACCCAACAGATCCATTTCTGCAAAAATCTCACTTTCTAATGAAATAAGGGGAAAACCCCCAAGCTTTGCAGCTTTGAATTTCTAGTGCTCTACTACTATTGGGTGTATTTTTCATGTATACTGAACAATCCACATAGAGACTAGTGTTCATGTTATCTTAATCACTCATACATGTCAGGAGTACCTATTAAAAGAATTTTTGTTCCACACATAAATAGAAATTACTTCAGATCAAATGATTGCCTAAGTCTCTGACTTGAAGTTTGAATTTCATAATTGCATTTGACATGCTGAATCAAAAAATTGAAGCGCAAGACCTAAACAGTCTTATAATAATAATGTTATTTCCATGCAATTATGACAAGGGGAGTCTCTCTCCTACTGAGATGGAAGAAAGATGCACTATTTCAGATACAGGATTTAAATGAACCCTTTCTGTCTAATAATTGTTTCAGGTGAAAAGAAACAAGGCCTTTACCCAACAGTACATTGAATCAGTGCTTGCAGGTTTGGTTTTATTGTTTTGTTGTTTGCAAAATGGGCCCAAGGTCCATAATACTGCAGATCATGGTATCTGTATGCATTTCATGATATATGTATGCATTTTCTTTACTTTCTCAGTTAGATGTAGCTCATGATGTAAACAACATGTATAATTTCTACCAAAAGAGGATTTAGACTGGACTTCCAAAGTGTTCAACAGATGCTGATGTCAGCAGCTTTAAAAATATGGAAAACAATGTTAAAAATTGTAATAACAGCAATTTTTACATGATTGCTCTTTCCTATGCTCAAAACAGCCAGGAAAATTCACCTTCAAGTAGCTAAGTTCAGTACCAAATACTTTCGGCACCTGCTAAAGTCCTTCTACGTTAATCACTGATCCACCTACTCACATCATCACGTGAGAGGGAGCAGGTTACAGTTCTGTGCTTCTTCCCCCTCTGTGATCTGCTATTAAACAAATTAACTTTAATGACACACTGCTCAGTTTAAAAACAGAACATAACCTATGGTCTGTCGCTGTCAAAACCTCAGATTTTCCACTCTCATTTTTGCAAGGCATTTCATGGTTAAATACCCCAGTTAATAACAAAAAAATCCACTTAAGATGGAAAGTCCTGATTGTTACTTTAAATTATTTCTCTAGGGCAAAGCCCCACGTTGGTAAAACAGTTTCATCTCCATTTGATCATCATGTCTAACTCACATCCACAGCAGAGGCAGGAGATTCAGCCTACCTTCCTTTCCATCCCCTGTTCCTCAAGTTATTTTACTTCCTCCTCAGGAAGAAAATGTGGGGAAAAAATGGCAAAATCAAAGGCTGGATAAAATGTAGCTCTTGTTTGAACATAACAAAGCATATACCCTCATCTTTGTATGTACTCAATTCCACAGAGTATTTTCTATGACATAAATTAATTCCACTGTAAGCTTTATTATGCTGTGAGGCTATTAAACAGAATTTTTTGACCCTGTGAAAAGAAGGCAAACTTGCCTAGAAGTTACTAAAATAAAATTATAAGAAATTTGAAAAGCATTTGAATACTAAAAACATTGGAAATGCCTCTATTTTTAGGCTCCTAATGGGAATAAATGTTACTAAGAGATGCTGATGAATTTTCATGGCATGTTAAGACAGCATAATTATACCAAAGATGAAGATAATTTTCGCATTAATGCTTTGTATTGCTGTAATAACTTGGGCTACCTAGGCATTTGATATATAAAGGCAGTGCTCTCAGATACCTAGACACACTTTCAAAAAGAAATGCAGACAGCATCAAGATGTGAAATATGCTTGTCAGAAGACTGCTGGAAGAATTTTATTTCCCTCGATCTATTGATCATTTTGTCTGACAAATTAAAACACCAGCTGATCATAATTCAGGAAGATACAGGGGGAAAAAAGAGATTTTAATGGAAAGTTTCTCTTGTAACACCCATGTTTGAAAGTTCCTGATGACCTCAGTTCCTTGTATGCAGGGAATGGATAAGAAAGATTCCTCTTTCAAGTGCATTACTACATACAGGCTCGATTTACCTCATTAAATCACTATTTTACAACATGACTATCGAACACAATCACATGGGTAAAGACTATCTTATTTCCTGACCTTAGCTAGAGAACTGAGTTTGGCTGAAGACTTAGATGTAATCCTTCTTGGCCTGTAAATGCTTTCTCTTGAGACTTTCTATTTTAGCTGGTAACAACACCCATGAGGGGCAAAATCCAACTGAGTAATTTTCTCTTTGTGGGCATTCAAGGGAGATATCCTTTGGCAGTAACTGTAAACTATAAGACAACTTACATATAAACCTGTTTGCTATACTTAAAAATACTGATGAACCTCTCTCACTATTCATATTCAAATGTCTTTCCTCAAATTCACTAAATCTCTTTTTTTGAACACCTTTCAGAGTGTAATTAATGCATTGTAATGAGCTTCCCCATCACCATAAACTGTTTTTCAGGCAAGTCTGTCTCTGGAGAAATGACAGATGAAATGCTCTAAATATTATTCTATAGAAGTTGTATTCTCTTGTTGCCAGATGATGTTCTGATTGACAGATGAACAAAGAGATTGTATTATTAAATGAACTGGGATCTCACCACTACAGCCACCATCGTGTTACTATGTTTTGTTTGGGGTTTTTTGATTTGTTCAGATAATAATATTATGCCTTACCACACACTTATAAAATTAGCATATTGAAATCACTGTTCCTCAAATCAAAGTGAGCACGCTTGCAGTTTGCCACCTTTTTTTTTTTTGGTAGCTGAACATAAATCCACCATAAATGTTAAAGCAATAACAACATTTGACTCTAGGCCATGTGACAAAATGCCCTTTCGCTGTACTACAAGTATCCCAGACTCCAGTGTCAGGACTGCACAGGCAGGACTCAAAAGCTCATAAGGGAAGAAAGGTCAAAATAGATTAAATGAAGCAACGGGCAGAAGTTGGCTGATATTACCCATATTCTTTTTATTGACACAACACGTTATTTGTTTCTGCAACCATTTTGATTATCTGTGTAATTCAAGGGATTTCTGCAGTAATTTGTGCAATACTTGTCTTTTTGAAAGAATTGACTCCCCACCCAGTACCAGACCTTCTTCTCTGACATCAAACGTACTAATTAAGTTCTTCAACACTTCTGAAAAAACTTCTGGACATATTCCTGCAGGTGTAATTCATGACTGTGTAAAAGGGCTTGTACAAGCTACTGCTATGACCATCACCCTAAATAGAACCTCAAAGACACTCCTGAGCACAATTTGGGGAGCACAGCCATGAACTAGTACAGCATCAAGACTGTTAAGGGTTCACAAAGGCCATGAAGATTTCTCCCTGACTTTTAAGGCTCTCACAGTCTGTATGACAGCAGACATACACATCATAACAACAGTTCAACCTGGCTCTGCCAAAGGAACAGCTCAGCAGGTGCTAGAGTCCATACAGATATCAACATAATCAAGGCTGCTAAAAGAGGGACAGAGGAGATGGACAAATAGAAAAGTTTTCCAACACTCTTTGGAAAGCATGGTGAAACAGTCCAATTTGACAGACACAAACACTGTATGCAGGTCAGTGCTACAGAGCTAAAAGATTTTTCCACTCTTCCTGCCTTTTTTTTGCTACTTATAAAGCATAAATATATCTTTACACTGGATTATTTTCTTTTCCTTGCCTTCTGCCTTTTCATCTTGTCAAAGGCCCTATTAACTTAATCAGCTCCTCCATCAACTGTAATTCAAAAAGCCTAAAAATCCTGATTCCCCCTGCATTTCTCACTTGAGAGAAAAGCAGAACTGAAGTAATTTAAATGAGAACTATGCACAATGATGTAACTGAAATGCCTTTCCCGAACTTCCATCTCCACACTGCCCACACAGAAGATAATCTCTCTGTGTACTCCCAGCAATGTAAAAGACATTTTACACATCATTAACTGTCATATAGTCTTGCAGAAACACTGCAAATGAACAAAAAGAAAGGAGAGAGAAAGCTTTCAATTTAATAGAGATACTCAACATGGACAGAACTTTAGCAACTGGCAAAGTCTAGCACTTTGCAAGCAAATTACAGCATGGTTTGTAACAACCTGAAGGCAGGCTTCAATCAGAATTAATTGTCAAGGTGATTGCTGAGACCACCGCTTGGCACGCAGAATTGCAGCACAATCAGGAGAAGCAGAGGTCACATATGTTTTGAGAATTTGCCTCACTCATCTGTCAGCTCCAGACCAGGACCATCTTTATTGATGTCATCCTCCCCAAGAGAGGTTTATCTAACGTGTTGTAAAACAACATTCTGCAACCCTTCCAAGTTATGTCAATGCTCATACCGTCTAACCTACATCCTTTCGCTGCAATTTAATATCACATCACTTTTCTTACCCAAAGAGGGGTCATAGGACAGCCTGTAAGCCACTTTCTGTAGATTTAAAACTCAGGTATTTTTGGTCTTCTCTTGCCTGGGCTGAACACCTGTGACTCCTTCCATTGCTCTGGACATCCTGTGTGCTAAGCTTCATTATTTTCTGCTGAACTTTCTCCAGGTGGCCAGTATGAATTGTGATACACGGAAATCGGCAGGTACTGCACATAAAATAGCATTTTATCATGTCTTTTACAGGCCATAATTTGGCTTGTACACCATTGTGTGATGCTCAATTTTTCTACAGTGGAAAATTCTGTTGATTCATGTTCAGCTGTTATCCAGTACAATACCCAGATCCTTTCCTAAGGAACAGCTGCATAAGCTGTTTTTATCCTCATTTTATGTTTCTGCAGCTGCATTTTTTCCCAAACGTAGTACTTCCATATGCCCATAGGGAGCCATCACTTGCTTTACCTTCAAACCACTTCTCTAAATTCTAAGCATCACTTTGAAACCTAATCCTGTCCATCAGCACGCCTCGAGCACTTCTCAGTTTTATGTCTCCTGCAGGTGTAACTGGAAAACTCATCTGCTGCTTCAAGGTCCTTAACTGGAATATCTAATAGTAATAAACCAGGAAATATTCTGCTCTATATCACTGGGGTTTTAAAAGGGTTTTTTTGTTTGTGTGTGTGGTGCTTTTTCAGNTTTTTGACAGTGAAATGTCCATAACCATGCTAAAAACAGAGCCTTATAATTTTCCAGGCAGGTCTGCAATCACACTGGCAGAATTTATCTCAGGGCACAGCTACCCTAATTTGTCAGCCTATTAGAATGGAACAAGAGAGAGTATCAAAAGGTTAACTTCAGCCGAGTTATAAGACAGCAACAGATCCTCCTCTGTCACCTATCAAAGGTGGAAATTAAATTGGTTTTGACATTATTTGTTCTTGAGCCAGCTCTTACTCATCATCCTTGTCTCAGCTTTCAAACAGCACTGCTACCCTTTCTTTCAGTGTTTCTAGAGAAATTAGTGTGGCAGGGTCAACAAATCCCTTGTTCTTTTCTTCATTTTTAAAGAGTAGCATTGTGTTTGTTGTTCTCCGTGCTGTCATCTCACCTGCACCCCCTCACTTCTGAAAGGCACAGCACTGACATCATCTCAGGAACTGCCCGAGGCAAAATGCAAGGAGATCAGCCAGGCCCCCACCAATTTAAAATCATTTCACAAATCAAACACTTGAACATTTTTCATCTTAAGAGGTGAGACACTGTCCTTTGGATGTGCCCCACTGGATGCAGAGGAGGTTAAGGCATCTACTTAAAAATGGATGCAACCTTCTAAGCTAAAGTTAGAAGACAAAAACCCTAAACTCCATGCCCTGCTCTGTTGATTTTCCACTAACTGTCCAGGTAGCCAAAGTCTTGACAGATCTAGCAACTTGGGTTCACTTCCTGGAACAATTTACAGAAAACCTTCCCTTTCTGATCTCGTTAGTTTGATGGTCTGTAAAAATAAATATCCCTCCAACTCCTTTTTAACTCATCTCTTTCTTGTATCATCCAGTCTTTATATCAGAATACATAACTGAGTTTTGTTGCACAACAGGTTCCTCCTTTGCTTCATGGTTATCTCACCAAGTCAAGGGAAAAAATCCCATATTACCAAACTGATCAAGTGAATTATCTTTCCAAGTATACACCAAGTCTTTGGAAGACAAGCTAGTTGAAACTGGCTTGGAATTGGGAAAAAGAGATAGTGCAGCCAATAAACCCCCCAGATAAGCCTCTCCCCTTGTGTATTCTCTGTGCACACACTTTGGTGCTCAAGGGATGTACGAGGGTAACACCAGCACACGATCACTGACACGGCCGTGACCTCCAAACGCGGTTATGAAAGCTGCCCAACTTACGCGATCTTGGCACACACCGAGCACTTCCACTGCCCGTCAGCTCCCGCCACACGACACGTGCTGCAAACTCGGAGTTTGCAGGTCTGGCACAGCTCTCCCCTGTCGAAGATGAAGCCCAGGCTTTTCTGGCAGCGAACACAGACCCTGCTGTTGTCCTGCTGAGAGTGGCGGTTTCCGCCTTTCCTTCTCGCTTCCAGAAGCTCATTTTTCAATTTCCTAGAAGTGAAAAAATAAAATCTTTTAATTTGGAGATTCAACTCAATGATCTGTAAGAACTTATTAACAAATTAGGATTTTATGCTAAAAATATAAGACATGAGTAAGTGCAATTTTTTTGGTTGTATTTGCTGTATTTCTTGACACACACATGACGCAGAATAAATCTATCCTCCAGCTGTCAGACACGCAGTCAAGAGGAAAATATGGTAGATCACTATAAGTAACTGCAGATAGCTGAGAAGTTCTGGAACACTGATAAACTATCTTTGCTTGTCCCTCATCAATAATTCAAGTCATGCTGAGCCGAGGTTGACAGCAACTCAGAACTGAGACTATCCAATGCATCCACAGAAGGAAAAGAAGAAAATATTTTCTGCAATTAATGTGCATTTAATAATATGCCGGTGCAGGGATAGTTAGGAGTACATATGCAATTCTGCACCAATTATTCCAAGCCTAAAAAGAGCCCAAACCAAAACATCTAAATAGATAGTGGTGTTATGCTGTGATGCCACAATCAAAGTGAAAAAAGGAGAATGCCAGTTTAAGCAGTGTGACTTCCAGATCTTACCAGTTCTACCATTGACTCTACAGAATAAAAATATTTGTGTTTAAAATGCAATTTTGAAGTCTGTAGTTTCAACGGCACATGAGCTGGGTCCTTAACAAGAAAATAACCATAAGATGTAACTAAGCTCAGTGGCTGCTAAGTTCTTTCAGTTTTTCATGCCTGGGTGTTGCTGTGTCCCCATTACTGCACCCTTCCCTATGCTTCCTTTCATGCCCATCATCAGCCAGGAGCCCCCAAAGTCCCTTGGTCATGAAGCACTCCAGCTCTCTGAAATCACTATCTCTGTACACACACAGATGCCTAAAGGGGGATTTAAAAAGCCTGCTGCCACTTTCGCCTAGAGATCAGTAAAATGGTGTCAGAAGAAAAATACATGGAAGATAAAACCAATAAAAGATTGCAGGTTGCAGCCCAGCAAAGCAGGCCAGGAACATTGCTTGGGCCACCAGGGAGTCAGCTCTGACAGAATTAGGTCATTTGTGGATACACTGCCTTGCTAAAAGGTTGGCCAGCATTTTGCTTCCCAGTGGGATCCCGTGAACAACAGCTGCTCTGCAGCCACCTGACCTGTGGATGCTCAGCCTCTGACAGCTTTAGAGAAGGGGCATGT
Organism: Melanocharis versteri; assembly: GCA_013397845.1. Taxonomy (NCBI): domain Eukaryota; kingdom Metazoa; phylum Chordata; class Aves; order Passeriformes; family Melanocharitidae; genus Melanocharis; species Melanocharis versteri. Next base: position 150,552 of record VZTG01003867.1, read on the forward strand.
CCAATCCCTCCAGGCAACAACTGCAAATCCCAGTCGAGTGATTTCCTCTTACAGGGCTCTATCCAAAAGTGAGTGCTTCATCCAGCTTTAGACCCTTCTCCCACATCCAATCCAAGCAGCCTTTCTCTCATGCCAGTGCCTTCAGGAGTCTGTCCAGGCTTCACGAGCTTTCTTGGTACTTTGCTGACTGTTCTTGCAGTTTATTGATTGCATCTTACATCTCCCTGCTTCTTGCAGAGATGCATTTGGTTCCAGGCACGTGTCCATTTCCTTCTGTCAGCCAGCTCCAAATGCAGAGAGGTGACTTGTGCTGTGAAAGCTGCCAGTGGTGCTGGGTGTTGCCACTGAACACGGGGAAGGGAGATTATCTCTATTGTTGCCAGCCTCATCCTTGGATCTACTTTCCATGCAAGTCTGCCTTCAAACATCAAAAGAGAACCCATCTGCATCTTCTGGACTGAGAACTGAAGGCAGCCCCACCACCACGCACCACCAGAATGCTCCTGACCACACCACTTCAAAAACAGACACCACATCTATCCACCTGAATAACAAATACGCCTTTAGGTGCTTGTGAAGACACCTAATTACCACCGAGGTTATGGTCACTCGCATCTCACTAAACATCAAACAACATTCACAAATGCTTAACGATTTACTGTCAGCCCTCCAGCAATGTGAACGGTCAGAGATAAAGTCCTACATGGCCACTGCGAGTACCAGCTGACCTTAGGGAAATTTGTTAAAATTGATTGTGCTTTCACCCAGCGAGAGGGATTGCAGCCCTTCCCAGGTTCAAATTCACCTTGCCCTGGACTTTTGCAGTGACCCAAGGAGCTGGGATTCCTGGGGACCTGTCTGACCTGTCAGGACTGAGGCCAAGAGGGCATTGTGCACATCGGCCTTTTCCACATGCTTTGTCACTAGGTCCTCTGTTCCACCCAGCAGCAGGCCCACACCTTTCCCAGCCTTCCTTTAACCTCCATTTTCCCAATAACAATGTTCTCCTGCCAATCTCACCTAATGGGATTGCTAGCCTGAGCCACCACTTCTTTACTTGATCATTGGTCACTCTCTCTCCACCTCATCTTTTCATGGTCTCCTGTCAAAGCTGTGACTTTTTACATAGCAAAACTGCCAATGAATGTTCAACAGAGAGTCTTTGAGAGACAACTGTATTTTCACTTTTTATTCAGGTTTGCAAAGATTTGGTCAATCATGTACCAAAGAAATAAAGAGGCACAAATAATTCAGTTCCAGTTGCTCTTGGCACTTGAGCACCTGCATGCAAACCAAGCACCTGATCCTTATCCAAGTGTCAGAGTAACTCAGAAGATGAATTTTGTTAATCCTCAAATCTCAAAAGGGTTAGAATATTATGCATTAGCAAAAGCTCATTTTTTCATAACAGATTCATTTCCAGTGGCTTATTTTTATTTTAAAAAATTAAATTAATCATGACCCATTGCATTTTAGGAACTTGACAGGGAGTTATTGGCAGATTGGCAGTTGCCATCTTTTTGCAATCATTCCTGTGTCCTGTGGACTGCATTCACGTGTCTAATGGTGAAACAAATCCTCCACTGAACTCCTTCCACTCCAGCCTTCTCCCTCCTCTCTGCAACTTTCAGGCCCTTCTGCGCTTAGTTAGAAATACTATTGGGCACAAAATCTGTTTTAAATAGCTCCAGTTTAAAATTAGGAAATCTTTATCAATCCAAACCAATAAACAGAGCATTTAAAAAACCCCCACTTGCTCAGAGATCAAATTTTGAAAAGCTTACCAATATTCTTTTGACATGAAAAAAGCATTATTCCCACTATCCAGTAGTGGTGATTGCAACAATACTTCCCACTGCTTATGTGATACACAAACTAAAATTCTTATGAGGTGATAGCTGTTCTGCTAACAGCGCAAATTCTGAGAAGCGTTTTTTTTCTTATTTTTGAATATAAATTGCCTTTGATGACTTCCAGAGAACTGAGAGAAAATAAATCAACCCACACTTTCTCCACTCAATTAAACAAATAAAAGACAAAAAAATAAAAAGCAACAAAGAGTGCATGGACAGATACACTGGATATGAACTTTCATTTGAGATTCCCTATATTATTTGTTGAGCTGAACTATTGATTGACTGCAACGAATATATTCATATCTTACGAAAATAAAAAAATGAACTGTCTCGAGGGCCAGGAAGAGCAGGAGGAGGTGGGTGAGTCATCTGAAAAAATCCATCATCATACCAATCCCTAAACAAGCACAGCTGAGCTGCACTGCTTGCACTGTACCCAAAAGGGATAACAAATGCAGCCTGTAGCTGCACTGACTTACCACTACATTTATCTCCCGGGGCAGGAACCAGCTGAATTATAAACACCCCATATCCTTTTGCCAGTCTAACATTTACACTCTCCATAATTTTAGAGGAATACATTTAAAGATGGAGTTAGGTATTTTTAATCGCAAATATTAAACAAGAATTAATCTTTATCAATCTTCTCCCAGTAATATGAAAGAGAAAATAAAACTCAGCAGAAGCCAATTTAATAGGCTTCTGGAGAAAAAGAATCCTATCATTCATTGAAGTTTCTAAACCTTCTATTACAATGGCTGTTTGATAAAAGATAGCTATTAAAACAAATTCGATTCTGTCAAGGATAACAGAATATGTAGCCATTTTTCTAAATTGCAAATTTATATTAAGATCCCTCTACTGTCAGAGAAAATATGTTAAGCACATTGGAGAAGAGTTCTGTTGTGACCAGTATTGCAGATAACACTGAATGTCTTAACCTGAGCCTTTCCAAAGGCCCGTGTAAAATATCGCAGCAGAAAAAAAAAACAAAAAGCCCAACCAAAGAAGCCAACTCCAGAATTCATAACTCTTGGCACAGTTGCCCACCAGCTACTAGTCTTCAATAATGTAGGTTATATGGAGAGTGTGAGAATTAGTCACCATCGGAAATTCTTTCACCACTGGGGGATTGTGGCTCTCGAAGAACGCAGGACAGCAGAACAGGCGCCCCTACCCTTAGAGTACTGGCAATAGTAACTACTCTTGGTGGAAAAGTCTCTGATTCAAAGAATAACAATGTGTTAAACTGTGTTAAATACACCTGACAAATGACTGAGCTGCCAGGAACTTTGTAACTTCCCATACAGGTACAGCTGGCCAATGTGCCTTAACACAAGGGCTCCCTCCTTCAAATATTTAAAGGCAGTTTTATGAAAATGCAGACTGTGAACCATACCGTATATGTTATCCTGCAACAATTTTGTGCTTAGAAACATGTCCAAATGTATACTCAGCAGATAAGTCACTTCCCATGCCCAGTCCTCAAACTTCTGTTTTTCTGAGGTGCTTGCCTGTAGCTACCACATGGTGGTATCCATGCTAACAATTTCTCCTGCATTAATACCCTAAATTGCTTCCATGGATCTCTTTGGACTGATGAGGAGATGCCATTTTATTCAGATGAAAAGGCAGGAATGCTAACTTTCCTTGTCAATACAGATCTGGGGCTGGTGCAAAGCTTACACAACTTCTGGCAGCCTAAATGCTGAGGGAGAGGTTCAAGCAACAACCCATCAAAGCCTTTTCCTTGGACAAAACTGCAACGTTCCTGCTTTGCTTCCTCAGCGCAGCAATTGTTACTCTGATATCTCCTCTAAAAGCAGGGCATTCATAGCTTTGCTCCATAAGGAATGGAAAGGAACTTTGTATTTTAAACCCTAAGAAAATAGTTAAAGTGAGAATTAATGATTTTATTCAAATAATCTTAGCAATGGAAAAAAACATGATCGTAATTCAACTGACATCAAAAGCATCATAAAGCAATGTTTAGAACACTGCAGGTTATTTGTACAAGTGAACTATTTACAGCTTCAAATCAATATTCAATGAAAACTTTCAGTCATGCAAGATGCACACTTCAAGTTAAGAACATAAACCATAATCTTTAGTAAGGAGGTTGATTATTTTTATTAGCAAAACTAGACCCCAGAAAAAGAACTTGCTGCTCTCTGTGTTTCTCTCTCATGTGGCTGAAATAACTGCATCAAATAAAAATACAAGGACCACCTGCACTCCAGAACACAAGTATGAGCAGTGACAGTAAAAACAACCCTTAGCAATTTCATTATTAGAACATCCTGCTGCATTTACCATTGCTTTCATAATGAATAGAAAGGTCTTTTTAATTCACAATGGCTTTTGAAAACCAATAGGAACAGAAAAAAACCAATTATCCAGATAGATTCAGAAAGAACGGAACAGGATAATAAGAATTCTTCAGTACCATGTACAAGTAAGCATCTTCCCAGAGTGGAAAATGCCTTAAAAATAAATTCAAAGGGACTTGCTCTTTTGCAAAGTACTTCAATAAAGTATATAACAGATTGTACCAAATGGAATTTTAAAGACAACAAATGTTCCTCTGAAGTATGCTTATAAGCCATCATTAGAGATCCTTGCCAAGTTGTACTGAGAAAGAAAAATTAAAAAGTCTCCTAGGAAGCAGTTAACCATCCAATTCTTTATAGTTTTTATATCCTGGAAGTCTTTTATAGATCACATTCCACTGTTATCAGGTAAAGTATGGTCTAGTGACAACAAATCCGAGGCCAAGTGGTTCATACACAGGTGCTAGAGGTATGCATAAGCACCACATTGCATAATTAATTATTCTAATTAGCATTATATTTCAGATTAACTTGATTTTGAACATTTTCTTAGGGTGCTTCTTCCATTTTTACTAAAACACTGCTAAGCCAATACCACCTGTGACTTCACTGAACTGTATTGAACTGTACCCTCCAGGGACGCCTCAAGTTCCCAGACTCAGTAGGTTTGGCAGAGTGAATTCCAGCAGTGCCATAAAATTTGGGGGGTTAAGACATCATATTTAAAAAAAAAAAAAAAAAAAAACAAAACAAACCAGCAACAAAAACCCCCCCGAACTAACCGAATGAAACAAAACCAAAAAAAACCCCACAAAACTTCAGGAGCTTTGACTTTCCATTTGAGATTGGGAAATGACAGTAGTAGAAAGGAAAGCTTTCTGGGGCTTTAGGAAGCCACTGATCTGATACACTCCATACTGATGCCTTTGACACGTGACTGTCGGCACATCACACATTTCCAAGGCCAACACCTCAGAAAACCAAAATATTTTATTTGAAATTTTTATCTTATGGCTAAATAGAGCAAAATGCCTGGAACAAACAGTGCTCCATCTGTTTTCTTCTTCATCTCACAAACCATTAAGGAGACAAAATTATTAATTTGCCCACACCACCTTAAAGAAACACCTTTCCTTCCAGTGTGGCAACAGCAGGAGCAGCCAGTTTTCACTGTCTCCTTTTAAATGAGACACTGTGTTCCTTCAGGTGAATGGGCTGCACACCAACAGGGCCATTGCACTTAGACTTGGTTCAGTTGAAGGGAAAAAGCTTTCAAAACCTGTGGCTAACTCTGCATAGATTTCCAAATAACAGTTTCACACAGTCAAAGCCTCAGCAGGTGCTGAACATAGATCTTCGCAATGCACAATGTCTAAAATGCTTTCCAGAAAATCAAAGGGAAGAACAATGCAGCCTGGCATTGGAATTCATGGACAGAAACCAGCAAATGCCAGAAATTTTCCCTCTGTCATCCATTACACTCAGCAGCCTCACCAACGCCAAGTGCTGCATCCATCCACACTAAGCCTCTTTCTCAGAACCAGCAGTGTATGAAACTTTAAAAAGGCAGTGGAGGGAAGTGAAATGAAGCAGCAAAACCATCCTGGAAAAGCAAAGGGACCTTTCCAGAACTGATACTTTGCTGAACTAACTCAAACTGAGCCTTGTAAAGCTGCTGACTCAGCCTGCCTCCACACATTTTTCTCTACTTTGGTTTTTACTTTTCTGAATAGAAAAAGAACACATGGACTCTATTAATACCCTGAGACTCTACTTCTCCCAACAGTGATTTTTGGAAGAAATACCTGAGATTTTAAATTTTATTTATTAGTAAATCTAAGTCATTTGGAAAAAGAAGTGCCCCTCCTCTCTATTCTGTAAGCACTGCAACAGAAGGAAGGACACCATCATGCATCTGCCCCACGGTGTAGGAAGTCCTGAACAGAGGCAGATGTCAACTTTCTGTCCCTCTGACACCTCCCAAACTTCTCTCCCTCAGTCAGCTCTGAAGGCAGACTGTGTGCAGCTCCTCTCAGAGGAAGAGAGTTCAAGAACCTTACTAAAACTTCCCATTTACAGAGGGAAATTCAGCCCAACTGGACTAAATCTACAGAATCTGAAATTTAAAAAACACTGCTGCATATTTTTGCAAGTGTTATATTTCTTATACTTTTGCCTTGATGCAATGGACATGATTTTTGTTTACAGAGAACCATACTAGCAAGCAATTTTCTTTTTAACACACTTGAACTTACGGTTAACTGTGTCATCTCCCAGCACTCATCCTTGTGTGAGGCATATAGAAAACCTTCAGTGAGTACCATGAAAATATGTACCAACTATATTTTTAAAAGCAATAACAAAAAGGGTTACCTTATTCTTTTATCTTCAACTTTTTTCAAGTACTCATCTCTCTTCAATACTCCCAATATTGTTTCCCTTTCATGTTCCAATAAAAACGACAAATTGATGATCTCCAAGTGCTTCGTCATGGTCCTTCAACAGTCACTCAATCAATGGCCACTTCACCCAATCGATTCTTCCAGTGATTTATTTGCACAAGTCCAAAGGCACGTTCGTGTCAGACTTACAAGATCCGCACGGTCAAGAGGTATTTCGAAAAATGCTTCTTTAAATTAACTGGGTGGCAAGATTGTATTGCTTTTCCTTCCAGCTATACGAGGAAAAAAGGTTTCTCCTTTGTTTGTTCCTCAGGAAAGGCAGTCATTTTCCTGGTTATTGAATGCCCTTGGGTCCTGGCCGATGCTCACTGCAGGCCTTCAGATTGCATCCACCGCAGCTGTGGAATCAGCTTCCTGAATAACTGTAGTTCAGAGCCACCAAGTCACTGGGTAGAATTATATCAATCTACCTGAAAGTCAAAACAAACGTGTCTGGGTGATTTTGAAATTACCATCAGAATCTGATTTGACAAAATCTAAATCTAGTAATGGTTTGGAAGGTGCTGAAGAACGGCCTGCAGACTTACCAGGTTATCTCAGGGGCTGCTTACACACGAGTAGCATAAAAGTTTGTGGTTTTTTCCCGAGAAAACAGTAACAAATCTCACTGTTTCTGCAATACAGATCTAACTCGCAGTGTCACTTTCATCAGGTAAGAAACTGGGACAGGAAGACGATACACAAACTGAAGCACACAACAAATCAAGGCAAGGCAGAAATACAAGTCAGGATTGCAAACTGTGAGCTTCCTATCACTGAAAATCAGGAAATAAGCAAACCATAGACATCTACTTTTGATTAGATTGCTGTCATAGACATACAACAGCTAAGTAATAAAAACACACATGGAAAAAAATATACTTTATATATATATACTCTATGCATTTATTTTAATAGGAAAAAACACCACCACCCCCCCAAAAAAACCCCAATTCTGGACCATTAAGTTTGTTCTTAAATTCTTGGAAAAGGTGTTCCTCTTCATACCGTAAGACCAAGTTTCTTGTAAGCAAAAAGGAAGAAATCCAACATGTGAACTGTTCTTTGTTATTATCAAGAAGGTCAGGTTCTTCCTTGAGCTGCCTAGAAAAATGCCTGGTGAAAGCAGTGCTTTCAACCCAACCAGATCCTAACATCAGCAGGCTGGAGAGCATGGGGCACCAGCATAAATCTCACAGAGTCATTGCTTGTCTGGTCAAGGTGCTCTGAAATTCTGTTTTCTGATTTTCCTTGCAGGGGTAACACAGGTGACACAAAACATTATCCTCACAGGCGTTTATTATTTTTAACTGAGAAAAAAAGCACCAGGTTTTGTTGGAAATGGAAAGCCAAGAGGTAAAGGGGAAAGACTAAGAGAAGCAATTAGAATTTTGGGACAACAAAAGTGTTAAAAATGATCTCTGACAGCACCATTGCTGGGTTGATGATGTGCTGCAGGTAACCAGGGTTCTTGCAGAACCACGGTGCAGTGGTATGACAAGCAGGCTGCCAAGAACACTCTACCTTGTGAGATATTCTGGCACTGGGAATTCAGGGAAGATAAAAACTGCTTCATAAGGTTAACTTGACATCTGGTAATTTCTTCTCAGATTTTCTTTTAACTCTAAAGAGATTAGTACTCCTACCAGACCATAAAAAATCCTCAAATATTCCCTTTGACTAAGTGTGTTGCTGATCCTTGAATGTCCTGGGAGATTTTTCTCTCCGTGCAGGGAGGCACATATGACATCCAAAATTTCTAAAGCCATAATTGGCAATCCAGTTATTTCATTTGCCATCTGGAGGGTCAAATACACAGACCCCAGAGCAGAACTAAGCACTGGTAAGAATGATGAGACCACAAACTGTCAGACAAGCCAGACAAAATTTCAGAGAGTGCTACACACTCCGGTGCCAGATGTAAATCAGCTGAAAGATCATTCCATTTAGTTTCTTACAGCGAAGAAATCCTAAACAACAGTGGTCTATTCAACAAAATTCTGGTATCTCATGCTGACAACTGAATTATGGAGAACTATGTGAATTTTGACTACAAATCAAGACTACACACTACAGTCTTCTTTGTAAAGACAGAAACTATGTCAGAGTTTGCAACATAGAGGAAAATGCAGAGCATTATGAAGTTTACCAGATGGACAGATAGACCTAAATTACATTCATGCTACCCATGTTAACATAAATATGTTTGTAGTAGATTCTATTCTTGTAGAATGACTAAAATCAACTGAAGTTGAATTTTATTTGCAATGGTTTGTGTGGCTTTCTTTCTATTTTTTACTCAACATTCCTTGGAATTTATCCTTCAGTCCCATCTATGACAAAAATCTTGTGGATTTTAACTGTCCTTATCACCTAACAGAGGCATTTGGCAACTGTCAAGCAATACCATTTTACCTGCTTATATGTTTAACCAGCTCTACGTAGATTAAAATACACTGTCAATTAGCAAGAGCATCCTCCTAAAGAACCAGGATGGCAGCCTGTTTAATGATCTCATACTCAGTATTAGCAAGGCATAAACCCCACCAATGAGAGTCTTCAAAAGCAGCATCCTCCAATTATCTTATTGCTTTGGTGGGGGAACAGCTCCAGCACCCTGAGCACATCAGCAATGCAGGTTTTGTGTTCAGGCTGCAGTAACAGACCTGATGCTGAAACAGCCCAGTTTTCCTGTCTGCCTCCTGTCCAACGTATGTGCACCTACCAGCTAACTGACATTAGGATTGACACTCAGCTCACCTTCCAGATTTTCTTCTGCGCTACGAAGTTGCCACTCAAAAATAAGATTTCCTAACCAGATACTCCCTCACTGGTGAAGCTTCAGCAAACACCTCAAGAGAAGCTGCTCTTTGCTCAGACAGGCTTCCTTCTAAACATGCTACACTCATGATCTCTGCCTTGGTGACATTCTGTACTCCAGGCTAGCTGAAGTAGTGGCAGCAGTTAACGTTGCATAAAACAGGTTTTCCCAGTTCTTCTGTAATTCTTAGACAATGTTACCCTTGCCAGGTTAACTTTCAGGACTGAAGATACTGAGGATATCTTTATCCCGCAGGAATCAGATCTAGTAAAAAATCCTTTGTCCTGCGTCCTGCATCACTCCTGCCTAATTAGACAGATTCTGGGTTGAAACTCTAAAGACACTGCTGCCGTTCTGCCCTGTGCTGGTACAAGTTGTGCCAAAACATCCCCCCCTCACAGCAGGAGACCCCCTGGTCTGGCCCCCTGCCCTTTGTGGTGGGTGCTGGGCCCTTCTGTTGTACTCGTAGCTGTTAAACAGGGGGACAATGACAGCACAACCTGCAGGAACACTTGCTCTATGGGAAAGGAGACTAATGAGTAAAGAGGTACTGTTTTTAATAACCTACCACTTAAGACTTCCCTGCTTTAGACAACACATTATTAGAGACCAGGCCTGTATTTCTAATTAAGACTTAATAGGAAAATTTGCTCTTTTCCTTTTCTGCACTACTTTTGCTCTCTCTCTAAACGGTCCAGAACAAACTACCTAACAAGAGCTGAATCATGAATCAACCTAGGATTTAAAAACAAAACCAGCCAGCCAGCTTTTAGAAAGTGACAGTGCTCCTTTTAAAAAACTTGTGATGTTTTATTAATCAGCCCTGGAGCTGATTAGGAAGTATAGTTGTTTTCATCCTAAAGTGAGTGAAGATTTCACGCAGCAGAGCATTTGAGGAGCACTAAAATGTGAATTAGGACACTGGGAAAAATGCAAACCTCCCCTAAAATGATGTGCTTTGTTCAAATATACATTCAGTAAATAGACAGAACATTAATTTCTTAAGCCAGAGTAAAGCAATGGTCTGATATCAGACTTGCAGAGGAAGGAGACCATTCGTTCCTGCTGCACTGTGACACAATCTAGGCTGTATCTAAGTGAGCTTCTCAAGTAGGTGTTTTTTTCCCTTGCCTCATGGGAAGGGTAGAAAAAATGCTTAGTGGGACTATCTCCCATGCTTTTCCCATTTCTCTTACCCCCATAGAAATGTATCTCTAGAATGGAGTTTTCCTCTCTGAAGCTATTGTTGAGGGAAGATACATTAGAAATAACAGGCACTTATTAGCATAAGACAGCAAAATTAGACAAAAATGAAAAAAAAGGTGCAGTTTATCCTCCATATGACTGCATCCACAGCAGACAGGTACCGTGTCTATCCAGAGAGCATTTGCTCAACCTCTCAAGACAAAAGAATTAATTAAGGATAGTCTAAAAAACAAACAAACAACAACAAAAAGTAGGGGGGGGAAAAGGCATTACAGTGTGGAAGAATACACCATTTATTTTTGCTAACTCTAGCCACAGAGCTGATCAGCTGCTTGTGACGATTACAGCACCCCCAAAACTGAACCTCCCTGAGGAACATTAGCTCAGAGCCACAGGAATTACAGTGAATCCACTGCATTCAGTGACGTTTGCAGTTATCACAGGCACAGTGACCATGAATGTCACTGCCACGGGTGTCCTCCTGAGCCCAGCAAGACAACAGCCATCTGCACTCCAAAACACTTTTGCTTCATCTCTGCCCCATCTTCCTGGGAAGGAAGAGAAGCATCCTGCTCTCCAGAGACAAAGCTGAGAGGAAGCCAGACGAAGGGAGAGGAATTATCCTCTTTTCTTCAATGGCTCTGTCATCAAATTGCCTGATGCAAGAAATTGCTCCCCAGGCTGAACCATTACATTTACTCAGCTGGAAGCCAGGACATGGAACAATTTAGTGACTCAGCAACAGAGGCGACATTTTCCACATGCACTGAATGCAGTGGTACAGAGACCACAGCGTTGCCTCACATTGCTTGAGTGATAGAACCTCCACCTACTGCTGGCAGGAAATTCTTTGCCAGCAGAGAAATGTTGTTTGCACTACACGTCTTTACTAGCATGGGTGTATTTAGGATAGTCATAAACTGTATTTCCACACTGGTAAGGAAATTCCTAACAAGAGTAACTGAATGCAGGATGGCGTGGTGGCTGTAATTGACTTTTGCCACTTTATAAGCTGAGATACATCATCTCCTGAAAAGGCATCAATCACTGCTTGAACCAAAGCTACGTGAGGCACGACAGCCTAGTTGGAAACTGCAGGAACAGGATTAATGGCATTATTGACTTTTCCACATGCTTCAGGAAGCCACAGTTTGCACCTCCCAGCTCAGTGTAGATCATAGCATGGTGAATCTAAATCCAATGCACAAAGCTTTGACACTCAAATGAAAAGAGGCACATTTCATATACGTGCTGCTTAAAGCACAAAAATCCTGTGTACCCTGAGTTCATTCACATGGGGGTCCGTAGTAAAATTCAAAACTAAGATGGCATCAGTAGGTAGTCACCAAAGCATGGTCCTCATTCACAGCTATTCTTCTCTTTTCTGAGGCCCACAGCTCAGCCCAGTATGCAAGGAAATGATGGGGGAAGGAGGGGAAGGGCTGCCCATGTCAATTCTAATAAAATGGCAGAAAGACATAAAAATGCACAAATGTAAAGCTTACCATGCTGAGACTGTAGTAGCCAGCTTGGTTTCTCCTCCTGCCCTCACTTTGCTTGCAGAATGCCATGAACAGGAGCAAGAAAAACCAGCTTCACTTCCCAGAAATGTGTTTGCAGAGGGCACACGCCCAGGTGAGCAAACCAAGTGTCAGCAGGTACTGAAGGACCAGGAAATGCTTGTTGCACAAAATCAACAAATTTGTAAGGTGAGAAAGAGCCAGGCAAGACACCGAAGTCAGGTGGCAAGAATGGAAAACCAAACCACACTTGTTGAATGTGATCTTGGTTAATTGCACATGAATTAGACTGAGTGAGAGCTCTGGTCAGTATTACAACGCAAATAAGAAGTAGATTCTTTGGTTAAGAACAAACTTCAAAGACCTTTAGATGTAAGAGCTGGATGATTTATGAACTGGGAAGTCACGTATTGCAGTAAAGAAAGGATCATGTATGAGTGACAGCAACATTGTTGGAAGAGTCATTTAAAGCACATACAAATTGGTATCGGTGCACTGGAGTGAACACAGGCTGAGAGAAAAGCTGAAAATATCATTCCTTAAGTCTTTTTTCTAACTAGTGTAGTATGAGTGTGTTTGACTTCAGAGTAATGAGAAAGAACTCAGATTTGTTAATCAAAGGAGCCCAGTGGATTCAGAAGCAGTTCGTTTTTTTAGGCTGGGCACAATTCCAGCTGTCTGGAAATGTCTTGGCAGAAATGTTGTGTACCTACCTACAGGACTGCAGGTCTCTCCAACCACAGTCAATGCCTGTGAGCTATATCTAATTTCTACAATTACTGTAATAATATTTCAAAACCAAAATCATGAGTGTTTAAAGAGTAAAGCAATAATGTTAAAGCTCATTAAGTCTACGAAGCAGACCTTGCTGTGCAAGAAAGCAGTAAATTAACTTGCCTGATTGTACAAATAGGAGAGCTAGGATATAAAATAAGTTAAATAACATCAGCACTGACAGCCGGAGCATTCATTAAGCATTGCTCCTTCTACAGGTCTCCCTCTGCTTGTTTTTCAGCCCTGATAAAAAACATTAAGTAACACAAAAAAAAGCTTCTTTAAAAAATAAATTACATTTTCTCTTTCCTTGCTGTCGGAATTTAGGCTCATGCAGCTGTGCAGTGAGGTTACAACCTCCAGGAACAGGGAACAGCACTGCCCAGAGAAAGCTCCCTATGGAGACACTGCTGGCTGCCACCACAACAAGCTTGGCTTACTTTTCAAGTGCGCTAAACTGGGAAAAAGGCAGCGGCCATTCAGGCAGAGAATCAAGTGCAGAGCAGACCAGAGGTAGAGACAACACCAGGCAGTTCACTTGTGAACACAAGCCCACACTCCCTAGAGATCCTACAAAACAATGACAGAATTTAACCCCTTCAGAGATGCTTTAGAATAAACAAATATCTAATAATCTTTTCTATATTAAGAGAAGATTCAGGGAAATCTGTCATTTTTAAGATAATTTATTTACAAACAGGAGGCAAGGAGTGGGAAGAATGACACGATAGGGTGGCAACCTTTTTCTTTTGTTTTGCTCATCATTGGGTAAACATGGTTTACCTTCCTGGCTGAGTATTTAGCCAGAAAAGAAGACACTTCCCAGGGCAAAAATGGAAAGAAAATTCAATGCGTCAGTTTGCCAAATCAAAGAAACCAAGCAGATCTGAACCAAAGAATGAATGAAGGAAAAATATTTCTGCTATTGTTAAGCAAATAGCATCTGTGCAATGTTAAATCAGCCAAGAAAATATGACTTAGGGCTTGAGTCATCTCAGTCTTATTGCTTAGTCACAGTGCGTGTGAAGGCAGCAATTCATTCACCACTGAACTTTACCTTATTATGTTTAAGTTAATCCCTGCGTCTTCATACTTTCCGTGATGAAATGGAAAGAGAAGCAGTGAACTGAGGTCTAGAATAGAATGGATTTATGCACGGTTGTAAAACAAGTTCTAATATCGACCTTACACATTTTGCTTAATACCTGCATAAATTATGAATTTAACCAAGACTCACTGTTATGAAATTTAACTAAGACAAGTTGAAGAAAGTTTATCAATTCTTTACTTCTAAAAATTTGTAGCACCCTTTCACCACATTACAAAAGACACGGCATTCTGGGAGCAAAAAATCACTTCTTAGCAGGGAATTCTTTTAGAAATGGAAAGCAAGTACAATGCCAGCAAGATTCCTAATTCTTCTTTCTAACCACTAGGATTTCTTTATATTATCAACACAGTTTAGGAGACATTAAATTGATACATATTGTGTTATGGCATGATTGCATTTGACACCAGGATACACAGGAATGAAGTAGCTCACACAGGATACCCGAAAGCCACTCTCCTCTCCATTACTGGTCGGATCTGGTCCCAACCTTTATTCAACCTCCTTAAGTTCCCTGTCTCCTGTTCACTGGGACTTGAGGCTGCAGCCACCATCACGTGTTATGAGATCCCTGGGGCAGTGGTTTGTTCTGCAGCACTGTTACAGGAAGCTCCATCTGACATGAAGTAGAAAATTCATGGTAGAACAAGTGGACTATTTCCATTACTAAGCAAGACTCCCTCATAAAAAAGTATCTGTTTCTTTTAACTACAGCAAGTGATGGACTGAAATATCATCAGGTTTGTTTGATTTTTTTTCGCAGCAGAATTTTCTCATCAAAAAACCAGCAGCAGATATGTTGCACAGAAATGGATGAGGGTCCTTCAAACACGCAATAGAAATCTATTTGTATCTTCAAATTCAAAGGTTTACACTAATTTGCTGAACTAAGAGTACTCCAAATAAAGTGCCTTCACTTCATCAAACATTTCATTTTGCAGAAAAACTCATGACTCATCTGAGGTTCAGTCCACTTGAAAAAAATTCGTCATCGATTTTGCTTTCTTCATGAACAAACCAAAATGAAATTCTCTCTGAGCTCTGCAAGAGGGCTGCAGGAAGATGGCTGAGGAACTGCTGCAGAGTCAGAGAAGAGGGAAGCCAACCTACAAGAGGAGCCATTTGGGAAGGCATCCACCAAGCCAGCGAAACCCACTCTGGGCTTGGGGAGAAGGGAACACAGACCTGCTGTGGGAGTGCTTTGAATGAGGAAAGGTGGGCATGGAGGGGGTGTGCAGGAGGTGAGAAATCCAGTCCTCCATCATTTCAGCCTGTTTGATGCCAAGTGTTCGTTTGCCTTTCTGCCACAACAGTGTGGTGTAGTAACACCCATTTTCCACTATTCTTGATAATGACTTTCTATTTGATTTAACAAAGCAACTGGATTTGCATTTTAATGAAAAGAGCTAAGTTTGATCTCCATGCACACCAAAGGTAACTAATCACACATTATATGACTTCTCTCTATAGAGAGGTGAAAAGTCTTTAGGAGATTCACCTGCACAAGGTACAGGTGGAGGTCAGGATGTTTTGGGGATTTTGGACCAGGTAATCTTTAAAGGTCCCTTCTAATTCAAACCATGATTCTATTCTATGATTTCCCTTATTTCTTCTGACCTAATCATTTCAGTCCCTCTCTAAAAGCAACTGAGAGAAACAGGCATTTCCAGGGCATGACTCCCCTCATCTTCATAGGAACATTCTAAAAAGGTCAGAGAGGCCCTTGTCTGGTAGCATCCATTTCTCTCCACTGACTGTGAAGGGGATGAAGCACGACTACCTCAAACACAGGCATGCAAAATATGTGAGCAAATGTGTCCTACTTCTGATTTCCAGCATAAAATGGGCTGTTCACAAGGACACTTGTCCAGAAAACTACCAGAGGGTATAAACAGCTTAATCAGAGAGTGGGATGAGCTTAGAGCATTGCCTTGTTTTGTTTTCCATTGAATACAATGCTACAATATTTTTCTCTACAAACAGCAAATAAAGCTAGCAGGTCTGTTAAACCTTCCATGAAATGCATCGGTGTGTTGCTCCAGAGTATCTGCCTCAAAATGAACATGGTTTGAAATTCTGCTTATGTAAGGATATAATTTTCTGAAATTCTTGTGGCAGGCAGGGAAAAAACCCACAGAAGTCTAGTTAGAAAATGTATTCACAGGTTACACAGCTGTCTGTCTGAAGTCTGGGCTGTGCATCAGCTACCAGAGTCCCGAGGATCCCTCTCAGCGGGGCAGAGGAGGTAGTGGGATATGTGGAGTCTTCCCTCTGCTTCCCAAGGGGAGATTTGCAATGGAATGTCTATCCAGAACAGCTCAAAGTAACAGGAGACCATCTGTGGGCAGCAGCCATGCACTTTTAAGACTGAGGAGCAGAGTTAGATCAGTGAGGAAAGACCTGGGCTCTGCTGTTGGATCTCCTTAGGACCCTGATGAATCCAACGAGCCCTTTCAGCAAAAGCCTGTGTGGACTGTCTGCCAGCAGCACACACAGGATCAGCATCATTTTTCACACACTGTATGGCAAAGAGAAGTGGCAGATTCCTCTGAAAATGCTGTTGATTAAACAAGAGGAGCATCTGGGATGGTTTTCATTGCCATTTTAAAACTCTGCCCTTGCAGTGCAGCCCATCCAGTGCCTCAGATGGATGCCTCCTGAGGCAAGGGCACGCAGCTGAAGCTGCCAGTGCTGAACGGAACTGTCTGGCTTCTGTCTACTTTGCACAAAAGGCAACCACAACTCTTCAGCAGCACAATCTCCAACAGTGGTCAGCGAGCAGCAGCTGGGGACAGGGCAGGAGGAGTGAAGTTCAAAGTTGCACAAGGGATCACTGTGTGGGAAGTGCTCCAAACTAGAAGGAAATGGGTGCCACTGCTAAAGATTACTTTATGGAACATGACAGAAGATGCCAGATATCCATTGATGCCAGTTATCCATTGCAGAAATACCTCATGAGAATTGAGGCCTCGACCAGTCTTTGTCAGCAACCTGAATTTTTCAAACACAAATGCCATCTAACATACACTTTACTATGATACTTTTTGGTAGCTATAAGAAAAGGATCACAAGCTTTCTAATCTACCCTTCTGGCCATGATCTGCCGAGGCAGTTCCATAATATAATGGTAGTTGGTGCTGTACCAACAGGAGGAAGATGCGGAAGCTCTCAAGAAGCAGCTCCTACTCCAGCACAGACACACCCTTAATCACGCCCCTTCACTACAGGCTCCCTTTGGTACCATACCATACTCACCGTACACACCTCTCTCTTTCCAGCTAGATGTGTAAATCTGGTGGCACTAGAAGCAAAAAAGTCCAGGAACCTGGAAGTGAACCTCCAGACTCTGCCCATCCTAGGGCTACTTGTCCAGATTTTCAGAAGAACAGGTGCTGGGCACAGGCAACGTACTACTGGGACACCAGCTTTTAGGTGAAATGGGATAGGAGAAATTATTGAGGAGAAAGACTGCACAGAGCGGCATTCACAGGATATTAATCACAACTTGACCTTTCTGCAGCATCTTTCTGCCTCCTTTTGGCCACGATTTACTGCAGCTCTCTGCATAATAACTGTTTCAGGCTTTTCATTACATTTGCAATACAGACAGCTTATGCCACTTGAAATTATACCAGAATTTATAATTATGTGGGGATCAAACTACTCTGTGGTCAGGGTTTGAGACAGAAAGCATAGTGGATGCACACTTCCAGCAGAAAATCTACCAAAAATCTTGCAAAACAGAACAAGTTCTCTGAGATGGTCGGTGTACACAGGGAAAGCAACCAAAATCTGCCATCACAGAAGGGATGGTGGCCACATGTTGTCACCTGAAAGAGCACCTCCATGGCAGGGACACAGTCAGGAGCTGCTGATAGTGGTGTCTCTTGCCCCTGGTGCTGCCTCTCACTTCCCCCAGCAGTCATCCCATCACAACCTGACTGTAAACCCAGCTTCCTCATTTACCAGTACAGGTTTTAAGAGCTAAGGATATATTTATGGAAGCCTGGTTAATAATTTTCGGTGTGAACAGAGCTACATTTTTTCCAGTGGTCCAATGCTAGATTCCCATGTTCCACAGCTGAGCATTTCTCCTTACATGCCATATGCAGCAGCTATAGTTTAATAGATGCCTTCAGGGAGTACATAGGAGTGATAAGGACAGTTTCAGCTTGGGACTATTGAAAGGTTAATAAGATTTATCTATTCAATCACTGACTCACTCAGAGCACAGATTTGGGGTAGGTTTTCTTTTCCCCACACCAGTCAGTGTGTCAGCTTGCTGTTGCACACAGCTCATGCTCTCAGCCTAGCAGGGATTCCTCCCAAAAGGATTCCTAAATGCACCTCGTCAGGGGAAGATTACCTTATATTCCAAGATACTCTGGAAAAAAATGCCTCCTTACATGATAAATTGAGATGGCTAAGGAAGAGAAAAAGATGGATTTTTTGGTGATTTATTCCACAATAGATCAAGTGATCTCTCCAGTCTGTTGGTTTTGGAACACCACTCCTCAGTGGATACTGCCCTGTGTACAGTACCTGATGTACCTGATGTACCTGATACATGCAGCCTTTTGGGGACAGACAACCATGTGGGTCCCCTCAGAAACTGCAGGGGAAGAACCTGTTAGGACCAGAAATCTGTTATTTTATGACAGAGGAATAAGCCTCCTCAGTTTTCAAAAAGCCCATGGTTTTGACTCTATCTACATCTTTAGTCTTTCCTTTATGATTACTGCAAACCAGCAAGCTCAAACACACTTTTCCTCTTTAATTTAAAGCCCCTAAAGGAATGTTTCCAGAAGCCAGAGTAGATAAACACAAACAAAAAAGACATCTTAACAAAAACACTTTCTGATCATCCTAAGTGAATATTCTAGTAATAGTAACTCCTACCTTTACCGCTTGCAAATATCAGTAATATTCCAACTGTCCGCAATTAAGCTTCTGTGTGTGTGTGTACAATCCCCCTAAGTAATCGTTGCTATATTGTAAATGATATTCCTGGAATTCTTCAGAAAACAAAACAAAACCTGTAGGTCACAAGGTCTTAGGTACAGCTTTTGGTACTACATCAGACTTTCAGCTGTTCAACACATTAAAAATGCATCAATTTTTATGCAGTTCACTTGGCAATATGAAAGGGTTTTTAAAATACACAACCACAAATCTTGCTTTCCACAGGATTTCTGTTCCATTCAACAACCAGGAAAGACAATGGCAAGGCAGCTGCCCAAAAATTTCTTCCAAGTTCCACCATTCAGCATATAACCCATGTCTCATTAGTGGTGCATTTTCTCACTCCTGAATACAGAATTAATAGAAGACTTGAGCTTTTATACCATACTTGTACATATGTATTCATGTTAGGCTAGAGAGAATGTTATTAGGGCTGTATAATGCACAAGAAGAAGCAGTAAAATCCAGGTAAAGCCTACATTACAAACTGCTGCTCGAAAGCTGAAAATATAACAAGCTAAACATTACTAACATAGGTTTGTCTGTGCCACACATGATTTATTGAATGACAAGCACTGCCGTGTAAAGAACACACCTCAGGCTATTAAAAGGCCATCAAAAGAATAAAATACCCTCCTCCAGTGTGAGGGGACTGTACTTGGAAACAGATCATCCAAGATTCTCAACAGCTTCAAACTTAACCCAAAAACCTACAGACCTACTCCAAAACAACAGAGGCTAGCCTGATCCCTTTATCAATCTCTCTGTAGGGGCAATCCAGTGTTTAATACTCGTTGACAATAATATTTGAAGACAACGTTGTCTTCCTGAAAAATCTGCAGGATTTTTCTGAATTAATACATAAGAGCATCCTTAGAAAGGGTAGATATTTCTCCTCCTAAATAATGAGTCCTAGAAACTCCAAGCCATGTTTTAGCAAATGTGTTCAGATTCTAAGCCTCTCCCTCCACTCCTTCATCTCTTATATTTATAATAAACTACCTGTAGTGTTACTGCATAGTCTCTTAAAAAGAGAAGCACAGTACATTACAAAACAATTCAGAATGGCAGATGGAAGAACTTTCTGGTTGAACTCAGCATTGTTTAGCAGATTGTTTGATGGCAGAGCTCTGCAGTGCAGCTGTGCCAGCCCACAGGTCAAACACAGTATGAATTCAGACACTCACAGAGAGACCACAGGATGCTGAGCTGTTTGCACACAACACCCTCAGTAAGGTCTCTGGCCATAAGGAAACGTGTGGTGTTCAAGCAGGGACCACTCTGTTAACAACAGCAACACAATTTTAAGCTTTCCTTGAATTAAATTAGAGCTTGAGCACTTTTTTTTGGTGCATAGCAGAGGAAAAGGGTTGCAGGCTGAACTGTGCTTTTCTATGGAAAGGATCAACCTTTAGATCGTTGAATTTTCCAACTAAGGCATGATTAACTCTTATATGTTTTGGTTATGTTACTCAATAGATTTGGCAAACTAATAAACAGACACACTTTACAGAAATTACTTCATTCCTCAACATTCCATTTTTTCTTTCTCAAGGAGAATTTTACCATCAGAGATGCAGAGCTGTCAAATCTCATCTATAAGATTCACTGAACTCCCACCTTAAGCTCCTTTATTGTTCAGTCTCCCTCACAGCAACCCAAGTACTTTTCCCCAGTTGTGAACAAACATCTGGTCAGCTCACCACACATCTGGATAACAGAGGATAAAATCTACTGTGCTACTTAACATCTCTCCTGGTTGTAGCCCACCAGGGAGCCCAGTCCCCAGGTGCAGTTTCCCTGTGCAGATCCAACCCTTCCAAACAAACCAACGTGCACGGGAAGCACCAATCCCACAGCTCAGGGCAGAGGTGTTCCCATGGCACAGCAAGGGCACAAGCCTGCGCATCAGAGGAAGAGAAACAAGAGGTTTGGAGATGGTGTGGGCCACCTTGCCCACATGTGAACAAAATTTGATTTGCCAGACTAGAATCTCCCTGGGATTCTTGGCAGATACAGAAGAGGCTGTCTCTGTCTAATCACTGAGGAGCTGTATGGGAGATGATCTCACATGTGGGATGTTCTCCTCAATTGTTTGTGAAGTGAGTAAGCCAGGATACTCAAAAATATTCTGTTTAAATTAAAAAAAAAAAATAAAAAGCTTAAATATTTATACACAGTCCAAATGTTTGGGAACAGGGAAGTCCTACCCATGAAGGCAAAAGGAGAGGGACAAATAGATTTCCAGGTCTCTAGGTGTGGACTAAAATCGGTTTAATACATGAATTCATTGCTCCTAGACGTACTAAGTGCAGGCTGTTTGCTGTTACAAACCAGTTGACAAGAAGATTACTCATGACCTGCTGTGGAGACAAAGGGAATATATGATTGAATATGAAGTGTATGAATGCTTCTAGATACTGGAACATTCCCTCCAGCCTGCAGAAGGGAGATTAGCTGACCACTTTGACACAGATTACTCAGACTGCTCATTCTCCTGCGGGCACAGAATTGGGTAAAAAGGATTTAGACTGTCAGCAGGATTAGGATTCAGCAGAATGCTGGGGAGTACACAATATTTCATCTTATATGTGCTTATGGATATAGTGTCCCACAAAACTATTCTCAAAATTGGTGCACCAATTTACCTGCTCTGACATCTTACTTGTATTGAGCTCTGAAATTTTCATCAGCTTTTCAAGTATTCACTCCTGCTGTAGTAGCAGGCAAAGCTGACTACAATTCATTTAAAGGCAGATTTAGTATTACTTGGCTCTCTCCAACTCTTCAATTGGATTGTGTCTCATCATTGATTTATTACAGAGATTTCTAAAATAAAAGCTCCATTTATACAAGTAATTTTCATGTAAGTTATTATAAAACCCCCAAATTCTTGGGAAGTTTCTTGAATGCTTTTGTTCTGTGATACTTTGTTATGGGAATTATCAGTTCACCACTGCTCCTGAGAACTTCTAAACCCATGCAGAATTATGGAAAGGGGTAATCCTTCAAGAGGAGAAGCAGGCTGATATGAAGAAGAAACCATTGCCACCCAGCACGTGTAAACCAAAGCAAATCTCTCAACTCCTCCGTGCTTCTGCTTGCAGCCAGCACAGAGAGAACCCCATCTCCAGCTCAAAGAGGTTTTGTCCAGGAAAAACACATCAGGGGCCACGAGGCTCACTGACATTATGGGCATACCAGATGTTTCACTAAAATGCACACATTATATCAAACAAAGCAAAAATTCTCCTTTTATTTTCTGTGGCAAAAAGGATCCCTCCTTTCTTGCTTGGAATATAACATCAGGTGGGCCAGGAAGCCTCTCCACTAAAAACTAGCAGGTTTTTTTTCCATTATGAAAGGTCAATTTCCTAATAACTTTGCCATGTTACCTATCAAAAATGAGGCTTTTTGCAATATTCTGATGTGTAGGGATATATTCTAGATGAACATTTTGGAAAGAGCACAGAAGTAAACCCACCACACTGCTTTACTTTGTCATCGGTGTACAGTGTTTCCATTTTCACAAATTCATATACGAGTTGTAGGACAGGGAATTCAGACTTAAAAGTATAGGAAACATTTGCTGTCAGAGAATATATTTTTGCAGGTGCTATTAAAATTTGTCTGGTTAAAACCATATTTTAAGCTTGTGGAGGAAGGTATCGCTCATACAAGGCATAGCTCAATAAAGACTTCAAAAGCTACCAAGTACATGAAGACAGAAATTTCCCAATGGCCAAATTTGGAAGATTTTGGAAGAATGTGAAGGAAAAAAACCCCAACAAATAAACAAAACCAACCACAATGACAAAATAAAATAAATACGAAATGAAAAACATATTATGCGCAAGACACACTGGTCAACCTAGTCAATAAGAATTGCTGGTTATGCCACTTATAGCGCATCCAAAACAGTTAAACACATCTGTTCTCCTGTTTCCACTTTAACAGAAGGGAGGTTCTTTCAAGACTTCTATAACCATCCTCGTCATCCCTTAAACAAAGAAATTCAGACTCCTGGAACAGCTGAAACTATTTGCTTGGTTAAAAGAAGGAACACTACACACCAAAACAAATAATTCATTTGATAACTTTCTCGTCTAAACCAATACTATAAATGGTGGAAAACTTAATTAAACTGTAGATTGAGAGAACAAGGCACTGAAAGCTAAGACTAATACCCTGGGGCATCAGAATAGAAACAACTCAGCTCAGGAGGTTTCACAGAATTCAGAAAGCTTGCTTTGATTTTTAGACTATCAGGTCTATTAATTGCAACAGTCCAGACACAAATTTAAATAAGGAAGCACAGGGGCACCGGTTCCACTTAATTTTTGATTTATGGACAACTGTGGGGAGGAAAACAAAAGTATTCCTTGGTATTTGCTGCATTCCTTTTGTACTTTCTGGCATAATGTGAATGCTCTTATGCTTTGGTATCAGACAGCAAGAAAAACTGCAGTAGCACAGGTCATGAAACATCATTGTAATGTATCACAGCTAATGGTTGTGAGCCTTAAATACTCTTTTGCTGTTTTCCACTTGGCTGACTGCTCTTCCTTTTTTTTTTTTTTTTCCAGTTTGTCACAGCTTCTCTCACCCCCACCTTTCTTGAGGTCTCTAGACACATAAATAATTAAAGTTATTTAATGTGGGGAAGGTGTAACAGTATTTTGGCAAAGTAGTCACTCTGTCTTTAGTGCTCTACACAAATAAAAGATTGAAGAGCAATTGTACCAGGGATTGGAAAAGGGCCTCCAAGGGTGAAATAATTAGACCTGTGAAAAACGATCTGGTTTTGCTAGAGCTCAAAGCTATTATTTCCTTCGTGTTTCAGCCATCATGACTGCAACAATCATTCTGTTCAAACTCACTCTAGACTAAAACCTGCCCAAACCAATCCAGTTTAGATGTTTTTTCCAATGCAGAACTGCCAAAAACCTTGGAAAGCCTAATCTGATTTTCACGATTGACATTAAAATCTGCCCCTGTGAACATGCACATCTCAGTTTAGGGTTTTCATTAAAGATCGAGAACTACCAGCCCCAGTTCTGCTCCCAGCCTCCAGCAGATGTCCAGATGTGCAGGGGTTCCCACATATAACCGAGTATCCATGTGTGAGGGAATGAACTATTTAAATTTGTGTCTGGAAGGATGCTAAAAGGACTCCCCTCATCCATTGTGCCAGACAGGATTGTCCACAAGAACAAAGAGCCCAGAGTGAGCTGCCTTAAATACAGGGATCCAGCTCCTCTGGTGATATAAACTGATACAGCTCTGCTGAAGAAAAATGAACTGTCATTACATTGTTCGGTTGGCTTCAGCTCCATTTTCAGTCTTCCTCAAACTCAATACTTTTAATACAATGTTGTGTTACAGCTGTTAGAGACAAACCAAAAGGTCACAGGGAACTGCAATAAACCAGCACAGCCCCTGAGCACATTAAAGCATACTCTTCCTTTGGTAGAATCACTTTTTCATCCAAAAAACATAATTTGTATAATTTACTGTGTGTGTATTTATTTCTAGAGAATCCAAAACCTCTGAAATACCACACAACATTTCATTATGACACCATCATGATCATGCTGACCTTCTATTTACATTTCATTTTATGTCAGGGTTTCAAAATAGAATGGGAGAAATCGGCTTCTACTGCTGAGGATTATATATAGCAGTGCATAAAACCCACAGACAGAAAGCCAAAATTATGCTGTGCCATATAGTGTATTTATGAAATCAACATCCTCAGATTCCATCAGGTATTAACTGAAGATGCAGCAGTAACATGTTGGGTGAATCAATGCTGTGGAATCCCTTAAATAACAACAGAAAAGTTGTAATGTATTAATAGTCAAAGAATACAGCCATAGTCCCTTAATTTAAGGATGTAGACATTTTATAGTACAAAAGGAAATTACATTTGGCTAATTCAAAAACATTTGCTTGACTTGTGACTGACCAGTTGAAAGATTCTCATTTTTAGATTGCTGTGCAGTTGACCTATTTTCTTTTTGCACTATCCATAGTCACTGGTAAACAAAAAATATCAAAGCACAGGGAATACATTTCAATATTAGAGGTATTATTTCAATTATTAGAGGTATTTCACTGCTATATTGAGATACTCTTTCAAATGAGAAGGTTTCTGTCTATGCTTTTAAAATGAACCACAAACTGATCAGGTATACAGGGTCCTTCAAAACTAAAGAGAAACCCACTGGAAGTAAAAAAACTCTTTCTAAACCACAAACACAGGTTGCTAATTGTCACTGGCCTCCTGCTTATCCCCTGTCTTTTTACTGGTTATTCTGTTACTAGAATTACCTATTAAACAAAAAAAAAAAAAAATCCAAACCCAAAAATCTCACATTCCTATCCCCGTGAGGCTGCCACGTGATGATACATTATTCTGTCCCTCCTACCATTCCTCTGTTATTCTGATGTCACCATGAAAACCTGCAACCTGGTCTCATTCCCTCCCCATTAATAAAAGCCAGAAGTCCAAAAGGGGCATTTTGGAGAATGCCCGAAATAAACTCAGTTTGAAAAAAGTGTAAGTTTGTACATGAGGTGTGGTCTACTGCCAAGCAGAATCGGTGGAATTGTATCAAGTCAGAAGAAAAAAGTATCAAATCAGACTTGGAATGGTTTTAGCTTTTTGAGCCTTGGGCAACCAAAAAAACATGTGCTACACACAGCATGTGCAATAATCTATTCCACCATAACCTGCTTGTGCAATTAAAGTTTCCTCATTTTTCGTTGAGTCATGGGGTTTCCGCAGCTGAGATCAGCTGTTCGTGTGCTAGCGGTACACATGGACACACACCCCAAACAAATGTGCAATCATCCCTGCCATATTGTCTGATGGCTGGTTTTGGTATCAAATCAAATATGCCAGTGCCCAGATTTAAAGTTCAGAAACAGTTATTGCTGTTTAAACATTACTTTTTCAATTTAACTGAGAAAGGTCAGACAAAAAAAGCATTATTTGTGATATTGCTATGCATTTCAAAGTGGTTCGCTAGAGACATAGTGAGCCTCTGAATCAATCTGCACTATGTTTAATATTAAGTTAATGAAATTAATCTGTCATTAGTAACAGAACTGGCTGAGATCAGTCCCAGAAAACCAGAACCTTCATGGTCTCGGCGGGCACAGGAATGGGACAGAGGACAGAATGTACTAGTTCCGAGAAAGGACTTTTACAGGTATCAATGATCCAAGTCTTCACCAAGCCTGATGGTGAATTCTTAATTGCTTTTACTTCCAAAAACAGTCTTTTCACATTGGAAAGACAATGTGGCAAATTAACATTAAAATGTTTTCACAAAATTAATCAGAAATGAGCTCAAAATTTCAATTCAAATATGAAGACTAAGACATTAATTATTTAGACACTTAATTGAGAATGTGCACTTTCAAAACTGGTGTACCATGAATCATTTTGACATGTTTCTGCTCTCTCCCACAACAGAAGTGAAATGTCACTGGCAAGGTCATGGTTTATAGTGATTTCATGGCAAACAGCAAATTCCTGCCAAATCAGAAGTCGTCTCAAAAAAAAGTTTGTAAGAAGAAAACTTGGTCAAGAGGGAGCTCTACTTTATCATGGATGATACCATCTAAATAATTCCATTAAAGATTCTCACAATCATAACCGAAACAAACCTCTCCCTAAAGACATTCAGGAAAAAGAGGAAATCCAAAGGATTATCATTTCTAGTGCCCAATGCTGACAGCCCAGATACTGGGAGGACACACAGTTAAATTCGCATGAATAAACTCCATTTGGGTTCTGCATCTGCATCTAGGAAGGCGAAAGCCAGACAAACATTCCCTAATGGAAGCACAGGGTTTACAAACACACCATAGCACCCGGAATTCCCACCCCTCTTCCAGGGCAACCCGGAATTCCCACCCCTCCTTGCTTACCCCTCACCAGCCAGGTGACGCTTGTGTTTGCACAGGTTACTCACACTTCTCCACCTTTCCTTGCTGCTGTAATTCCCCAGCAGAGACAAAATACCAAGGAGGTACAGCCTTCTCCCTTATTCATTTTCAGTCTTACCTAATAAATCGTTATTCTTCAGTGTGTTAATCGCTGTTCTCCTCCTAACTGCTTCCTACTCATCCATATTGTTCTGACAGTGGGGGTTTCAAAGCTAGACAGAGTTAAGAACTACATTCCCATTAAAAACTCACTATTTTTCCCCTCTAAAACTTCCCATTGGTAGTAACAAAGAGAGCTCTAATTTGGATAAAGATGCCAACAGTTAATAGACGTTTTCACTACTGTAGCATCTGAACGTTAAAATATTTAAAGGGTTTAAAACGCATCTGTAGAAAAAAGGGATATAAATGCTCTTTGAGAGACAAATATACTTGCACTTCTACTCCAGAGCATGACTAGAGTCAAGGAAGATCTTTTATAGCTGGCAAATGTGAAAAATGTTACAAAAACAACAGCTAGTTTAGAAAACACTGTTAGAAAAAGTGGCTTCTGCAATGCAACATTTCCCTGCAGGCAGCTGTGTTGCCTTTTTTTTTTTTAACTATTAATCTTCAGTGCAAAACTCAAATATGTTTCATACCTACAGGCTTCAAGAACACTCACTTTCCTCATATTCCAGTCTTCTGGATTACTTTAAACAGGATTGAGACTCTCCATTCCCCACACAAATCTCATGTTCCTGGCTGTGGATGTTAACACACTCCATGATGCTATTGGTACACTAATGCCTACAGTGAATGGATGCTAATTCCTAGGCCATATCTTTATTTAATTGAATATTTATTTAACTGAAGCCTTCCAAATTTGCATGCGTGTATAAGCACCTGTTAATCTTGGCATTATTAGCCTATTTAGTTTCTTAATACTGTGAGAATGGGAATTTGGATCCTAATTTCCTCCATTTTTTCTCTTCCCTGACGCACCAGGGATTTTGTGCAAAGATTCAGGAAAATGAATGAGGTTTTAGAACCAACAATAAGTAGAACTCTTCTCAAGACTGACTTTCTCTAGAGCTCTGCAATGGCTGCAGAAGCAAGGATGCAAGCTCAGATTCAGAGCACATACAGCTGCTCAAAAAGCCATCAGCTGTGTAATGCAGTAACTACAAATGAAAAATAAAATCTCCAAGTGACAAATGGCTTGCTTTCAAACATCACATTTTCCCAGATATTCAATAGCAGAATCCTTAGAAACAATGTTCCTGTGGTCATGGACATTTGCTTCCACGTTGTTCAGATAACACCTGCAACTTTTGTATCATACACATAAGAAAACCACCAAACCCAAACATCTCCTCCCAGCTCCACTCTCCTGTTCAAGCCCTGGAAATGCATTGGTGCTGTATACAATTCCTACATTGTCTCCATCTCCGTGTATGTTTCATAAATGATATAAAACTCGGAGACCCTCATGCTGTGAACACGTTTTCCTCCCATCTGTAGATGCGCTGCTGCTCACTCAGCTTGCCAGGCACAGCTGGTACAGGTGAAAGGTGGCAGAGTGATCCAAAAGCCACTGGAGCCCCAGTGCAGAGACACGATTACGTCCAGCTGCACGCAGATCACAAGTCATCCCCACACGTAATGCAACCACTCCTAAAAAGCACAGGTGGTGAAAGGTAATCTCTCTCGCACACACACACAAAAAAGTTATATGTCAAAAAAGAGGGATGTCCCAGGTAATTTAAGTATTCCAGAGACGCATTTAAGTGAAGGCGCAGAGCAACTCTCTTCAAAATAAATAAAATGCTCATTTAAGGAGCTGCCTGTTAATACTCATTTGTGGAATATAGTTCAAACCACAATGGAATTTTGTTTCATTTCTGATTTCATTTCTGTTTCTAAGCAATACAAAAAGCATACCCAGGGAAAAGTTACAAAGAAAATAAAAAGGTCCAGATTAGTGTAATTGAATATAGAAATTTCAGTGCAGGCAGAGAAAGACTAAAAACAAAACAAAACAAAACAGACTAAGAGAAAAGCTTAAAACAGATTACTTATTAAATTATTTTTTTTACAGCAGAGCCAGGGTGTTTGGAACAGAAAGAATGCAGAAAGCTTCATTGTTATGTATTGTATGTAGGAGATTATGTATTTCTTCAATACAAAGAATTGAGAAAAGTTACTGTAAAATCCAAAGAAATACACACACAAGAGCTTCCTGTGCCAACCACAAATGTCTCCTACCTACTACAAATATCTCCTACCTACCACCTTTGGAACCAAATCCATGCTGGTCTTCAAGGTCTACTCTTCCCACTGTGCTTGCCTATTTTGATTTTCTGTGTTTCCAGGCTCTGGGACAGTGAACACACCAGCTTGTCCCTGGTATGAACGAAGTTTGATTAGGAGGCAGAGTAAATGTAGGCAAGGCAAAGAGCAATAAAACACTGGGAAACAGTGCTCAGTCACAACATAGTCCTGCACTGCAAATGTCTTCAGCCAACATTCTAGAAAATAGATTCCCTTCATCTCTCCACCCCACAAGACCAAATGTCTTGCTAAGAGATGGTAATTAATCACCAGATATGAAATTTATCTCTCTTGATAAGGAGATTTAGAACACTATGTCATAAGAACATGTTTTGCAGACAACTATAGATGACTGCACCATCACACTGAATATTGTTCCATAAGATTCTTCCTGCCTACTGTCTTTCCACTGTAAAAACAACAGCTACAACTCAAAATTCACATAGAATTTTGGTTAAATAAGCATTTCTTCAACCCTAAAGAACTTAAGATTTCTAAAGAAGTCAAACATGCTAGTGAGTATTTCTTAAGGATAAACATAGTGCTGAAGGCTTCTCAGAAATGTTAACATGTTAAATAACTTCAAATGTTTAAACACTTTGATATTCTCTGGGAATTGTACCCACATCTGAACCTTACAAACCACAATCCTTACTCAGATCTATGAGCAGCAACACTCATTGCAACTTTTACCTTCCAAAACTTCCCTATATTTGCTTAGATGAAAAACAGAAACATGGAGACTCCTGGATCTGATTGCACCTGGGGACTAATTTATATTAAAAATACACAGAAAAACACATAGTGAAAATCTAACCATTGATGTCGCAGAAACACAGAATGGCTTGGGTTGAAAGGGACATAAAAGTTCATCCAGTTCCATCCCTCCTGCCATGGGCAGAGACAGTTTCCACTGGATCAGGTTGCTCAAAGCCCCACCCAACCTGGCCTTCAACACTTCCAGGAATGGTTCATTCACAGTTTCTCTGGCAACCTGCTCCAGTACCTGATCAACCTTATGGTGAAGAATTTCTTCCTAATATTCAGTCTAAATCAACCCTCTTTCAGCTTAAAGCCATTACCCCTTGTCCTATCACTGTATGCCCTTGCCAAAAGTCCTCCTCCAGCTTTCTTGTAGCCCCCTTTAGTACTGGAAGGTGCTATAAGGTCTCCCCAGAGCCTTCTCTTCTCTGAACAACCCCAACCCTCTCATCCTGTCCTCATATCGGAGGTGATCCAGCCCCCTGATTATCTTCGTGGCCTCGTCTGGACTCACTCCAGCAGGTCCACGTTCTTCCCATGTTGGGGCCCCAGAGCTGGATGCAGCACTGCAGGTGGGGTCTCAGCAGAGCAGAGCAGAGGGGCAGAATCCCCCCCCGGCCCTGCTGCCCACGCTGCTGCTGATGCAGCCCAGGACACGTCTGGCTTCGTGGGATGCCAGGGTATATGGCCAGGTCATGCTGAGCTTCTCATCAACCAACACCCCCAAGTTCTTCTCCTCAGGGCTGCTCTCAATATTATTGAGCCCTTTTACATCAAGGACGTTGGGAAGCAAAGGAAAGAGAATGCATGGAGTGTGCTCTCAGAGATGATGCAGCCTTCCTGATTATACACCTAGTCGAGGCAATAAGGGTTCATTATGATCACATGTTCTGGCCTCCCCTTCGTATAGCCCATATGATTTCCCCATACTAAGTCCTCTTAAAAACAAACCTGCCTTTTTAAAAAACATCCCAGGTTTAAAGTTTTTTAATGATGAAAACCTCTAAAAACTTATTAGTCCAATGAGTGCTTTTATTTAAAAAACTGCACCCTCTGTCTAGTCTCAGGATGTCCAACATCAAATTTCCACCGCTGGCTGTTCTTAAACCCTTTATTTCTTGAGTAAACAGGCCATTCCTCACCTCAGCCTTTTTAGGCAAGGATCCAACCACTTCTTCCTTTTGGATCCAGCAAAAACAACATATACTCCAAGTGTCTCTACTGCAGGGGGCTTTAAAATGCTAAAGGGCCTGCACCTTGAACAAATCTCTCAGCTGAAATGCACACAGCAAAACAGTAACTACTTGTGCACTTCACAAGTAATTGTCCCACCTGCTCCTCTATCTTCTCAAATTCACTTGAAGAGCTATTTCACTGGCAGTCACACTGAATCTTCCCCGCCAAGGCTTTCCGAGGATCACTAACTCGGGTGCAGAATCCCTGACTGTTCCCATGCTACAACTCCCCACCTGGAATACTGAGTGGTGGTTAGCTGCATTCAGCAGCTATCAAGTATCAAAAACCACTATGTAATTGGTTCTCAGCCTCCATAATTTATTCTTTCCTTTGTATAGCCAAAAAATAAAATTGAAGTTATACATTACTGTATTTAAGAATAAGTAGCTGTACTTTCTAAAGCAAAAACATGGAAGAAAAATTTAGGGAGCACACGGCAAGAACCGATGTTCACCTGGGCGCAACAGAACCGCTCACCTGCTCAGTGGCGAAGAGAACAACTGCGCGCCCGTTCTTAATCATCCCTCCCACAGCACAACAACCCCAGACGGCATCACTGATGGGCACGATCCACCGCCTTGGATTTTCGCAGTAACACGTTGTAGAAAGCGTTAAAAAATAAAACCCCAACCAAACATGCAGGCATCCCCCATGAGGTTATTAACACCAAAAGCAGCCGGTCTCCGCGGGGGGAGCGGCGCCAGCGCAGCCCCCACTCCGGGCCGGGCTCCGGCGGGAGGGTCTCCACCGGGACCGCGCCGCAGGCTCCTTCCCCGGGTCCTGCTCTCGGGGTAAAGAAAAGGGAAAAAAAGAGAACAAAACCAGAACAACCCTCCAAACCAGTTGCTATCAAGAATGACGGACTTACCAGGAACCTCGGCAGGAGAGGAAAATCACGTACGGGCAGCAGCATCGCTGCCGCCGCCGGGGACTGCTGCCGCCAACTCCGCAGCCCGGTGGAGCTGNGAGCAGCCGGCGGAGCGGGGCCCGGCGGGAGCGCCGCCGCAGCGGCACCTCTCCTCCCTTCTCCTCCTTCTCCCCTCTCCTCGAGCTCCCCGTCTCCTCCTCCTCCTCTCCCCTCCCGCTGCCCGCCCCGGGGTGCCACCGCCGTCCCACGCAGAGCGCAGCAGCGGGGACCCAGGTCGAGTCACCCCACCTTTCCGACGGGGTTGGGAAGGGTGCGGGTCCCGTNCTCCGCGGGGGGAGCGGCGCCAGCGCAGCCCCCGCTCCGGGCCGGGCGCCGGCGGGAGGGTCTCCACCGGGACCGTGCCGCAGGCTCCCTCCTCGGGGTAGAGAAATGGGAAAAAAAGAGAACAAAATCAGAATAACCCCCCAAACCAGTTGCTATCAAGAATGACGGACTTACCAGGAACCTCGGCAGGAGAGGAAAATCACGTACGGGCAGCAGCATCGCTGCCGCCGCCGGGGACTGCTGCCGCCAACTCCGCAGCCCGGTGGAGCTGCGAGGCGAAGTCCCGCTGCCGCGGGCTCGGGCACGGAGCGCACAGCCCGCACCCAGCCCGGACAGCCCCGCGCTCAGACGGGGCAGGTGCAGCCCTGCGACAGCCAACCTGTCACCGCTCCCCGCCCGCGCCACCGCGCTCCTCCCGCAGCCCGGGGCTCCCGGGGNCCGCCGTCCCACGCAGAGCGCAGCAGCGGGGACCCAGGTCGAGTCACCCCACCTTTCCGACGGGGTTGGGAAGGGTGCGGGTCCCGTTGGTATCATCTCCTGGTTTTCAGCGCGGCGTTAGTCGTGTGGAACCGGCAGCTCAGGGGACGATTCCGTGATTTCTCAGGAAGCGTTTGGAAAGGAAAAAAACGGTATTTACTTTAAAGTTTTGCAGTTTTTCAACCTTTAGTAAACAACAGCTGTATCTGCACCGGGTGAGGGAAGCGTTCAAAAGGTGAAACTGTATTTAAGAGTATGATAAAAAGCACTTGTCATAGCTGTCCTCCTTACACCTATAGGCAACACTTCTTAAGCTTTATGACCACCACTTCCAATGGTTCAAGTGAGCTGGATTTAACAAACAGCTACAAAATATTCCAAAATTCAAAAGTAACACGGCAAAAACCGCATCTCATTTAATCCAGATGAATTGAATTATTCATTCGCCCTCAGGTACCTGAAGAGCTCACATAGCAGGCACCTAAGAAAGATAAGGAAACTAATTTAGTACTTCCTTACGTGTTAAAATACTATTCTGAAACTGGTGCAATAAACAGAGGTAGGCCACGTGAAAAGAGTTGAGCCTTTCTTTTCCACAGCTGTGAAATTCTATCACTTTCAAAAAATTCTGATGCATACAACCAAAATCTCCTGCTCAGCTTTCACATAAAATTTTTTAGCATGAAATTCGCAGGTTATGAACAATAGCAATGTAACATTACTCATTACCTTCAAACAATTTTTTAAAAGTTGCCAGTTTAGTGTTATTCCAAATAATGCATGTGTTGGAAAAAATTTATTCTTGGGAGGTTCAGTATTTACTTGGCTAGTATATAAATACACCACTTCTGGAGGATGATCTGAGTTTGCTACACGTTATACTCACAACATTGGTTTTTGACTTGTTCAGGCAAAGCCATTGCAGAGATCTGCTCTAAATTAAATGCTCAGNCGTTCAGGCAAAGCCTTACACCTATATATTGCAGAGATCTGCTCTAAATTAAATGCTCAGGTACATCCTCTGCTTGCAATTACCAGAAGAACACATTGCTCTCTATAGCAGTGTGAATCATTAGCAAAAAAGCTGCCCAAGTGAATATATTCTGCAATGCATGATTTAATTTAAAGTATTAAAACAACAGCTCCAGATTTATGTGGGGTTTTTTACAGTTTCATCTTATAAATGTGGTTTGGGGAGCTGGTGAAATGAAGGGCTGACAGCTATTTGCACATCAAGAGCTCAGGTACAGCATTACCGACCAGATATCCCAGTACAAAGAGAATTTCTGAGAAATATCACAGACCTTTAGTGTTTCCCCTGGGACAGAGAGCAGCCACTCAAAGAAACTGGAAGCCCCATATAATTTAGGCAGCAGTGCCCACACCAGCCCATATTTATTAATCACCCCTTGTGATCCGTAACAGACCACGTGAACCGAGGGATTTGTAAATCACAATTACAGAAATCTGTGGCCTATTTAGAACAAAGGCAAAGTGTTCTTGTCGTTATTTCTTTGGTTATCTCTCTCAGTAACACTTGCATTGCTGTAAAGAATTAGCCAATTATGGTCCCAGCCTGCAGCTTTATTAGGGATGAATTGCAGTGCTCATGGCCCTTTTCCAGACTGCTGTGACAACTCTCTTTTCCTCTGGGACAGCAGTTTTGCAGTCAGTTTTCTTCTCTGGATACAGAACTGCTAATTCCATGCACCAGAAATCAAGGAACTTCACCATTTATTGATATCCTGGTTCACCCAGCGCAAATTCTCCCAAATGGGAAGAACTTGTGCAAATTACAGAGAGGTCGGTTCAATAATGTTACTGAAAAAACCTAGTTTGCTTCCATTTCAGGTAGCATTGAGTGCTCTGCAAGTTTTATTCCCCTTCACCTCAATCTAGTCTACCAGTAAATATCAGAAAAACAGGCCATCAATGCAATTTGCTAAACTTAAAGCTTTTGAGTAAGAGATCATGTGCCGTGAAACAGAAAAGAGGTTTTCAATAAACACCCATAGCTGTTAAAAACAAGAGCTACTCTGGGATAGCTATTTATATTTCTCTCCTGGATAATATATGTGCTAGGAGCAGAATTTGAACACAAAATAAAATTAAATTTAAAAAAAAAAAAGGCGTCTTTGTTGAGGAAGCCGAGATATGCAAGTTCTCCTCATGCAGTTGAGCACTACCTGGGCTATTTTCCAAAAGTGTAATTGCAGTCATCATGGAGAGAGGAGTGTGCCTTTTGCCAGCTCTGTGCTCAAGGTTTTGAGCTATCACTTTCTGAAGGTATTCTTAAAAAATAGAGACCTCAGAAGCACCTTCTAGCAGTCAAAAAGTTAAGGAAGATATTTCAGTGAAAGTGTCCTATTTCTGTGGGGGGGTTTTGGTGGGTTTTTTTTGTTTGGTTTTTTTGTTTTGGTTTTGTTTTGTTTTTGTTTTGTTGGGGGTTTTTTGTTTGTTTTTTCCAGTGGTTTGAGATCTTGTATGTTCTGCATTTTAAATTAAGGACTTTTTGGCATTTCTGTGAAAAGACTCTCTGTTAAAATTTTAATATGGCTTGTGATACTGGTGTGCTTCTTTGCACTTCCAGCTAAAAGGGGGGAAAAATCAAATTTATGCTCGGAAAAAATGCCTGGTTTGGTGCACGAATGAATAAAACAGGCAAGATAACATTTCAAGAAGAAATATGGTAACTGCTTCAGGAGCAATAGCACCATGTTTCCTCAAACCATTCATCAGTTCACTCAGAGTTCCTTCTTGAAAAAAACCAAATTAATTTAATCAGTGTTATTATGCCTGCTGTGATAATTTTATTTAAAAATACATTTAATTTCATTTGAGACTGTTCCTTCACAATTCCTGCTTGGTGAGTGTGTGATGTGGGGTTTGTTGGAATTTGATGTAGCTGCACCAATCTTTCTTTCAGTGTACATCATGAATCTTCATGAGATCAGTGCAACCAAGTAGCCATGGCATCCAGATCCACCTGCTTTTCTTAGGACTTGGATTTTGTCTTTGTAACAATGGCACTGGGCTGCAAGTCAGAGGTTCTTGTCCCCGAGCTTACTTGACCCACTGTTTTTACTACCACGACATGAAGACGTTTTCTTATTACAAAGCCAAGCTTCCCTCTGAGAGAAAAAGCTTCATTCCAGTTATCCACTGTCACTTTAGCCTTCTCTTCCTCTCCATACTAAATAAGCATTGTTAAAAGCAAGATGCAGGAAATGTTCTACGAAATGAATGAAGCCTCTTGTATAAGAGGGCAACACTTTGGAAAGGTTTTTCTTAATGTTGGTTACTACACCAACAGAAAAATTACATGTCACAGACTTAGAAATGAAAAAGGGAGAACTGGTGACACTAGCTCTTGCGAGACAAGGCCATTTCTGTTTCAGCCACTGAAAAGATTTAGAAAAGCAGGTATTTACAAAAAGCTTTTCAGAGTAATTACAGCATCTCCTGTTCCTTTTAAAGGAGAAGTTAAAAGCAGACTCGGAGAAATATCAAATGCAGCAACACATTTGTACTTCCCTTTCTCACATCATAAGATGAGGAATCTATTTACTTTCTCCTGCTTTTCTGTAGTACATTTAAAAGAAAAAGAATAAGAGAAGGCCCTAATTAGTGCCTCACTGTGCTCTATGAAGCCAGTCTTTGAATTACTGCCTAGAATGGACTCATGCAAGCTAAGAAAATGCTCTTACAGACTCCATTACTGTGTGTACTATTTATTTAGACAATTATTTTTGTGTCGGCTATGACGTTTTTGCACGAGAAAGAACTGTGTGCAGTGAGTCAGAGCTATAGAATGAAGTGCTGCGTAAAGAAGGGTTCAGTTAATATCCAGGTACCTGGTGTTCCACGTTGAAAAATATTTCTCCAGGCAACACTGAAAAAACCATTGAAAGAACTTGAACATTTATGATGCAAAGCATAGACTGGGACCCAAACATATCATTTCATCCTAAATGTAACAAAGTACTTTTTTAGAATTACCAGTTTACTTCAAAATAGCTAGCTACAATTTTATTAATTAGCAAATTAATCAGTAAAATAATCGTGTTTTCACAAATGTTTTATTTCAAATAATTTTAATGGCCTCTACAAACTTCAGAAATGTTTAATGAAACCAGTTTATTTCCTATATATAAAATCTCTAAAGTTCATCAAGAATATAGTTCAAGGCACCTAAATGCCTTGAACTATATTCTTGATGACAAGTTGATGAGTTCTAAGGCTTTTTAGAAGATGCCCCAGAAGGAGCCCCAGAACACCCCTAAAATTCCACACAATAGAGAATGAAGAGAAACAGTCTTCTCCCAGCTCCTTAATTACTTTTTTACACTTAAATTCAACATTTTTACTGGACCTGTGAAGAGTTATGGCATTTCTTCTAATAAAACCTCCCTAAAACTCTACAAGATGACTACAGTTACTCTGCTGAAAATGCTGGCACAGACCCTTAGAGCCTGTCGATAACATATGGATTGCAAAAATTTCTGGGGTTTGACACAAAACTCTTCCTTCTCCTCTGTTTGCTGCCGCTGAACTACTCTAAAGCCAAGATATTTCACCGATGTCTCTGCATCATCCTGACTCACTGCAATACTTTGGTATAAGCCAACCAGAAAATGAGTCTATAAAACTGCAGGGTTTTATTGGATTAACATAATGTACCAGCTCGTTGATCCTCAAGTTTGTCTTTCTGTGGAATTATCCTGCTGCAAGCAAAAGTACCTGTTCACATCAGCACCAAACATTTAAGGCAGGCCTTATTCACCAATGCTTCTAATTCTGGTCAGAAACTGAAAGGACATTTTAGCTCAGACAAATTGGTTCAACTTGTCTTTGACAAGAAACACTGCTGAGGAACAGAGAAGCTGCATTCTGCATTTAAAACAGGGTTTAGAAAAATAACTAGGGTGACAAACTTACATCTGCACAGCAAAAAGTATTTCCATTTATCTTATAAAATAATTTTTCACTCTTTAGAAAGCTCAATGACATTGAAAAAGTCTCTAATTTGTTTTTCTTTCATTTGCATGATGTTTTGCTTGTTCACAGTTGTACTCTTATGAGTTGATTATTGCTAAGAGAAAAGCTGTAGACTTAGAAGGGGCTCTGAGCAACCTGGTCTAGTTGAAGGTGTCTCTGTCCCCAACAGGGGGTTGGAACTAGATGGTCTTCAAGCTCTCCTCCCAACCAAAACGATCCCATAATTCTGTGATTCTATGATCTTGAATCAAGTGTTTCTTCAACATAGTTTAAGTGACTTGAAAGCACAGCCCAAGTGTGTTGCCTTGAACACTTGTAGGGGATGCCAGGTACCTACAAAAGCCTCTCTGTCACTCCCCTCCTCAGCTGGAAAGGGAGAGAAAATATAACAAAAGGCTTGTAGTTCAAGATAAGGAGAGGGAGAGATCACTCACCAGTTACTGTCACAGGCAAAACAGGCTCTAATTGGGGAAATTAATTTATTTCCAACCAAATCAGAGTGGAGTAATGAGAAATAAAACCAGACCTTAAAAACATCTTCCTCCCATTGATCTCTTTTACCCAGGCTTAAATTCACTCCTAATTTCTCTACATCTTCCCCTCCTGAGCAGCACAGGGCAGGGAATGGGGGCTGGACCACTCTGCCTGTTGGCACTGAGCCTTCACATCAGCTCAGCTGGCTTGTGGTGTTAACTCCACTTTAAAAGTAACGTGTGTTTGGGGTTTTTCCCAAACCACAAGAAAAAAATAAAATCACCAAAATGTAAGTGCATCCATGTAACATTCTTGCCAGTTTTTAATTCAACATCTAATGGTATGGCGTTTTGTATCAGTTATTGCAAGAAAATGTCAGGAATGCATCCCAGCGCTGTAATGGTAATTTTCACCTCAGTAAAGCAAATAATAGTGTAAAAGATAAGTACACTGCTCATGATAAAAGGCCACGTTTTACTTAACTTTCGTGCACTTAAGTTCTTGCATTCCAGGAAGTGTGCCTGCTTTTAATGCCGATACTGCAACATTTATAAATTATAAAAGACTGAGATTAAGACTGAGATGAAGATGTTTTTATGAACAGCACACTATAACAAAATTCACAGGCTGGATATTTTCAAGCAAAACCTTTTTGAAACAGTTCTTATTTTCACTTAAATGTTTATACATCATGAAATCTGTCGTCTTCAAACGCAAATGTTGTGGGAGTATTTGGGCACAAGCTCTCAAAATTTACAATCCTACAACAGCATTATGAAGACTGCTTGAATAACATTTAAAACAACACCACATTCCATGTATTTTAACATATTATCTTATATTATTTACCAGAAGCAAACGAAGAGATACAAACATGTGAATAGGCAGTCTTGGTACATTTTGATGTTTGCACAGTAAAGTTACTGAAGGTCATTTTCTTTACCACACATGACTATTTACAGAAATCTTGACAAATAAAACAGTTGTCTCAGAAATCATTCAAATTTCTGAGCCTTAATAGTCATATGAATAGCCTCAATAAGACTTATCTTATTTCTGGTTCTCTGACTTGGGAGGTTACCCCTGTATTTAAGTAAACCAAATAAATTGATATTTCAACATAGAGACCACACATTGCTCCTGAACCATCTGTGATGAATTTTGATTTGTAGGAGGTAGTAATTCAATACATTTTGAACAAATGGATCTGGAGCCATTCTCAGTTGAAATCAGCCAATTTCTGGGTTTAAAAAAAAAAAAAAAGTGTATAAACTCACATAATTCATTTGATTTAAGGCACTTATTTTTAAATTTTGATCACTAGAAATTACCACTAAATTGCTTTGCACATTGCTTTGCTAAAGGCTTCGGAAAACTGAAATATATTCTATAGAGCTCATTCAATCTACTTGTGAAATAAAGTCTTTTCCACTCACACACACAATTATATATTGAATTTCTGAATCCCAAGTCACAGCTATAGTTGGTCCAAAAATGTTAATACACTATAATACTTTATCATCAATGTAAAAAGCTAGTAATATGTCCTAAATGCAGGGTCCCTTGCCTTGGTCAGACATATTCTCATTTCTTTATCTTACTGGAACAAAGATGTGACTTTCAAAAAAAAAAAAAAAAACAAACCCAAGCTATAGGACACAGAATTCCTAGTCCTGTGATATGTGCTAGGCTTTTCCTCCAGCATTCTGCTCCTGAGGTGTTCCTGCTGTTCCTGTTCTGTATTTATCATATGATGAGGAAAATGACTGAAGTGGAGCAAATGGTAAACAATGCATCTTCCTCTCCAGCTCTAAGAAAGTTGATATTCGAAGGCCTTCAAGTAATACCTGCCACGCTGCTGCCTTTTTGTGTCTCTAATTGCTGAGTATTACTGAATAAAGCGGTGCTGACAGCCAGCAGCTTGGAGGAAAGCGCTGCTTTCAGCGGTGATGTGCAGAGGGAGCTGCAATGTGCCGGTGTGCGGGGCTGAGGCAGCAGCTTGGCTGATGGGCCCAGCCCTGGGCAGTGCTGGATCCATCGTCAGGGAAGCTGGAACCAGCTGAGCCGGACATGGAGGCACTCCTGGTGTCTTCTCACAGAGCCCACTCCTGCAGCTCCCCAGCCACCGCCAGCACATCACCATGTGAAGTCAGTACAAAAGGTTTGTGCCGCTGAGACCTCCATGCCAGCACAGGAGGGAATCAAGCAGGAAATCAGATCCCTGAGTTATGCCATAAGCCTGTTGTCCTCTCTGTAGGAAAGAGTTTGCCTATATCCTAAAAGCAGCAGAAAGAACTGTTCTCAAGGACCACCACCAGTATTAGCAACAAGCCTAAGACCCTTTATCTCTTTCTGTAAGACTAATATTTATACTTAAAAGCTGCAAAGATATAACTAGATATGCCACGAACTTTTCTTCTGTTTGGTGCCAAGGTAGATAATGAAGAGCTGGTTCTCAGGACAGCTCTTCTTCATATCCTTTCCCCCTTTTATTTCTCCTCGGCTTTAATTCTGGAGATGCTGGAAGTTTATATGAACATGAAAATCCTGAAAACATCCTTAAGGACAAGTAACAGCTTCTCCTGAGATAGTTCATTGCACCGATTAATCACCGCCATGCACAGCAGCAATCAGTTCTTTAGACAATTTCTTTCTACATCTTGTTAGTGCCTTGTCCTACCTTCATCAAACACTTTTTCTTCTTCATTGTTGTATTTGCTTATTGCTGGCAGGTGGCTCCAGCTCCAATGTGTGCATGCAGTGTGAAAGAGTGCAAGTTGTTTTTATCATGGCTTGTTTTGTCCTGTCATGAAAGCCACAACAAACATCTTGCCTTCAATGAGCAGGTGAGCAGTTCCCACAAGCGGCATTTCTTTCAAATTTCTGCTGAAACTCCAAGATCTGAAATGTCCGCATTTCCCAAGAAATAGAAATTTTAAATGTCCATTAGTTTTTATCCCAAGTGTTTGTACATATTGTACATCCCAATATGTTTGTACTGTTTCTTGGACACAAGGACAAGACATTGCTCTGTCCACTTCCTGCTAAAGCAGGTTTCAAAGCTTAGGAGGTGAAGGAGGCAGTGCTCTGCTCCCCTTCCCCTCCAGCTCAGTGGTTTCTGTTTGAGTTGTCACGTTGCATAGCAAGAATGCTTCTACTCACTGTGTTAGAACCAAGAATTTTTTTAAACAGTTGTTTAGTGGCTATTCAGCTCTTCAAAGAACTTCTAGCACTAACATTAAACAACTCTCAGAGAAAAAGAAAAAAAAACTGAAGCTCAGGAAAGCAAACAATTAAAACTTCTGCTGGGGTCAAGCACCCCTGATCTGGCCAGCAGAAGAGGTGCAATATAGATT
Organism: Melanocharis versteri; assembly: GCA_013397845.1. Lineage (NCBI taxonomy): Eukaryota > Metazoa > Chordata > Aves > Passeriformes > Melanocharitidae > Melanocharis > Melanocharis versteri. Next base: position 192,337 of record VZTG01003867.1, read on the forward strand.
ATCCCAAGAGTCCATCTGATCCCCTGTTCCAATCCCTGTGGTAGTGAGCTGTGAGTGTGTAGGAAGAGAGCAAGAACAAAAGCAGCACACTGTGATCCTTCCTCCAGCATCCAGCCACGTGTAGCTTAGGAACTAAGTCAGAACAATTAAACAGAATTCTACTGATTTTGTATTCCACAGTTTAATGTGGATGTGGAGGTTTAAAATGTTCACAGCAATGTAACAGATAAATCGAGACAGGAGGCAGACTATTTTATCTGCTTTAGTATTCACAATTTTTCCTGGCTGTTCTCAGGCAGCACAGATCTGCACAGCCCGCACAGACTGCCACCTCTCCAGTGCACCAAATCCTCTTCAAATATTTGCTTTTTAAACAACAAGTAATTTCAACCTCACTGTTTGTTCTCTTTCTTGTTAAAAGCTCCTGTTGTGCATTTGAAAGCAGAAAGCCTATAGTTCTTTCACATTTAAGGTTGTATTTCTGAGCCACCACTTTCAGCACTTTTCACATTTTCTATCACAGTTCTCAGAACTGATTATACTGCCAACCCATTTACATTTTCCAGTTTGCAATTTGCAGTAGTATAATAAAGAATTAAGCAATGTTATCAGGTAACTCCTCCTGAAAAGAAGTGTGCCGGCTCCCTGTTACAATTTAGTTTTGCTCTTGTGAAATCACTATGAGCATTAGTCATTCTCAGGAAAAAAATAAAGGGGAAAAATAATGGTGATTTAGGTTATTGAAATTAGAAAGAAACCAGTGAATTTATTAGGAAAGAAAGGAAAATAACCACTCAATAGTTGTGATAGTTGAATAAATCTGTGTCTAAAATTAGCTCAAGCATTATTTAATACTTCCTCCTCTCTAAAGGCTACCTTGATGCTTGGCAGATGTTAACAATATGTTATTGATCCAGGGGAGGTGATTTCAAAAGCAGGTCTGCTTCAGTGCTTTATTATTCTTATCCTTTGACTTTTTTTTCTTAATATTTAACATAAATCTCCCTGAGTTCTAATTAAAGGCATTATTTCTGGTCCTACCTTTCATCACACATTGGCTCGTTAACCACCTTTTCCAGTAAATCACTATGTAGTCAGAGACATCTATAAAGAAGTCTGGACAAGGGTGATAAAATAAACGCAGTTCCTCCACAAATCACATTTTCTAAGCTTCCTTTTGGAGCTGCCTTCAGGAAGAATTACTCTTCTGTCTGTCCCATCATCCCACTGGGCTGAGAGTTACCTTCAATGCCTGATCAACACCAAACAGAACAAAGCGACTGCTTTCTGTGCCCTTCATGGTATCCTTCAATTTATTTAGTTGTTTATAACGTCATACTTGGGTTCCTATTTGTTGTAATTACATATTTTTCCCTGCAGCCCTGCTGCCTAGACAATTAGGCCCCATTTTGTAGTTGTGCATTTGATGTCCTGGTTTTACAGACAGTAGTTTACAATTTTTATTAAACCTTTTGTTGTTGTTTTCCCCAACCTATTCAGAATTTTTAGTTTTGATCCTGTCATTCAGTGCGCTTGCAGCTTCTTTCAACATGCTGTCAATAACAAGCTTTTATAAGCACTCTTTTTATTCCATTATTCAAGTTATTGTCACTAATACTAATTAGCCCTTAGAGCAAAAACCCACCCATCTTCTTGCATTTATTCCTCCTACTTTTATAAACCTTTATTAGGAATGATCGGTTAGTTTTTCCCCAGATTACACATTCTTATGTGGGAGAGCATGAAAAGACTAATTTACTACAAAATAACATACCTATTCTGCATTTCCTCTTCATCCATTAAACCAGCTGTCCTACCAAAGAATGAAATCAGATTATTTGACATGTACTGTTGACACATCTGTCTTGGATGCTCATGGGTGATGCTGAATGTTTATTTGTAAACACCTCGTGAGTTAATATAGTTTTGTCATTTTGTTATTTTTCAAGTGACTCTCTGGATGTTGAGCTGAGCCTGATGGATTCAGCCTTTCCTTGGTACTCCTGCTATCCTCTTATCTACAAAGAGTGGCTGGAGAGGAAGAATAAGTAATTTTTTGCACTAGAACCTACACACATTCACACACATTCATCAGTCATTCAGGAACCCTCTTTATTTTCCACGTGATCCAGTGACATAATTATTGCTAATATCTAAAAAAAAAAATCTTTGAATATATCTAAACAGAACAGAAACACAGCCTAGGAACTATTTTCATTTTATACTGAATCTAAAGATACGGATGTAAAGATGTGAGATCTCGGAAAGATACAAAGGATAAAAAAAATCCACAGGATGCAAGGATAAGTTATTTAAGCACTGTTAGCTTTGTCTACAGGATGCCAATGCATATACAATAAATGCTTCCACTAGCTTTTATTTCTTTAAAAACCAGCATGCAATTTCATCCCCAGCTTAGCTCATGAAAATACTGCAGAGGTCACAGAAAAAAAAACAAACCCAAAACCTTTATACTGCAGGAGACTTTCTTTCATGTGTTTTCCTACCACCACATCCCTCTGCACTTGCTCTTGAAGATCTGCTTTTGAAGAGGTTTAGTCTTCATCTTCAGTATTCTCCTTCCATGGCCATTAGCAAATACTAAACATGAAAGCTATGTCAAGAGCAGGGCAATAAAAAATGCTTAGTTTTACTTCATGTTTTTCAAACACAGTCATTCCAATGAATGTACAATTAAGACTGAACAAGAAACCCTTTTGTAAAGTAGGTGTCTGTATGTCCAAACATATTCCACTGATACTGAAACTAGAAGCCTTGGTCTTCTCTGTCATGTTTAATCTGGTTTGAAAGTACTGGAGAAATCAGGAGAAAATGCAGGAGAAATCACAGGACAGAAATCTATACAAGATTCCAAGACCCCCCTCCCCCCCCCCAAAAAATAATATTAATAATTTTAAAAACACGGAAACCACAACAACCCCCCCACCCTTTGAAAATTCTGCAGTTTTGTATGAGGTGCCTTTCCTGTTTCCCGGGCAACTTCAGAGAGATAGCAAAGATCTGATGTGTTTATATTTATACATACGTGTGTGTGTGTACTAAGTGAAATAAAACTCAGGATCAATTCCCTATAGTGAAGTAGAATTTAAGGAACCTGAAATTAAACCTACCCTTTTTTGTAACTTTGGTGGCAACATTATTGGTAACTAACGGTAACTTTGTGTCGGATAATTGACACAAATTTATCCCAAGCAGAGGGAAAAGAGGGCAACACAGGAACGCGGAGGGTGCGACGGCTCCTCTGGAGAAGCCGCTGCGAGGCGAGCTCGGCATGTCCAGCAAAGGGCTTCCACAGCAACAGCGTCACGGAGAGCAGTTCTCCGCTCTTTGGGGGCTGTGCCCACACGCAGCGCCCGTGCCCGCCTGTCCGGCAATGCCGGGAGCCGCAGGAGCGGCTGCCCCGCCATCCCTCGGGCCCGGCGGAGGGGCCCGGGGCCGAGCACTCGCTCAGAGAGCCACACAATCATAAAACGGTTTGGGTTGGAAGGGACAGCAGACACCATCTCGCTCCAACCACCCTGCTACGGGCAGGGACACCTTCCACTCACTCGACCAGGTTGTTCGGAGCCCCATCCAGCCTGGCTCTGAACATTGCCAGGGCTGGGGCGGCCACAGCTTCTCTGGGCAGCCTGTGCCAGGGCCCCATCACCCTCACAGGGAAGGATTCCTCCCTAATATCTAATCTAAACCTACTCNGGCCGAGGCCGAGGCCGAGCGGCGCTGCCCGCAGGGGCCGGGGCCGCGGTGCCGCCGGCCTGCCCGGGGCTGGGTGGATGTTCCCTCCGGGACGGAGCCACGGAGCCGCGGCGCGGGGCGCTGCCGCCGGGGCTGTCAGACCGCGGCCATTTTTCCCGGGGAAAAACCCCATTTCCATGGGAAAATCCCGAGAAGTGGCGGGGCCGGGCGACG
>VZTG01003867.1:196359-262282 GCA_013397845.1 Melanocharis versteri
CCCATTCCCCCTTGTCCAGTCACTACATGCTCTTGTAAATAGTCTCGCCCTATCTTTCCTGTAGGCTCCCTTCAAGTGCTGGAAGGCCGCAGTTGCATCACCCCAAAGCCTTCTCTTCCCCAGCCTGAACAATCCCAACTCTCTCATCCTTTCCTCCATCCCTCTGATTAACTTAGCGGCCGCCTCCGGCCTCGCTGCAACACCTCCCTGTCCTGGCTGTGCGGGGGACCTTTCCACCGCTTCCCCTCCCGGCTGGGCAGGGCGGCTCCGGCCCCCGGCGGGAGCCCCGCCCGGCGCGGCCCGGCCCGGCCCTGCCCGCCCGGCGGAGGCGGAGGCGGNNTGGCGGGGCCCGGTCAGCGCCGCGGGCTGGTCCTGCCAGTTCGAGCGGAGGAGCCGATCCCTCCCCGGGCGTCGCTTCAGGGCTCTGGCCACCAGTTTTCATTTAAAAATAAACCAAAACCCCGAACAACTTAGACATTAATGCCCTTGAGGTTTCTGCCCCTGCCCCAGTGTTTGAAATTCACGGCTGTGAAGAGGCGGGTGGCACAAGAGAACGTGCCGTGATTCCTTTGGGAGCCAAGTGCCCATGAGCAGGAAGGAGTAGAAGATAGGAGGAATTATAACCTGCTAGTTTTTTCTGCGCTTGAGAAAGGTATTTGAGTAAGGTAATGACTGTGCAAACCAGTCTTTTTGATATTAGGTTTGCAAAACCGTGTGTTGCCCTCGGGGAGCAAGATGTGACTGGTGGGTCAGCAAGTTTGTGACTCCAGTGAAAACACAGATTAGGACCCAGAGGAAAAGATTCGTCATTTAATTTCTCACGGAGAATATTCCCATGACAAGTGTAGACATGGTGGAATTTAATCTTTACAGAAAATGTAAAGTGAACCCATTTCAAAGTTCGCTGAGGTCTGAGCTTTTTGGCCTCATTTAAGCATCACTAGAAAAGCAATGGTAAATGACATGTCTGGAGCTGGGGAAAAAAAAAGTAAGGTTTTAAAATTATACTAACAGACTACAATGCAAATAACCAGACAGAAGGCCTAATCATTATGTGTTCCTTACAGGAAAACTATAATTTGTTTACTTTTCTAACAAAAATAATAATAATTAACTTCTATTGCAGATGATCTTCAATGCTGATGAGGCCCACAACATAGTTAAGGAGGTAGGTTTCAACTAACAGCTGTATTTCAAAGAAATTCTTTACCATACCTTGCACAGTAGTGAAAGCAGTTTTTTAACTTGACCATCCCAGACAAATATAAAATTATATAGAATTAGTCTTTATATAAAGACAGATTTTAACTTGGAGCTGCTTTAAGCTTCATCTAATTGCTGTCTTCAACTACCTAAAGAGGAGAAGGTAGATGAGAGGAGAGTCAGATTTGTATTACAGTGGAAAGAGTTGGGGTCACAGTCACAAGCTGCGAGGGAAATTCACTCCAATTTAATTTTTCCCCTTTATCCAGCTAGAGAGAAGCTAATCACTGGAGATGCTGCAGGGAGAGCTTGCAGAGTCTCCATCCTTAGAGATTTTAAAAACTTGGCTGGACAAGGCCTTGAACAATGTTATCAGACTTGGAAGTTAGCCTTGGCATGCGTGGGGGGTTGCACTCTATGAGCTCCTTGTTCTAGCTTTTAAAAAACCATTTTTTACAGAGAAGGAACAGGCTGAAAGTGAGTAGCCTGATAGTCTAAATTAAATACCTAGTAACTAGAAAGTGGTTGGTGAGGAGCCTGTGGCTTACAGATGGTCTCAGGTTTTGCAGGGAAATAGTGTTTTGAGACAGGAGTTTCTAGAGGGGCTCTGCAGGTCCTTTCCCACCTGCACTTTTGAAGCTGCTCCAGTACACAACAGCAAGCTCTTGGATGTCAGATAAACAACAATTCAGCCCTTTATGTAACCGTCCCTGCCTTGTAAAGCCAAATACGGTGTGACACAGTCTCCAGACACTGGGAGTAAAGCCAAGTGTTTCTGCCTCTGACTGGAAGCTTGACCAGGGCTCCAGCACTGGGTACATTTCTGGAAGGACCAAAATCCCTGAGGGATCTTGTCCCTCTTCTGTCTGCTATTGTGTTTTGTGACTGTTTGTTTCCACTGATTCCTTTGGCCAGCTTTGTACAGTGTGGTCGGCATTAACTGGGCTTTTCAAAATCTGGAACGTGGGTCTGTTACACAGCCTGTTAGTGAGGAATTAGTGTGTGGGATACATCTTACTGAATCAGAGGAGAACACAGTTTTATTTCCCTTACCTTTTCCAGGTGTGTGTTTCTTAAGCGAATTCCTCAACTTTAAGAAGTATCCATCAGCACATAATTCTGAATTTCTAAGGAGAAGAGAATGCAATTTAAGAGTTACAGTTTGAGAGAAGGATTTTTGTTCAGTCATTATAAGTCTAAGCAAGTGTTGGCCAATCTGTAGCTGTGAGAGAGCTGTGAGCTGGGAAAACATCCAATTTTCAGGCAGTTCAGATGTTTCTTGTGCTGCATGATACGACCCTTGAGTATCTCTCATATCTTCCCCATCTTTTAAGCAGGGATGTACATTTCACTGTTGTCACTCGATCTCTGACGGTTTTGGGGTCTTGCTTATACACTCTGAAAGGTTGGCCAGCCCAAGCTGATATTAGTGATTTGAGTAGTGCCATCCCCACTACAGCAGCTTCTGAAAGCCAAGCTGGAGCAGGCAGACATTAGAACAGTGGGATGTGTTAGGATCCTCACTGGTAAATAGATCCATTCACTTGGTACCGAAGCATATGGCTAAGGTGTTTCCTGCAAGAAATGTTTAGTCAGAGCCTCATTTTTATACCTGTAATATTGTGGTAAATGTGTACTGAAAATAAATTTCTGGGAAGGGTCATTTTACTTCCCATTCAGCAGCTGTTACCTGATGAGCTCGAGTGATTTAAAGTAATCTGACTGCCAGAAAAAAATTCCTCAGATTATGCAGAACATTTTATAATTCTACATTTTGAAGTATATTTACTGTAACTATTTTTTCCCTCTGTTCTAGTGCATAGAAAGTGTTTTAGGCAAGGCAGATTATAATCACAACAAAGTCAACCAATGGACTGCTGCTATAGTAGAACAGTCGCTGACACACCTGGTGAAACTTGGGAAAACCTATAAGTACATTGGTAAGTACAAGCAGCTGTACTTACAGCACAGGCATTCACAAATTGCTGAAAGGTTCAGGGGAATGCTGTAAACAAAGCAGAGCAGGTACCTGAACTCTTTTGTTATGCAGATTTTTAGTGATACCTGTGGTAAAGCTGTGGCAGTTTTACCTGGGCTGAGCATGCTAGCAACACTTAACACAGAAGATTACATGTTACATGGTCTTTTTTGATTGTTAAGCAATGCCAAGACAATTTTATCAACCTTTTGGTATCAGTTCAGGAAAAAATTATTATCTTAAATAAAATTTTCAGTCAAATTAAGCCTCCTATAAATAGAAACATCTGGAAGACTTTAGTCCTGGATGCAAAGTCATGTCCCATTATATTTATGTGTATACCTGTGGAAGGAGAAAGGTGAATAAACAAGTCTAACTCACTTTGGTCCTTTTGTGGAGTGCTGATGTAATAGCAAGTGTTTGCACTCTGTTCTGTTTTGACAGTCTTGAACTCAGGTTGTCAGTGGTTTTATGACCGTTGCAAGTCAGTCTAGAAAAGCTGCACATTACTGGAATGTGGTTTCAGAGAGGGGTCAGCAAGTATTTTTGGGAAACAACTCTCATCAAATGTGACTTATGCTGTACCTGTGAGGACAGCACCTGCAATCCCATTCTGAGGGGCACAAGCCGTTTCTAAGTAGTTTAAAAGATAGAAACCATAATCCTATTAGCCAGCGTTTTGTTGAAGCTGTTGTCTTCAAACAACGTAAAATAATACGTAAAAATAATCATGAAATGAGTAACAAGTTCTTGAGGAAAATTATGGGGCCAGAGGGGTTGCCAAAAAAGATTTTGGCTTAGCTGAATGCCATGTGCCAGCCCTTTGAAAATGTAATACAGGCTTGAGTTTGTAAATGCTGAGTGATTCACCTCTTGTGCTTTAATAATTAATTCCCTGATTTTATGACTGTACCTTGTAGTTACCTGTGCAGTGATGCAGAGGAGTGGAGCTGGTCTCCACACAGCAAGCTCATGCTTCTGGGATACCACAACTGATGGTAAGTTTCCCCATCTGAACAGAAAATCTGTAGTAAGAGAAATGTTACTTCTTGCTCAGTTGTGGTAGTTGGGTAAAACATCTTCAGGAATGGCTGTGGAAGCAGTAACTTTCAGGATGAGGTGCTTGTTTACAATTCCAGCAGAAATGTTATCAGGCTGTGCCTGCATTAAGAGCAGTTGCTTTGTAAATTATGAGAATCAGGAATAGAAAAGCCTTTCATTCTGAAACAAGAGCCAAAACATTTAATCCTCTCAGCTGAAGAGGCAGAAAACATTGCTCACAGTAAATACACATGGGCAGCCCTAAACGTATCTGCCTGCTGTGAGGGGGCAGCTACTTTGGAGGAGAAAAGAACTTAGTGAAAAATAGAAATAGTTTGACTTACAGCATGTGTTTTGGCTGCTTAACTCTCAGCCAGGCTTTGGATGCAATGTATTGCTTCAAAATTAGTTTTAAGTAGATTTTTTCATGGGTTGAGAGTATCACAGGGAAACAATATTAAAATAATCTGTTGTCTGTCACAGATTCAAAAAGGTCTTTTTAGAAGAGGGTGCCAAGGCTGAAGTTTAAAACAGAGAGGGCCTCAAAAAGTCAACCAAGCTTAAAAAGAAATCATAATATGAATTAAGTAAACACAGTTCAGTCTTCATGTTTCCTTCACTTGTAAGGCATTGATACAACAGAAGAGGAAGAATAACAGAAAGTAAATGCACTGGAATATATTTGATCCAGGCCTTTTTCTGATTTCTTGTCTGATTGTCATGCCTGTTTCAGTATGGGAATTTCAAGGATTTTTGCAAGTCCAGCTTTTAAAGAAAGATACTGGAATGGTGTTTTCCTGTTAACTGTTTTAAGCATACAAGGCTAATGTTAGGCAGCAAACAACGTGTAAGTTAATGAAAATGTTTTGAGGAGTTTAGTCTTTTTATAGCCAAGATGACAATACAATTTCCCTTAAATTACAACTTAAATATTCATACTAATCTGGCATAATTTACACTGCAATAAAGTGACTGTAGTAAAGACAATGGAATTCTATTTTAATTTTGTAATAATCTCTTCCAGGAACCTGCACAGTGAGATGGGAAAACCGAACCATGAACTGCATTGTTAATGTGTTTGCTGTTGCTATTATCCTGTAGCTGACTGGAAGAGAAATAGAAGCAACACCGAAGCCTTTAAAAAAAAAAAAAATCATCCTAATATATGGCTAAATATATCAAACTATTATTTGTTTCTGTATGGGGAGCATACAGAAGTTCTCTACAGAGAGCATACAGTCTAAGCCAGTTCTCATAGATTAATTATCTGAAAGCTAGCAAAAGAAATTTAAAATATATATATTTATGTATCTATCTAAAGAGAAAGTTTTAGTAATTTAAATATTTAGAAGTATATTAATGAGAAGGTGCCACAAAGATCAGAATTTATGTCACAGCTAATATCAAAGATATTTTATTCTAGAGGAACAAAACACATCAAAGGAAATGTCAAAGGGCAAGCAAGACCTCTCATGATTATGGTGCCTTCGGGAACAAATTATGAACACTATTCAGAGTGAATATACTGTAAACAATACTGGTTCTCCATGCTTGATTAAACAAAGCAAACTCTCCCTTGGAATGCTGGTGCTTGTGAAATTGCGTGAGCATCACTTTTTGGTCAGGCATGAACGTTTACATGGACACTAAATCCAGGTAAGCTTTTCCCCTGGAGACAAAGGAGGACTTCACTGGGACAGAGGTGAAACATACCCAGTCCTAGCAGAATTCTAATTTGTCTTCAGATGAAGAGCATAATATTTGTTAGCAATTCAGGGAAACATGCTGGGCATCTGACACCAGCCCTTAATTCATCATTTATAAATCTGAGAACATTCGAAGGTACTTAAATTTGATTTTATTCCATGATTATGGAATTTGTGACAAGCACTTTATTGATTCCTCATGCAGTAGCCAGGAGCTAGGGCAGTATGACTGCACCCATACTCCAAGTAGGATAAAGTGATCAGTGAGAAGGCACACACATTTCTAGAGGCTCTTGTTAGCTTTGAAAGCATTTATCCAAGTAACATATCTGTTCTTTGTAAGAGTTTTTCCTGCATTCTCTAAGTCTAGATTTGGATCTTAATCCTGTGAAATAAAACTGTTAAGTTTTGAGCACTAAGAATTCCCCTCCTTTAAAATTTATGCAAGTTCTTAACTTTGTTCATCTGATGAGTCTTAACTTGAAATATTCCACGTGGAAGGAAAGCATTTGCACACCTGCAAATATTTGCTGGATTGGGGCCTACATTTTTGTTTATAAATGCACAAATTATATGATAAAGAGATGTATCAATACCAAAAATGCCTAAATGAGTGCTGCCACTAAGTGGCAGCTGCTTAAAGTTGTTTTCTCAGATGCTGCTTAAGGATAGAATTTTTTGTTTATACTGTATGTCTTTGAAAGAGACTGGTAACTGCCTAACAGCTACTGTAGGGCTGTTTTGAATTTTAAGAAATGAATATTAAAGCACTATTACGCAGTTTTGTTTGGTTTGGGTTGTTTATCAAAAAACTGACTATTAGGGTGTGAAACAAGTGTCCAGTGCAAAGAGCAAGCTAAAGAATATTTTACTGCTTAAATTGTGTTTATGTGTAGCTAGTGTGACACTACAGAAGGAGCCCTGTGTATGTGTAGTTTACAATACTGTTCAAAATATCTTGCTTTGCAGAGAAATAAAATTCTGCTTTTACAGAAGTGCAAGTAAAATTAATACTGTAATACTGCATTTGCCAAAGGCAAGTGTTGTGTGAAGATGTGTGTGTATGTTGTACTGACCTTCAAATGTAGATTAATAATTAAGCATTATTTGGGTTAGGACAGAAATTTCTGAATTAGGTTCCAGCATGCAAGGGCCAAATTGTGACATAAATACATCAGTTTAAATGATATTTGGGATTGTGCAATGTGAAAAAAATATGTGGGGTAGCAACTGGAAAAGGGTTTGATATGATCAGTATGGTTAAAGAAGTGGGTGTGTAAAAACAGTGGTGGCTGTTGTGCCCTTGTCATAGGTATTGAGGTGCGATGATCAGAAGAAATATTCCACATAGCCACTTGTAATCTCCTTTGGTACTTTTGCTTTACTTGAAAACCAGATGCACTGAGTAAGACTATCAGTTTAATGAGGCTTGGTGAAGGTCCTCCTACAGAAAAACTCTAGAAAATACTGCTTAATTATATGACTGTTTCATTTTTCTTTCTACCAAAAAAATAAAGTTTTGCCTTAGTTGTATTTTTGCTTTGTGTTCTTGATCAATATAAAAAGTAACAGAAAAATATTACTTCCCTTCACTTGTCTACAATAGTGAGAACTCGGGAAATACATTGAAGCTGCATTTTAAAAACAAGATCTCGTTGAAGTTCTGTTCCAGGCTTGGCCTAATTTCTTGCACCTCTGGTCTACTCAGACCTCTTTCCCCTACTGCGAGTCTTGATGATGCAAGTTAAAGCTTTTTTACTACAGAATTATTATTATGAAACTGCGTGAGAAGTATTTTCATTCTGCATCATGTCCTAGTAAACTTAACTTGTTTTCCATCTTTCTTTTCCCCATCCTCTGTGGGTACAAAGATCTACTTTTGACTCTCCTAACAAATGCACTGAAGGTCATTATCTGCTTTTCCAAGTAGTTCATTTAAAGGGTAAGTCTATGAATTGCAGAGTATGAAAGGACATTTCACTGGTATTTTCTATCAATACATATTTTCTTTGTTGTGGCAATCAGGGTAGGACTAATGGTTAGCAAGGGGGGTCTTACTAACGGGACAGAACAGTTTGTATTAAGGTACAGCCCATGTATGTGGAGCTGTGTGTTCCCGTGTATGATTTCATGATGAAAGACACCTGCCGTTCTTCCCACGCAGGTTTTGTTAATGTAAACAGAGAACTGTGAAAGTGAAAGTGAGGGAGCAGATGTGTTACTTTCCTTCTCGTTTCCTGCCGGGTGTCTGCCAGTAACTTGTTACCTTTCTGATGGCTCTGATCCCATTACACTTGATCTGCGCCGCCAGTACAAAGTCTGGTGTGTTCAGCTCGGATTCATACAATCTAAAGCACTCACAGAAGCCACTGAAACCCCAGCTTGCAGCTAGGCCATGTGGAGTTGGACGTGAATGTCAGCACACTGATATTTTAAATATGCTGTAAAAGGGGCTATTAGCTCCTGGTAGCCTGTATGCATCAGTACAGTGGCTGCCATATGGAGGCAGACAGGGTTTGTTCTAATACAGAGAGCAGTTCCTGTGATGAGTAATTCTTACCTGATTGTTGGGATGTGCCTCGCTGCCTCCTGTGCAGTCTCACCAGGTCATTTTGTTCCCATTTAATTTGGAGAGGGAGTTTTTAGCACAGTCGTGGTGTGATACAAGCACAGAGCCAGTCTATATCCCCATCAGAATATCCTGAGTCAGGAAGTTCTGCCTGCGTGCTGCAGGATATTCCCAGCTCCAAGCCAGCACCAGTTTGTCTCTCAGGGAGTATCAGCTCAGAGGTGATACCGTGTAAATGCAGCGATAAATGCAGCTGTACAATGGCTCCAGAGCTGTGCAGTCACATTTATATTGTGTTGCCTGTGAGCTGCTCTGCCCGCTGGGTCTATGCCAGGTAAGGGGTCTGTGGAGATTGGCTGTGTATGGGATGGTTTCCCTCTCCCCCCTCCTCAAAGAAAGCTGCAGCCAAACACCACATGCCCACCAAGGGAGATTTTTATACTTCAATGAATCTAAATCACCATTGAGTAACTGGAGGTTTTAGCTCACATATTCCACCAAGCATCTGTTTTCAGACACAGGAAACATATGTGGCAGCAGCTTTATTTGTTACATAAAAGTTTTCTAAAAAGGAACAGGATCATGCCGGGGTGACAACTGCAAACACCCCTGAAACTCCCATCCCACATCTGGCATAAAATGACTTGAAAAGGGGAACAAGAGTCACAGAAACACCTCACTGGTCATTATGGTTTGTGTCAGGCACTTACAGTTACCCTCATGCAAAGGAGCTACCGGGGTCACAGAGCACAAGTACTTGAAGCAAAAGAGATGGAAAGGGAAGTTTTGTAGTGACATTACCATTTTAAAATTTTACAGTTTTACTATATTTGTAAATTAATGACAGAGTTTGTAATCTTTGCTTATGAGGCTTCACAGCATTGAGACCACAGGGTTCAGAACCAAAGCCATTAGAATCCCCCATCCAGGGGGGAAGGTGGAGAGATGGACTTGACTGGTTCAGCTGCAACATGTTCAAATGTCTTTCTAGTCAGCAGGTTCTCCTCCTCATAGGCCTATATTGGATGTAATTAAAATAATTTCTGAACAGCACCTCCTGGAGTATGAAGCATTATCATCCTAACTGCAAAACATCCATGTATGTGTAATCACCTCAGGAAGAAACTAAACACTCCCTGCTCTGTGATTTTTGTAGAGTTTACTGCAGTTTTGAAGCATCCATTATTTAGTGTCTATTCATGACCAGCTGGGTAAAATTAGAGGTTGGGGGAAGCGGGATGAATGGAATTAAGTCCTTATTTGACAAAAAGTAGTATGATCTTTCTATGGAACTTTCATATACACACATACATGTATTTCTAAGTATGTTCATCCCTTTTTATTTATCCATTTCCCTAACAATTTTGAGTTATACAGAGACAATTTTGTTCATTTAGAATTTCATCACTTGTTGCTTATTTCCACTTCACCAATGTCTGGGTATCAAAACAAGGACTCCAGCAGTGCTCATACAAAAAAATATCTTGGCTAGAGATAATACAATTCAGCATTTAGATATTAGCCAAGAGAAGTGAGAAGGTGAGATAACAGCAAGTTTGTGGCTGCCTTTACTGGTGCTCGCAGCACTCTGCTTCAAGCAGTCATGACTTTATCCAACCTCAGTCAGTAACTCTGAGGGCTTTTTTTTTTTTTTTTTTTTTTTTTTTTTGGGGGGTTTCTAACNTGTGGGCTTCTACAGCAGCTCTTGAAAGTGGTCTGGCCAAATCTCACGAGAATCTACTGCAGGGTTTCAAGTGAGGTCATTTGTTATTCTGAAATGTCTTCAAGACTATGTAAGAACCTCACAGATCAATGCTGTAACAGCTGTATAGTGTTCATGCCTGAGTTAAGTGTTTTAGGAAATTAATCTTAAACAGTAGGCACAGTTGTAGCTGGGTGGTCTGGTGATGTGAGCAAATGATAGTTGCCTATTTCATGGTACTTGCTACAGGTCCTCTGAATAATAGTTGAAATGATTTTTTGTAGGGAAAATCTTTGCAAAAGCTGGCTTTGGAAAGGAAGGAACTGAGTAGCTTTAATTTAAGGTTTATATCAGGATCAGCTGAGGCTTAGGGATCAGAGCTGAGCTCTTCCAGGCTCATCTCTTCGTAGCATTGCTTTGACATCATAAGTAACTTACGCGGTTGCCTTAGGGGTGTGTGTGTCTGTGCAAAATTCAGGCTTCATTTGAGTAACAACTGGAAAATGCATGCTTTTCTGTTTGGTCTCCAAGGTTTGCTCCACATGAAGCAAACCCAGACCTCTCTGAACAGGCAGTTCTGCTGCTGCTGGGTGCCAGGGACAGCTACAGCAGGAGAGCAGTGGCCAGGGTGGCTGGTGTGGGGCCAGCCAAGGAGGAAATGCCCTGGCTGCAGGCTTAGAAGTCGTAGTCGTAGCACGTAACAGAAATCTGTTACACAACAGCCAGGGGCAGTTATGGTTGTGCCATTCCTCTTGAAACCCATATTTTCTGTGAAATTGTCACAGCCTCCAGGAAACACGAGGCTGCCAACTGCCTGTCTTTGCTGGCTGGCAGATACCCCACAGAGGCTCTTCTTCCTTCCCCGCTGGGAGCCACAGAGTCAGGGCCACAGCTGCAGCTGTGAGCTGGGTGTGACAGTCACCTGCCCGTCTGCTGACTTGGGCTGTTTTGGTATTACTCTTGGGCCCAGTAAAAGTAAGTTTTTGTATACATGCTTAACGACAGATATGACATACTTTTAATATCAGCGTTGCTACTATTAAAAATGCCTTCCCTTGAGAAGAGACACAGGACTGACATTCATGTGTTAGACCACAAGAGTAATGATATCTATTGATACTGAAGAGATGTCTGTGAATTAAATACAAAGTTGATGTTACATATTGCCAACCTCCTTCATTCACCCACTGCAGCTGGTCAAGGGGCTGTAAAGACTTTCTCTTTTGTAAGCCCAACTTGAAACTGAGAAAAGCAAAGCAGAGAGGCAGTGTGAAGGGGCATGGAAAACACCAACAGCTGAAACAGAAACTGAAGAAAGAATGGAGCTTCCAATTTGTTTTTTATTTTCCACACTCCAACTCATAGAGCCAACCCTGAAATGCAGCTGAATTTACAAAATCTGGTCTCCATCCCTCCCTTTTTCAGTAATCTGTTCATTTCCTCAGCTCCCGTCTCATGTCTTTAAGAAAACAGATTAACCAAATAAACTTGGCTTGAAAACTGGTCTTAAGAATTGCTCAAACTGTAGCCACTGGAATGTGTGTTTCTGGTTCTCCAGGACAGCAGTAGCAGTAGCAGTAGTATTGCTATTCTCGCAGCATTATTATTGTATCATCCAGAAGCACTAAGTTTGGAACAATGCCCAGCTGTGCTGGATGTTATTCAAACATAAAAGAAAATCCCAACTACAGCCTCAAAGCCATTCAGTTTGACTGTGGAGAGAAAACTGAAACGGATGGGTATAGGAAGTCCCAGGAACACAAAGAAGTCATATTAGACACTTCGAACTCAGCAGTCCTGGAATTTGAGCCCAGCAGTTGTCTCAAGATGGGGACAGAGATGAAGGTCTCTGAGGAAGGTCATTGCTGAGCATGTTGGTAATGACTGTTGGGAGCAAAACAACTGAGGGGTAGGGACTTTCCTGCTTAGAAACTTTACGCACAATATTGAGAGTCACACTGAGCCAGAAGCCAGTCAGAAGAAAGTTTAAGATGAAAATGGGAGAATAAACAACAGTATAAAATGTTTCTTCAGATATAGATGGAAGAGAAGAAAGTTTGGTAGTTGTATTAGCAAGAAATGGTTTCTGTTAGTTTTTTAAAAGATGAGAGCATTCTTGGGTTGGGTGGAGAACAAGACAACGAGGTGAGAGGTTCCCTTTGCAGCTTGTGTGACATTTACAAGGTATGCAAAGTCCTGGGCAACCTTTCCCATAGACTCTTTTCTCAGCAGCAAACACCTACTTGGCATGTAAGGCAGCTGTTTGCCAGCTTGCCCTGCCAGGATTTTCTCTGCCGGTACTGTTCCTTACGTAGTTACAAAATGCAAAAGCTGTTCCCATTAGCTGGCAATGAACAGTGTCTTCATCCTTTGGTAGGGAAAGACCCAGCAGCTTGAAAGGGATTAAAGGGCTGCGGACATTACCTAAATAAGGAGGGAACATCTGTTACTTCTGAAGGGGAAGTGGCATCTTAATGGGTTACAGCTTAATCTTTGCAAATGACTTGAAAGTGACATGAGGATTTTCATAATTTTCTTGGGTTTGGGGCTGGTTTCTGTTGTTTACATAAATGCAAGTGCCTGGTAAATTTTCCTAGTAGTCAGTTTCCTGTATCTTTCACCCTCTAAGCCTGAGAAACGCAGATATTTTTATGCAGCGTGAACAGTTGGGGGATGCTAGTTTTTTTTCTACCCAGTCTCAGGAGCTGAGACTCATAGAGTGTCTGTCATCATGTCAGCCATATCCTGGGCTGCATCAACAGCACCATGGGCAGCAGGTGAGGAGGGGATTCAGCCCCTCTGCTCTGCTTTGCTGAGACCACACCTGCAGTGCTGAGTCCAGCTCTGCGGTCCCAGCACAGGAAGGGCATCGACCTTGGTGACAGCCCAGAGGAGGCCACCAAGGCGATCAGGGGGATGCAGCACCTCTGCTATGAGGAAGGGCTGGCAGATTTGGGATTGTTCAGCCTGGAGAGGAGAAGGCTTTGCAGTGACCTAATTGTGGCCTTCCAGTGCGTGAAGGGGGCTGACAAAAAAGATGGAGCAAGACTCTTAACAAGAGCCTGGAGTGACAGGACAAGGGGGAATGGGTTCAGACTGAAAGAGAGTAGGTTTAGATTAGCTATTGGGGAGAAACTCTTTACTGTGAGGTTGGTAAGACACTGGGACAAGTTGTCAGAAAAGCTGTGGTTCCCCCATTCCTGGAAGTGTTGAAAGCAAGGCTGGACTGGACTCTGGGCAGCCTGGTCCAGTGAAAGTTGTCCCTGTCCATGACAGGGGGGCTNTGACCTAATTGTGGCCTTCCAGTGCGTGAAGGGGGCTGACAAAAAAGATGGAGCAAGACTCTTAACAAGAGCCTGGAGTGACAGGACAAGGGGGAATGGGTTCAGACTGAAAGAGAGTAGGTTTAGATTAGCTATTGGGGAGAAACTCTTTACTGTGAGGTTGGTAAGACACTGGGACAAGTTGTCAGAAAAGCTGTGGTTCCCCCATTCCTGGAAGTGTTGAAAGCAAGGCTGGACTGGACTCTGGGCAGCCTGGTCCAGTGAAAGTTGTCCCTGTCCATGACAGGGGGGCTGGAATGAGATGATCTTCAAGGTCCCCTCCCAACCCAAACCATTCTGTGATCACGTCACTTCAAGATCTCTCCCTAAATGTCACTACAAAGATCTCCTCTCTAACCTGTCACTGCTACCTGTACCCTGGTCACTCTCAGTTAACCACTCCACTCCATGGGAGGTTTTAGAGCATGAAGCACTTACAGAGGGCAGCAGTGCATAAAGGGCTTTAGTAGGATATTGTCTTCTTGCAGGCTATAAACAAGGAACAGTGGGAAATGCTGTAAATACGTAGATTTATTGGCCCTGTACTGCAATGCTCAGGCCAACACTCACATCACTGTGGTTACCCAGGAGGACAGCTTGGGGAGTTTGTAATGTTTGTTTGGGGAAAAGCTGCTGGAATGCCCCAGGCAGTGATGTGAGGCTACACAACACACAAACCTGCAGTCCCCAGACAGTCAGTTCATTCAATGCGATGGCTTTTACAGTGGTACCAGCAGATTGTCCGACAGATTAATGCAAATACAGGCATTGAGACATTCATTAAATTACCAACAACAACGACTGACTTGAGGCAGTGTTTGGCCCTGGCTATGTTTGCAACACAGACTCAGCTGCCTGCCTCAGAGGACATGAAATGGCAGGGAAATGGCTCACTTTCAGGTGCAGCAACAACTGTGGCAGAGACTATAATCTTCAGAGGTTTCCTGTAAAGTGAATACAAGCTAATACTGGGAAACTGAGCATCTCTGTAAGCAGAATTTCACTGCAACTTTGTGCTGCTGTCCTTTACACACTGTTTTTATCATTATTTCTTTTGGCTTGTAGTGATAGATCTTTGCTATCAAGTTCTTAATTTATGCATGTGAGATGAACAACAGTGATGGACAGTGATCCACGTATTTACTTAACTATTTGCAGTCTTATTACAGTGAGAGTATTGCATGAATTTCTAACAGTTGTTGAGAGGAACTTTCATAATTTTGAGGCAGAATATGGCTGGTCCTAATCTACAGGGTTCTTTTTCTGTCTCCTCAGGGGAATTTGCTTTAGAAACTGTTTCTCACGGTTGATTTGCAGTCTTTGCTGATTATTTCCTTTCTGCTGTCTGAGCAGGGGTAAGGTTTCAGAGAGCTTGAGTGAATTCACCACCTGAAAAGAAGCTTGAGCTAGCACTGGTTGCCTCAGATGAAAGAGAAGTATGAGAAAAAAGCGGGGAGGGTGATAAAACCTCAGCAGCAATTGCCTTCATTAACTGCTCATGGGAAGTAGCCCAGCCTTGGGGCGTCCTGCAGGGATATTCACTTATGCCCTGGCTCCACGGCATTGCATGGTAGAAAACTCTTTGGTCTATAGAGGTGAAGAGTCTGTGATATGAAATTGGACAATTTCTGTGCCAAAATGCCCTGCTATTTACACTGGTACTGACAACTACATTTTGGCCTGTTAACTGCAAGGATATTACAGCAATTGTCTCCTCCCAGTTCTTCCCCATGCCATTTCTGCACCCAGGAAAATTCCACCTGAATTTTCTCAGTATTCTCCATCATTAAAAGAGAATCTTACAGATCCACAGTGCAGATCCCAGACCTTTGCATGGTCCAGTCTAAATCACAGGAGTATAAAAAGACAAAACCAACATAGGAAGCATCTACACTTCACTTCAAAAACTACTTGGCCAAACACGTCTCTACATTTTGTTTGTTGTGAAGGTCAAAAAACTTAGGGTGAATGGTATTTGCATATTTTCTGGTCTTA
Organism: Melanocharis versteri; assembly: GCA_013397845.1. NCBI lineage: Eukaryota > Metazoa > Chordata > Aves > Passeriformes > Melanocharitidae > Melanocharis > Melanocharis versteri. The sequence continues at coordinate 211,877 of VZTG01003867.1, forward strand.
AACCCAGTTAACCTCCAAATATAAACCAAAATCAACTAAAGAGTTACTTGCAGGACACTTTGCTTTGTAGATTGCTTCTAGAATAAGAAAACATCGCTTCCAAGGGGGAGAGATGGTCTGATTCCCCCTTCACTGGCCTTTCCTTCCTACTTCCCTTCCTCCCTCTATGATGGTGATTTGCAATGTGGCTCAGTATTCTGGGGAGAGTGAAGTGGCTTTTTTGGCCATGTCCCTCATTTCTGAACAATGAAAATTAAATATAGGTAAAATTCAGGGCTTTTTTCACAAAATAAATGTACAAAATTTGATGCACAGACGTTGAAAGTATAGAATAGAGCAGCTCATAAATGTCTTTCATTTTTGAATTTAACATTAAAATCACTAAGCAAAAGGAGAAAATATTATTGGAGAGGTCCAAAGCAGTCTGTTTTGGCAATCCAGAGGTGGCTACTGCCCTGGTCTGTTTGTAGTGACAGGGGAGGTTGCAGCAGAGCCATGTTTTGTGAGATGTGCACTCCAGTGGTTGGAGCTTGGGGCAAAGCCCTCGTGCCTTTCCCTGAACGTGCATTGGGCACAAGCACTTAAAACATTGGGAAAAACATCATGAGAGCCGGAGATTTAGAGGAAATTTGCAGACTGGGAGAAGGAAAGAATGGGCAAGTGAAGCTGGGGCAGCAGCAATTGGTAGAAGAAATGAATAGAGAGAAATCGGCAGTAGCTGTCTGGGCAGAAAGGCACCAGTTTGCCAGGCAGAAGAGTACCAGTGGAAAGGGAGGGAAAGGGGCCAGCAGAGGTGCAGAATGGGACTGGAAAGGATTTGTAATCTTTCAGCAAGTCTTTCAGCCATTTTCCACTCCACTGTGATGAATTTTGCTGTTAGTCTGGGCTGGTTTGTGTGCGGTGAATGTAAATGAGACCAGTCAGTTGTTAAGGTCTGTATCAAATGCAAAAGTGAACGTCTGGTTCATGACAAGTAAATACTCTGGCTTGTGTCTGTCCAACTGATGCTGTTTTACACAGTCAGGCATGGGGATCTTGATCCTGCCGATGCTTACAACTGTAGCATCTTAATGTGTACTCCTAAATTCCTTTGAGCATATATAACTATGTGTTCAGACACTTGGCTCTGAATTCTGCAGGGAACTCATTGAGAGATGAAAAATTACAAGCAGTCAACATTAACTTGCTGAGTACTCCAAAAGAGAGCAGGATCCTCAGAAAAAGTGCCATGTTGAAACCCTAACATTATTTTTTGTTCAAAAATACCTGGTGTTTCACAGGCAGCTTTTAGTTGGGGTTTTTTTCCCATTTCTAATCTAGTTTAATCCACCATTTGAGAACTGAAAGGCACAAAATCCCCACCCAGAAGGGAAAGTCTTACCTGACTTCGAGGAGGAAGACCTATTTTGCAACTGGGGTGGTTTCCCACCATGATGGTGAACAGGCACAGTAGCACTTTTATTGTAGGCTAAAACTTAGGAAAACTTGATTTCATTTGCCCATATTTACACGAATTAATAAACTGCTTATTTCAGATGACTACATATGGGATGACAGAGAAAATATTATATAAGAAGGGAAGGAAGACATCCTAGGCTGAGGCTGTGACACCAACTTTTCTATCCAGTCACTTTGAATTGAACTCCTAATTGCTTCCATGAGTTGAAACAGTTGTTTTAATAATCCAACAACTGGCTTTTCTTGCCCTCAGCAGAACATTTGTCATTTGAGTCAGTAATTTTTTGGAATTGAAGCAGAGATCAGACTTGGATCCACTTTGTAAACTCAGGTACAGTGTAAGTTCAACAGTGTGTGACAGCTTGCTGCCAGAGCAAGCACAGTATCTCATTTACTTTGGCTCCCAACAAATTAGGAGCTTAATAAAGAAGGAAGGAAGAGTTTTGTGGTGGCAATTGACCCTCATGAATGAAATATGGAGCTCCCTCGAGTCCTGCCTTCAGCCATTCAGTGCCCTCCCTCTTGTGCTGCTTCAGCCCGTGGTTCAGAGAGCAGCCCTGGGACATCCCTGACTTTCAGGAAACCTTGCTGGTGCTACTGCAGCAGGGTCATGGTGCCCAATAGCCCCGACAAAACTGCTGAGTGCCATGTGCAGTGTCTCAAACGAAGGTGAGAGGCCACCCCTTATCTCCAGGGCAGCCCTTTGGAATCAGCAACTTGACAGCAAAAGCACCAGTTTATTGTAAAAGTGACCCCTTTCCCCATCTCTGGGAGAAAATCCTCAAATACACAGAAGGAGGAATTTTTCAGGCAGAGGGCCAGCTGATAGCAATGGTCAGATTGCAAGCAGCAGCATATGACCACAAAAAAGGACTGTCCTTGAAGCTCACCTGTAGCCCACTGCCCTTTGGACTTGAGCTACTTTGTTTCTTGTATTTGTATTTCAGTGCTATTTATTTCAGTCTTGTATCCTAGATTTAAGAAAATATTCATATTCAGACCATGACTGATTATGCATGGCTTGCTATTTTAGCAGGATTTAATATAACAAGCTTTTGAAAAAAACTGAGAAACTCTCACTTATTCTTTCATATGTTTTAGGAAGACAGTGATTTATTAATAAACACGGAATTACTTTTTCTGAGTTCAAGGTGGCAAACAAGCCCTGGTACAAGTTTGCAGCTGGTCAGAGAATGTCACTGCAACTGACTGAGTAAGGAAAGATCCTTGATGTTTTAAGAACAAACATGGCAATGTATAGAAAATTAATGGTGAATTAAAATACACCCCTCCAAGACTCTTCTTAGGATAAATATGCTGTCTCCATGTGACTCCCTGCAATTTCTCTTTGCCCAGTTTCTAAGATTGTAAAAGCCTGATCACATTTCCATTAAAATCAAGGGCAAATATTTCAGCACTCTTTGCGTACGATGAGACCCTTATTGTATTTCAGGAGCAATATTTTTCACTCCACAGAAGAAGTTTCTTTGGTTGTACTTATGTTCTGTTATGATTTAATAGGTGTGTTTCAGACAGAATTATGTGGATTTAAATATGGCCTTTCTGAGGGAAAGAACTGCAAAATTCCCCACCAAGAGTTGATCGTTGCCAACACTTGTCGATAACGGATATTAATAAACAGGAACTGGTAGGCTGTCTTTCTGAAGCAGCATTCAGAGCCTGGATAACATTTTTAAATGCTGTAAAGGGTGAACACATCCTGTCTGGCAAGCTGAGGTGTAAAATATGCTACATGCAACCAGATGGCTGCACAAATCTGTCTGAAATTGCAGAAGGAAACCACCGCTTTCTTCTGTGGCTGCAAGAACCTGCCAGGAAGGTCTTGTGCTGTGCAGGACCTATTGCAGAGATGGCTGTGGAGTTTGAAAGTCACTAAGCAGGCAACTGGGATGAACAGAAGACATGGTATACTAAACTGTGGCTTTTTCAAGGGTTTTTGCACTTGCTTTTTCAATTTTTTTTCCTATGCTGCTGGCTTTAATACTTCTTTTCTTCCTGTCTTACCAGTATTAAAAGTTTTGATTCCCTTTTTTGGTTTGTTTTTGAGAACCTGCTACCTGTAGTGTACACACAGAAGCAGTGTGCTGTGTATGGGAGTCTTGTGCACATCAGAAACTTTACTCACAGCTATTCCATAACTGTGAATAAAGTGACCATTGCATTCTCAAAGCCTGTTTCACCATCAAAGAGGAACAGCTGAGCAATAGGGCCAAAGGCACTGCTTGCATTTAAGAGTGCTTCAGAAAATACCCATTAAATCATTCAGCAGTAGCTTTTTTCAGCCTTGAAAACCAGAAACGGCAGTCTTGAAAACACAAAACCTCTCCCCGTACGGCTCCCTGCACCGTGAGCCTGAAGATGTGAAACCGAGGGTGTTCAAAGCAGCCGAGCAGTGACTCACACGCCAGGTGCGGGACTTGGATTGAATCCGCCCTCGCCATCCCTCTGCAGCTGGGGTGGTTCTCAGAAGCCCACGTGGTTCTTTTTCAGTTCTCCACTGTCCTGAGGAGAAGCAGCTTCTTTTCAGCTGCATGTGTTCTCTCTTGGAGAGGACGTTTAAGGCTTATGTTGGAAGCCTGGAAGGTGTTGGTGCGCAAAGGAGCTTTCGTCTTGTAAGGACCTAACTTTCCCAGTCACCCTTTTCCAGCTCCCGTTGTTTCAGGGACTGGCTGCAGCCAGGATAAACTGTCTCCTAATAGCAAGCACTATGCTAGAATGCTTTATTGTTTAATAGCACTAAGCTTTATGAGTGTGAATTGGCTCCCAAAAGGGAATGGCAGCCTCCAGTCTTCAGCAGTCATGCCGAATAATAGGAGGATAAAGGCAGCTAATTGAGGGGAAATCCCCTCACACAGACAAAGAAAACAGATTTCTACTAAATAGCCAGCGCATGGAGGGCAGTGCAAACTTTCCTAAGGTAAAATTGACTCTTTTACTCTACCACAGAGCCAAAATAATTCCCAAGAAGCAAAGGGACCTGCGTTAGTGTAGCTGAAATTTAAAAGCTGGACTGTCCTTCCCAGACTCCAAACAGAAAAACAAATTCAGTCTTTAGGTTTTGTATTAAATGACTCCCACATGCTTGGGGGCTAGAAATTTTCTTTGTTAAAAATGAAGTGTACTCCTCGTGGGTCAGCTTCTGAGTTGCTGATGCTCTGCTTGTTGAGTGTGTCAGCCAGGCCCTCAGGGCCACAGAGAAAAACACCTATTCTGGAGCTGTTAAAAAAATGAAAATATGGTCAGAAACTAGGTATGGAGCAGCTGGATATTTCCCATGTAAATCATTTTTATATTCTATAGATACAAGGCTTTTTCACAATTACAGGAACTGAAGTAGAACTGGAGGTCTATCCCTTAAACCTTATAACCCCTTAAAACTTATTGCTGCTTTTAAAACAAATGCTGGGCTAAATCTCAGCTTAGCCTAAGTCAGTGAAGACACGTTTATTGACCTCACTGAATCCAAGAAGAAAGCAATGAGCTTATGGCACAAATTCTTGAGAGGAGCTGTTCTGGCTTTTTCCTACAAATTTTGGGTGGTTAGCTAAAGGTCATCCATATTCAGGTTCAGTTTTTAGAGGTAGAAGGTGGTTTTGGAGGTATTTAGACACCACCTGATATTCCTATCTACTTCAGCTGGAAGGATAGGGTTAGTTTTTTTTTCTAAATCTTCTGCTCGTAATTAGACACTCCAAGAAGTATCTTGTGAAAAAGGAATGATTTAAAAAAAAAACTGTAGGTCAAAATAATTTGGTCAAGATCATAGATCATGTCCATGGCTAAAAAAAGAATAGAAGATACCTGGAGATAGGTAGAAAAAAAAAATGCTCCTCAAACTTTATCAGCCAAAGGAACAAGATTATGCTGTATGGTGTGTATGGCCATTAAATAGAGGAAGTCCACAGACACTATAAATTTGCACAGGTTTACCCAGGATGCTTCTCTGCGATCGTTTTGAACTCATTTTCCCAGTTAGGTCTTCCATACAAGGTTTTCTGTTTCAGTCCCGTAATCACATCTTTCTCTTCTTCGTGATGCACTACGAAGTGAGTGGCCTGTGGGAAATGGAACACAAAGGACAGTTAAATGCAGCAGCATGGTGTTCTGGTTAAAAAATAATAATGTCAATACTCATCGAATTATTTCCCTAATGAGATTATGGAATTCAAGGTGTTTTGCAAGGAAAGCTAAGATTGATAAAATCCTGACTATCAGTGTCTACCCCTTCCTTCTCCCCAGATTGGGTGACTGCAAGAGTTAAAGCTATGGAACATTGAACACAACAATTAATTGTGGGAGTTTTTTTGCTATGAACTGGTTTAGTCCAAGAACTCTAAAATACGGCTGCAAATTAAAAAAACCTTTCCCTTCAGATACAATAACACTACTCCCTTGACCATAATGAAGTCCTGCCAGTTTGTTCTCTGGAAGGTTTGATCCATATGAGGAGGTCTTGCCTGAGTAACTTCCAGCTAGACCAGCTAAGTTAAGTAAAGCCAGGAAGAGAAGATGTGGTTAAAGGCATAAGTTCAGGCCTTGCAGAGTTCTGCAGCCCTTTTTATATGAGAATAAAAAAGTTACAGGTAACTTTATCCCCAAGGAAAAAAAATGCGTGACTTTTCTTCTTTCCTTTCTGCCTTTTTGACATTGCATATGTGATAACTTCCTTGCTGCTCCCCCTCCCTGTCTGTCTAGCTGAGCTACAGCACTTCGGGCACATGGTGAATTTTGCAATGGTGAGATAAAAGTAGTATAAAACATCACTAAAAGTAACAGAGTGAGAGCCTTTCCTGACTCAATCACACATTCTCAAGTGTCTGCTCCTTTGCATCCCCACAGCAACCTACCAGCACAGGACCAGAGAACTCATGAGTCCTGAAACAAATACATTCAAACTTTTGTTCAGACTTTGTGCATTGGCCTCCTTGGTCCCTAAAGCTCTTAATTACATGCTTTAGGCAGCATCAGCTGTTTTAGAGACATGTGCATGGTCAGCTGAGGTTCTTCCTGTGGACAAAGCCTGCTTCCCACTGAGCACAGCCAGAGGAAATGAGAATGGAAGTCAGTGCACATTAACAGCTGATCCCATGAAATTTCTGATGGATCACACCTGTCTGCATTCAAAACCTCTCAGAGCAAGGTGGATGCCCAGGATAAAAGACCATTTGAATAGTTATGAAAACAAAATGCTAACATTAACCCCAGTTTTGTGGCGGTGATATCCTCCACTGTGTGGTTACCTGAGTTTCATCCCAGCCTGTAAGGTAGATGTTGTAGCTCAGAAACTCTGCGTTATTCCTCTCCTGCATTTGAGCCTCCAGAGATTGCAAGAGGTCAGCAAACCATTCAAAGGCATGAGTGTCCCTGCAAAGCCAGTAAAAATAAATCTGGAAGAGACAAGAATGAGCTGTCAGGGGACACAGGCACTTATGTTTCCTGGGTTTATGTCTGCTGACAGAGTGAGGATTACAGAGTTCTTGTAGAAAATGTCCTGAACACTTCAGTAGATGGGTAGGATGGTGTTGAAGCTATTCAGGAATTTTGATGCTGGGAGGGTTGTAAAGCTGAATGACTGACTGCAAGAACAAGGAAATATCTTCCTATTTCTCTTCCACATTTTTAGTTCACAACATTTCCCCACTTGCCTCCTTGTAAAACAGTTTGTTAGGACATAAATAAATGATTTAGAGGTGAACTCTCTTTCTGTCTGCTGGCAGGCAAGATAAAGTAGGTAACAAAACCAGTTCTGATCTCTGAATATGACCATAACTGGAAAGTGTGACCCCACACCTCTGCACAGGGAGTTTCCAGGGGCAGGAGGGGAGAGGAGGATGCTTCCATTGCTCTTCCACTGATGAGAAGCCTTTCTCTTTGTGCTGGGGGAAGGAATGCAATATTTGCCCAGGCTGTATTAGTGCCTTGAACTTTATGTTTCTCGAGTAGATGAACATCTCCACTGCAACTGGAAATCCCCAGGGCCACAGTCAGGATTAGCATGGGTGACTTGGCGTGTAGGCTATTTCTCCTTTCATTATGTTTTTGCTTTAGATCCTCCTGCCTTCCTCCTGCTAACCTTGAGAGGCAACTGGACTCTTCCTTCTTTTATGACTCAGGCATGTCTGGGGCCAGATCAGCTTTGCTGTGCCTGCTTTGATTTGGGCCCTTGGCCCTTGAACAGTTACAGGGGTTCTGGGAAAGAGGACACAATACCTTCTTGAGCTTTAGGTTGGTGGCATCATGGCAGTATTTGTACCAGACAGACTTGAGGACAGATGCAAAGGGGGTGACCCCTATTCCAGCTCCAACCAGCATCACAGTTTCATAACTGAACACGTCCTCGCTCGCTGTTCCAAAGGGGCCATCCACAGCTATCCTGGAATTGAAGGTATGCTTATTAAATCAACAGCGAATGTTTATTAACACCATTTAAAGTAACAGTTAAAAGGTATTTGTCTGCTATAATGCATATTTGGACTGAATACTAGTCATCAAAAGGAGAGGTGGAGTTGAGCGAAAAAGCTGTAAAGAGGCATCTAAGACCCACATCTGTGTCACCATTTAAGGTTTGTATCACTGGTACCATCAAATTGGTTGAACAACATTTAAACTCTCATAGGTGTTTGTTGACTTTACCAAGGAGACTCTTTGTACATACTTAGGCAACTTCCACGCCTCCTGGAATTCTTGTTTATCACACCCACAGGCATTGAACAAGCCCTCTGTCCAGTCTCCTACAATACGGACATGAATGCTGAAGTAATCCTCTTCTGGAGCAGAAGTCAATGTAAATGGATGCCATTCCAGTTTAGACACTGCTGGACATTTGACAAAAATGTATTGTCCAACCTCCATCTTGAAGCCTTTTTTCATCATCTGGAGTTCAATTGTCTTGAAGGGATGAATGACCACCTACAGTGAGAAGGGCAAGGGGAAAAATAAGGAAAAGAAAATGTCTGTCTTCACTGTTCACTGATGTATCTACATCCTCCATCATTAACATCATCCTCTGGTATAAGAGTAAGAAAAGCAGGTGAAATCTTCTTCCCAGCAGAACTGGGAGTGAGGAACAGCACCTGACAGGCAGATGAAAGCCTGCAGAGGATGCTGATGTTTTGGTTGAAGTGTTTTTTTCACACCACGCTTGCAGTCACTCCAGAAGGGACAGGCCAAGCTGGCACATCTTGTAACACATCACCAGATCTGTGTGTGCACATTGTTAATTCCAGATGGGCCGTACACAGTGGCACAGAGCACAGTGTTAATGGACCTGACTGTAGATATAGGGGTAAAAACATAGGGCTATCCTACAGAAATTGGATAGGCAGTACCACTGGAAATGGACATTTTCTTGTTATAGTTGGATGGCACCTTGGCTATTCTTTAGCCATGAATAAATAGAAGCAATATTCTAGAAGCAAGACCAGTAATTCTGTCACTATAATTTTTAATCATAAAGTTGTCTGCCAGAATTGTTTTCATTTTTCAAAAGAGATTTGCAAGAGTGAGAATCAAGTCTCTCTGTCTGTTAATTTAGGTATTAGTAGTGGTTTTTAGGATTCTGAAGGGAATATTCTGCCAACAGGGCACGAAAGAGGCACCATAGAAATATAGTGTAGAAGTGGCTCACAGGATATTTTGGTAAAATTACCAAAAGCACACTAATATTTAGGAGCCTTCCAATGTGTCAGAATCATTAGAGAACATGGTAGAGATATCTACTGTCATCCCCAGGACACCTCCAAACCCTGCTATGATTTGAACAGGGTGTGTCCTCAGGATGCAGCACAGTGCCATGTGAGGAAATTACACTGGGAAAGGCCAGGGTAGTCTTCATATGTTTGAGCTTAGTGCTGTGCTAAATTGGCTGTCAGACTTTCAGAATCAGTGCTAATATCTCTGCAACACACCATGGGGAATGGAAGCTCAGCAATAGATTTGGGTGCGTAAAATAAACATCCTCTAACTCATTTTCAGGGGTCATTTGTTCTGTGTCTTAAATTAGTCTCAAGTCTGTGGAATTTCTGCATCGTGGAATTTTTCACCCAATACAAAGAAAATTCATTTCTTTCCTAAGATTCACTCCTGTGCCTTAGCTAACTTCCTCCTCTTGCTCACTTTTAGAGGCTACATTTGGATGTTAGATGTTGGCATCATGACTGCAGTCAAGACATTCCTTTCCCTGATAACTTTGGTATGTAGGAGCCTCTGGAAAAGCATTTGGAAAAGCATTTGGAAAAGCAGCATTTGGAAAAGAAGGTGATGCTTTGCTTGGTACTAAGTGCAGCATCAGCACTTACCTTTGTGATAACAACCTTCTGCTGTGACCTCCAAAACCGCACCAGCCGCTCACACAGGTACAGAAACATGGGACCTACCACCCACTTCCATGTCTGTAAGCAGAAGAAAATAAATGATGAAGATCATAGAATCATAGAAAGATTTGGGTTGGAAGGGATCTCAAAGATCATCTAGTTCTAATCCCCCCGCTGCGGAGAGGGACACCTTCCACTAGATGAGATGGCAACCTAGATCAAATCAAATCCTGGAAATTCTATAAGCAGAGGTGAAGTTTAAGTAATCTGTGTTTTTTATTAACCAGATTAGGGAACCCTTAAGATATATGACACCTTCAAAATTCTGGTCAGAGAGGGAATTGCTTTCTCCGTTGAGAGTTGCAGCTGGCTTTTTAGTTTCTACTAGAGTTACAGGAAGGTATTTTCCTGTGAGTAATTTTGTCTTTGTCTAAAAAAGAATGTAACTAAGTGAAATGCGGAGTAAAACTGAATGTATTATTGACTCAGGTCTGTATTACTGCAGGAGAAGGTGTGGTTTCTGTTAACAGATCAGTTTGAAATGTGAAAGAAAAACCAGCCTGGTTAGTCAACAAAAGCTGAATTTTCAATTTCACATTGAATAATGCCAGGGGTGTTGTTTTCTTAATGATCATTAGTCCATTAATAATGTTAAACTACTTATTATGAGAATTATAGCACTTTCTAGATACCCCCAGAAGCCATTACTTTTTGCAGTTTACTTTTTGGATAAAGAGTTCTCATATAGCAAATGCTCTTTTGCTTTGTCTGTCAATTGTGCTTATTTTACATCACACTGAAAGGGTGTTGTCTGTCTGGAGTCCATTTCTGCTTATAATCCATTGTGTCAAAATCTATTGCTTCATGCAAAGAAAGCTGCCATTGAAGAGTGCCGAGGGTTACACAGCTGTTTTTCTATGCAATTTAAGAAAAAAGAGCAAACTGTAAACATTTTCAATTGGATTTACATCAAGCCAACTGTTCTTACCATAGGAGGGTTCCCTGAAAACTGGGGGATTGGGCAAGCCTCATTCTTGCCCCAGTGACTGAAGTTCTTGTAGCAAATCTCTGGGTTATGTTCAGCCAGACTTTCAGCTGTCTGTCCCCGTACAATACGACTGGAAAAAAAGTAAAGATCATTAAGGCAATGAGATTAAAATGAAAGTATCTGTTCCTTATTGTTATTCTATTTATGTACTACTCTATTTATATGGAGTTGTCAACTTCCGCACTGCTACAGCTTTGATGCAGCTTTACTGCTCTAATCCACCCACAAAATAATCATTAAAGAAATAAAAACAGGGAGGGAAGTTTGTGGGATAGGATCCTGATTCCAAGATTAGGTGAAAAACTGAGAGTTATGTTCATTACCACTCCCAGGATGTGGTCACAATTAGAAAGCTTCATTCTTTTCTGAGTTATCCTACTTTTTTCTTCAATTAAAAAAAACTGACCTAAAGAAAAAAAAAAAAACCAACCAAAACAACCAAAAACCAAAACCTAGAATGAACAAGTAATCAATTTGCTACTGACCACTACAGAGATTATTTCTGCTGTTTATTCTAGAAATTTGGAGATCCCTTCCCAACACATTCTTCCTTTGGCCCTTCCTCTCCCTCTAATGCTGTGGAGCAGCTGTTCAGGTGCTATGAATGAACACAGATGCTTTTGACACAAAGCAGCTATTGCAGCTGTAGCAGCTTGCATCAGCCAATTATCTGGCCTCCATATTCTTGCTCGGTTGGTTGGTTTGTTTGTTTTATTATAAAGAATCCTGACTGATACAACCATATTTCCAGCGGCAGAACTGGTGCGGAGAGGTAGTTTCAGTTTCAAGGGGCAAAGGTCTATTCTAATCTTTTTCACTATTTCCTGCCTCTCTCTGGAGTTCTGCCAACCTCAGGATCTTAGAACTATTCAGATTAAGGTCAGCTGAATTTTCCCTAGAAGCAGTCTGCTTCTGATCAGGCTGTTCAATTTTACGCCAATATGATTCTTTGATATCTTCTCCCCATGACTTCTCTTTCTGCTTTTCTAGCTCATTTTCTGTGGACTACACTACATTTCTGATATTTAAAAAAAAACCAAAAACCTGATTTCTGATATGGTGTCTAAGCCATATGCATGCCTAGCTTTGCGTGACAGATTTTTCATAGGATTGTTAAAAGAACTCTGCACAGTGTTGAGAGACAAGATATTGCTCATAAATATTACTAATGAACCTCTTCTTCATTAAATGTTTGATTAATATCCTGTCTGAAAAATAAAGGGAAGCAGTGACACTCTCCCAGCAGCATCACGAGTTGCAATCTGCAGGAACATCAGCAGTTACAGTTCACTTCCCCACTAATGACAACGGGTTCAGCTGAGCTGCCTCTGGGATGAGTTACGGGAACAGGAGGAGCCCATTTCCTCCACTGCCCACCCCATTGCTTAAGGGAGAGGGGGCCTGGGGGTTTTTGCCTTGCCCTATGCTCTGTTCAAGTTTTGACAATGTCAGTAGCCTGTACAAGAGAAAGAAAAGTGTATTTCCCCTCATTACTCAGTGTAGATGCTCTTTCTAGTACTGTAATTAAGCTTTCAGCAGTATAGTCTTATAATTACTTCTTTTTTGGCTAAAGGTTTTCCTTTAACTTCAAAACAGAGTGAACTGCACCTCTATACTCTCTCCTCTTTACAGTTACTGTGATAGGAAATTTGGGACATTTGTCTGTGACACACAGCTCATGCACAAAAAAAACCATCAGTGCTACAAAAGTGCTGTAACAGCCTATAACAGACAAGAATTATTGTAGAGTCAAAGAATCAAATCACGGAATGGCTTTGGTTGGAAGGGACCTTAAAGATCATCCAGTTCCAACCCTCTTGCCATGAGCAGGGACACCTTTCATTAGACCAGTTTGCTCAGAGCCCCACGAATCTGGTCTTGGACATTGCCAGGGATGGGGCAGCCACAACTTTTCTGGACAACCTGTGCCAGGGCCCCATCACCCCCACATTAAAGAATTTCTTCCTAATGTTTGATCTAAACCTGTTGGAGACTGAGAGGTTTTAACCTCTCAGTCTCCAACATAAACCAACTTGATTTGAAGCCATTCCCCCTTGTCCTGTCACTCTGTGCTCTTGTAAATATTCTCTCTCCATCTTTCTTGAATCTGCCCCTCTGATGCTGTCAATAACCTTTGGCTCAGCTTTCTGTACATACACAGATGTGTGTTTGTATAGGTTTATATGTGACAGCCTTCTCTCCCCTGAGATAAACTGGCATTTATGCCTCTTCCTAACGTGTTACTTTGAGGCTGTCAGTTCATACTCGTTTCATGACATCCATCTTTGCACACTTGAGTTGCCTTCCGTGAGTGTAACATGCCTGTCTCATATTTCTTAGTGTATTTTCTCTAAACTCAAAATGTCATTATTGCCTTTAAGGCCAAATAAGTGAGGTCACTGAGTTCACAGCCAGAAAGCATCCTTCCCTTTACAGATGAGAATATTCCTATGTTTATCTGCTTCCAAAGGATGGCTGAACTTTGCTGACAACCACTGCTGCCCAAACTCCCGTCATTTCATTCCAGTACAATTAAAATGGTGGGAGTACAGTGGATATCGAAGTAAATAAAGTCAACTTTTATGAAATACAAGCTCTTCACTGACCTCTAGAAAGAGCAATGCTTGCTTTCTGATAGCATTGTGTAGCAACTACTGACAAGTTTGGATATTGTGTCAGTAACTATACAATATTTGCTGCAGAAAACACAAACCACGTGTTCTTTTCCTTCCACAGGTTTTGCTCAAACCATTTCCTTGTTATGAAAGTTGGAATGGACAAATATGCTGTGGGTGATTCCCATCTGCCTTCTGTTTTCGTTCTTCCTGTTTTACTTTCATTTCTGTCTTTTTTATGGCACTAATGGACTGAAAGGAAGTGGTTTTGAATAGCCATTTTTGATGGGCATTTTTAAATCACACTTTCTATTGCAGGTAGGATTTCCTTTAAAATGGGCAATGTAGTGTAATTATGAACTATTGAAATGTAGCTTGGATATCGAGTCTTTTTTCTTTATTCATCAGTTCTTTGGTTTTATAAAATGGATCTAAAGTTCATTTTTCTAAGTGCTAAAACTGTGTTTGTGTAGTGCTAAAACTGATTCATTAGGCTTTTCAGCTCTTTCAGAAGAAGATATGGAATGTAGCAACAGCAGAAAAAGATGTTTGGCATCTGCAAGTTAGAAAACCTTACAAAAGCCTATTTCTAAGTTGAAACAACTAAAATTCTATTCTTAAATGATGCTGATAGTTCATCCAAGCCTGAAACGTAAATCTGTATTACTATAGTTTTCATTTACCCAATAAAATTCTAGACTCTGTGTAATTTTTATACTGAGATCTCCTAACACGCATGTGTGTGATGCAATTCCTTTTAGGAGAGAAAGGGAAATTAACACTTAGAAACAGAAACCTTGGAAAAGAGCTTTACAATTAAGATATCAGAAGTTGAATGCCAGGGAGCTTAAGTATGCCAAAGTCACATGAAACCTCCTGCGTGTGGACAGCTTGTTGCACATATCAGTGAGAGGCTCCTGACTTTCAGAGCCAGTATTGGCCCACCACTACCATCAAAAAACAACTGCTGCCCAGTGACAGAAGCCCCTGTAGTTGTGTGTGAAGGGGGCTTTAAATAAAGATTCAGTACTTGTCAGATATCTCATGGTATGTGCAGATACTCACCCAGCACCGTGGATGACAAGGCCAATAAAGAAGATGACAAAGAGATGGTGGGTGTACCAAAATACTTCAAAATACGACCTCCGGATGGTTTTGGTGGATGAGGTGATGATGAGGATCAGGGCCAGCGTGATGACAACCCCAGTGATGCCAGCCAAGTACGTGAAAGCCACATAGAGGCCCCCAATGGGATTCTATGAAATAATTGCACATGCTGGTCTAAGGAAGGGGTTGCACCAAAACAGAGCCAGTTGAACCACTGCTCACCAAACCCTTTAGCTTGTTGTAAGTCTTTAAGTCATCTGATGCCAAAATCCCACTTCATTTTCGTTGCACTGCAGATTTACCTTTACTAAGGTAATTGAAAGTAGAGAGAATAGGTTTTTCCACAAATTAACTCACCAAACATGGTTTCTTACTCTGCCATGGCTCAGCGGGACTGGTTTGGGGAAGGTGAATACATTTGCACAGCTCTGGTGTTAAGAGCTGGAGTCCTACATCCATATTTTGGGAGCTAAATGAAAACTCTCCTTTCCTCTGGTGTTGCACAGCTATGGGACTCATAACTCATGCAGAGTTTGGATGCTCAGTGCTCTTCTGAGGAGTAGGGAAGTCCCTTCTTTTCTTCTTCCTCACTGACCAGAGCTTAAACCACCCAAATTCAAAACTTTTGCCTTGATTTCTGTGTACCGTTCTGAGTGTCATGTCTAAGTCAGAACGCTGCTTTACAGGGTATGTTTTTACATAATATTTTAAAACTACTTTGAAATCCTCAGGTGAAAAAGTTTAAAGTACTAGCAAAGCTCAGCAACGATATTACTGGCAAATATAGAAGAATGTATTCCACAAGGTTTTCCTGCAAGATGGTCCAAACCCAGACTGTGGACAGCAGAAACAGGCACTACACTCAAATGGTCTTATGTGGTCACCTAAACAAACGTAGTGATAACTCTCCAGGGTCCCATGTCACTTACCGCAATGGTTTGTCTGAAAAAGTTGACATAGCTCTCATCTGGTTTGTCTCCAAGGCCAGAAAGCACAGCTGCCAGAGTGCCTTTCTCTTCAACACGGGCTTGCACACTCCACTCGACGTTGAATAAGTGTGCGATGGTGTGAATTGCTAGAAGTGACAGGAAAGGAATAATCAGCACTGGCCACAAGTACTCGATGGTTTTGGGTAACGTGCAAAACTTTGTCACGTTTGTCAACTGCAGTTTAAGAGCTTTGCTGCTCTTGCCCTCTTCATCACAATTTCAGATCACTGATGTGTTTTACTGTTAAAGTTTTACCACCTGAATTTTACAGTTTTTGGGTGGGGTAGGGAAAGAAGTAAAGGGAAATTTCCAGTATTATTTTTGTTCAACAAAGGCTTTCAACAATTCAAGTAGCAGTACCCTAACACATGGGAAACTGAAACATGGAATGGGTTAAACTATTTGTCAAGATCATCCTCATCCAGGACTTCTGTAAAAGAGCCAAGAAGTGAATCTGGATTTCTTTGGGGTCACATTTATTAGTGCTGCTTTGTTTTGCAGTTTTGTTAATAATCATTTTTAATATTCTTGCTAGGCTGAATGCATCCAGAAACCTAAACCAGCTGAGGTGTTCACATTAATTCCACTGCATTTTTTTGCAGGGTAAAGTTGTACAATGTTTTTCAAAATTTGAACCACCTTCTACAAGCAGATACTTATTTACCTCCAAAACAGGTCCAAGATTTTTTATCCTTTTTAAGAAATAATTTCTATTATTTTTTTCAGACATGCCAGATAAGAAATAAGTCTAAACAAGGATTAAATCCAGCGTATCTGGTTCTTAGAGCATTGCTAAACACCCTTTATTAAACTATCATAAATGGTACTGACAGCTCAAAATAAAGGTATTCTTTCTTATCTTTTGCTCTCTGACAGTTGGCACATATCTGGAAACTGATTTAAGCCTTGGCACACACTGACTCCTTTAATTAAATCAGGTCTCTGCCCATATCCTTAAGCACTTGAATGCCATCTGGATTCCACGTAAAATACACAAGAAAGCAATAAACAAAGAAACCTTAGAGTACCAACCAGTGTGAAGGGCAATCATCCAGGCCACCATTTTGTGAAAGGTGAGGTTTCTGTCCAGCTGTCGTCTGATACGGGTAGAGCAGCACTTTGGGTTGAAAGACAAAGGTATTTGAAAACTATTTGTGTTGTCTATGCACATTTTTTAAATGCAGGGACAAAAGCAGAAGCCCTGAGCACACTGGTGGATATTGCTAGGAAAAATTTAGAATTCCAAAATATAGACAAAAATATTTCCCCTGTCTTTTAGAAGACGGGAATTATAGATTATGTTTTAACACGTCCCACTGAAAGTATTTGATAACAAGAAAAAATTTAGCATCCAGTATGACAAAGGTATACATCTTATCTGTTTTAAATTGCACATTATAAACAGAAGGAGGGATCACAGTCTGCCATGGCAGAGTCACTGCTTTGGTAGCATCAGGATCCTACTGTGATTCACAATCTAGAAACAAGCTGCAAATTTGGGTGTAACCGTCCCAGGGAGCTCCCACCCCAAATGTGTTAGTCACCTACAGTGGTGATATGAAGGCATTCCTTCCCCAAAATACTGGGTCTACTTCCCAGGCATTCACTTACAACTTGGTTTTGGAGTTACCCAAAAAGAAACAGCAAAAATTTCTGCAGATACAAACCAAAGAAATTGGTTCTCAAGGAAAACAGAATGATATTTTCATTACCAATGCTAACAGGCTGCATCTGAATTGTGCTGCAGTCACTGGGAGGTTTCCTAGCACTTTAAGTTCCTGTAAAGTTGGCATTTGCTGTCTCCACACAGTGGAAGGCATGACTGTCATGTGTTGTATGTTTGCATTGCGTTTGCTGACTGGATGAGGCAAGAAAACACTATGCAAACTACCACAAATATTTCCTCACAAGAGGCAAACACTCCGGGGCTGTCACAATGACTTCAGGCTATAACAATGACCAGGAGAAATTTGGCCTTTTTGTATCACCTGTATTGAGAGACAATACAAAAAGATTGTAGAATAAGATGTATCATAGTGAGGCAGGGCTTGACCTCCTTGCAAAAGCCACTTGATCTGTCTAAGAAGTGAAGGCCAAGCAATGGCAGAGGGCTCCAGCTGCCTTCAGTTGTGAGGCTCTTTAACAACAGTGAATACAGCAATGATGGGCATGCAAAACACAACACAGCTATTCTCACAACTAATACCAAAAAACTTTGTAACAAATGATTTCTAGGTGGCAGGATGGAGAGGGCAAGACTTTTCAGTACATTCCCTTTGAACACTGTGTTTGAACAGTTCTTTCCTCTTCTTGACCCCAATGACATTTCTGTTTGTAAGGTCACTACTCTTCCAATAAGTTATTTGACATTTAAAGGATTTTTCTTATAGACCCTCACCGTTGTTACCTGCAGAGCATAGCTAATTAGAGGCAGCAGCACAACAAGCATAAGCAGCTGTCCCCCTGTGCCAGGGCCACCACAGTGCTGCCACTGCCAGTGGCTCACTGGGCCAGGTGTGTTTTGCTCAAGATCTAAAATTACACCCTTCCTGAGGTGTAGCTTTACTGCAAAAGAGCAACTGAAGCTAAACAAACACCAGCTGTCTAAGAGTCCTGTTCTACACCCCTCCCTCCCTGCCCTCCTTGCTTGCCCTCAGAGCCCTTTGCTTCCTCATTCCCAGCTCCCAGCAGGAGAGTGTGCTGCCAGCAGGAATGGAACTGTATCTCCCTGCCTGGGACTCACTTTTATGCTGGGTGTAGCCTGAGTGACTCTACCACAGTGCTCAAGGCAGAAGGACTGAATGTCCTCTGTAGCTGGAATATCAAGAGGGACAGCTTCCCCAAATCCCGGTTAGAAAAGTTAAGCTATGCGTGCTGGGAGAGGAGCAATTCAGGACAAGTAGCATAAAGTCCCAGCTGGAATACAATTCTCAACACTTGGAATCAGGTTTTGGCCTTCCAGTAACGTCTCCATATGTATCCCCAGCTCTTTCACTGCTTTGAGATCAGAAGACCTCTGCCCAACCTGCTTTCACCTGTGCAATCTCAAAAATGCCTTGTATGATCAAGAGCTCATCATTATTTTCCAGTTGCAGTCATCCACAGCAACATTAATCCTTCCTAAATTTTTGTTCATTATTGACTTCTGCAGCCTGGGGAGTCAGCTCTGACCTTTGGCTGATACTAGTTGATGTACCTCAGGGCAGGGGAATAACAACTTTAACTCTACAGCTTTATTTGCTCTTCATTTTGCTTTTACATATGCAGAGCGTACGGCTGTCTGCTTTTGGAGCATCCCAGGATCTGAAGGAGTATAGGAAAAGATTGAAAGCCTGACATGTAGTTCCAACTTTATATTCCTAAGTGTTATTCCTTAGAAAGGCTAGAGCACTGGCCTTGCTCCTAAATGTAATTTAAGAGTTTCATGTGGCAGGCACATCTCATTTATTCAGCCACACTCATTGTGAGGATGTATGTACTAGATGGAAGTACAGCCGGGTTTGTCTCTGGTTATTTTCTTATTGCTTCACATCCCACTTTCTTCCCTTATGAAGGACTCTTGAAACACTGCATCTATTTTATCACTTCCTCTTCTGCTCTGCTTTTTCAGCCCCCACAGGCTGTCTCATCCACGTTAAAGAATTTATACTGTGTTTAGAGATGACAAATGACTTCTGGGAACTGGTTTTTTTGAACATGTTTATGTTAAAGTGTCAAGAAAGAAAGAAGGAATCATTATATATTTGGAAAGACAATTCACAAACTTGAGGAGAATATCACTTTTTCACTGGACCATGGTCTGCATTGTCTGCATTATTTCTACTGTAATAGCCAGAAATCTAGATTTTGGCAGTGTGACACAGTCAGTACTATTGTAGGAAGCCTCTCCAGCTGTCACTTAGGATCAATTGTCCTTTCCTTAGTGTCAGTTCCTCAGTGCTGTGTATAACATCTGCATTTGGGAGCTAGAAAAAGTCGAAAGGCCTGTGAACTATTTCATGCTGAGATGGAAATGCAATTCAGACAAGAAAGAATGTAATTTATGAGCCAGCTGAAAAAAAGTCCCATTCTGAAAGCCTGTAAAAGACTGTTTACCTTCAGACCTGAGCATGCAAAGGCAGCAGACAGGGGCTAATATTTCCCTCTCTAAGTGGGTGTAGCATCAGTGACAAACACTGGATGTGTGTGAGCACCAACAGCTGCTGCCAGCCAAAAGAGGGACTTTGCATCCAGGACAAGACCATGCCCAGGAGGCAGCAAAAAAGGGAAGACTCAAAGGAGACTCATTCAAAGCTAAACTCACAACAGAGCTCTATCTACCCCATGGGCATTAGACCTCAGTCATGCTCATAGCAAAACTCCAAGCTTATCTGCTTCTCATAAGAGGACATCCTCAAAATAAGGTATATTTGGGGAACTTGGACAAAGTTTCATGGTATATTTGCAGGGCTGTTTAGGTTATTATCTTTCATAAATTTCGAAATACTTTCTTCATCTTACCGCACTCGATCCTCTGAGGAAGGAGAGCAGGTTTCGACATACTGGCAGCAGAATCAGCATGCAATTGAAATTCAGGCAGGCTGCAGGGGCCCTTGCAAGAGCCAGAGCACGCTGTAATTAGAGAGATGCTGTTATTAAATGCATTACCTAAGACATTAACTAGGACATGTATAGCCACAGATTTCAGTTATGTATTATATCACAACTTAAAAAGATATTGTGAGATTTAGAGTTCACATTAGCACCATGAATGTTCAATGGAATCATGCTCTGGTCAAGTCAGAAACACGTGTGCAGGCAGAACACCTTCCTGCAGACAGGCAGACACGTCCTGTTTCCAGTTTTGAATTAATATGGTTGTAGAAAAAGCTCCCTGTCACGTCTGGCAATCAACAGTCAAACACAGGTGCAGATCTAGGCCATTAGTAGAGTTTTGTGTCCCAAGGCTGTAAAGAAAGTCTGTGGTTTCAGTTTGGTTGGGGTTATGGTAGATGGACAGCTCAAAAGAGAAGTGGTTTAAGTTCTCTGTCAGTAAAGGAGTCTAAGGAAATTTGTTGCCTCAGCTTTTAGGAATCTGTTTCCTTAATGTTGGTCTTCACACTCTGAATTATTTAAGATTTTTGAACTGTTTGAAATGAAGGAATAGTGACCATATTAATCCATAAGCAATGAAGGGAAGGAAAAATAATTTTTGCTCTCCCTGCATGGTTTGAGACCCTTTTAGTTTCAGATCACAGCTGTTTGGGGTCACACTGAGCTCTACTTATTCAAGTACAAGTCACTATGACTTCAAAGGCAACTGCACCATGATTGCAAAGGACAGGATTTGATCCACAGACCAGAAGCTGTATGTAGAATGGGATTTCATGCTTTGTAGAATTAAACCATGGCTTTGTAAACCTTTGGCAAAATGCTGTGCTCTGTAATCTGAAGCTTAGGCTGATTTTTATGTCTGTGATCAGGGTTTTAAAATATATGAACAAATTAATTTTCCCTGTCAATTGGTCATGACCTGTGGTAGCTTTGGAAGCAAGGCTGTAGTAGGACACATAATGCTGCATTAACCAGTTGGATTATATGGAATAGCCCAGGATTCAGGATCACTCCACTACTTGACTACCACTCACATGCTTGATGAATATATGAATGATGATTGCTTTTCAGAGCCAATATCTTTATAAATTATTCATTCTCTGAAAAATAATTGCAAGGGGAAATGACTGCACAACACTTTAATGGTAATATTTTATTCATCATTTGCTTAATAAAGTAGCCACAATTAATGCTTACTTTAATTACCAGGAGCATAATAGTTAACTGAAAACATCTTGAGAACGAGATCTCTCTATTTTGTGTATCAGCTATCTGTTCAGAAGCACTGGATATCTGTCTGCATTCAGTTATCTGTTCGCATGTGACTTCTACATGAGCTCCAGCCACTAGATCCAGTTCTGAGCAAATAAAACTATTCAAAACTGCTGTGTGTTCTGTCAATGCCAAAATAATAATGTCTTGTACTTACGCCAAGGAGCACTCTGGTGTAGAAGAATTTTGGTGGGACATCATACACAAGATAGTACCACCAAAAGAGGAAGACATTTAAGCCCAGCCACACAAGCTGAAAGAGAATTAAACAGGTAGCTTACAGTTTGTCGTTAGAAATAATCCATCTGAATTTTCACAGTTCAGATAACAGTCAGTTACTTCCCTGTGCTCCTGTTTGCACTGAGAGCCATACTGCAGGGTATAAAGTTTTCAGCAGGGGTGACAGAAATCTTTCTGGTGTAAATGGGTTCTGATGTGTGAATGCAGGGTACAGGAGAGGCAACAGGCCAAAATACAGCAATGTGCAGCTGAAATGTTTTCATAGGTCAAGGAGTTTAGGGTTGGTTGTATCAGGACTGCCATATTACAAGGGTTTAATTCTGTGAGTCCAGTAAAATATCATTGAAGGTTAGGGACTCTTCCAAATGGCAGTTCCACAGGCACAATACCCTATGTGAGAAAAAGCTTGGAAGCTGTGACAAAGGACAGAGAAGCTTGAGATCTAAATTTAGATGGGCTAAATTACACATAGGGCTGAATTCAAGAAGAAGGTCTGAAATCAGCCAGCAGGGAATATTCAACGCAGGCCCTTTGATAGCATGTAGACTACCCCAAACCAGGCCTCTTCATAGCTGTACTGCATTATTTTCTCACACTTACACATCCTGTGGTGCAGGTTTTTTAGGGAAAGACAAGTTATTAACTCTTAGGCAGCTACAAGTCCACCTGGCCAAAAAGATCATAGTGAATCTGGATATTTGCTCTCCTGGAGCTGGTTGGCTGATTTCACATCCCATATTGAAACAAATCTGTATCACTGCACTCAGTCTAAATAGTTTTACTAAGTGGTGCATGAAAAGAGAGAGAAAGTCTGAGAACTGGGAGAAACCCCAGAAAAGGTGACATTACAATCCCTTGCCTCTCCTAATCCACACATTTTGCTAGTTCTTTGGCTCAAATGACACTGGAAAAAAAACCTTGGGATTATTTCAGATCTTGAAAATGTAAATAAATACTGGGAAATGAAGGGATTTCCATCAGGGTAAGGCAGTACATAGGAAATCCCCAAGTCCTCGTTAAAACATCAAGCTCATATCAGGATTAAGTGCTTAGGATATTTATTAAAATTGACAGTGGCACACTCAGTGCCACTCAGTGGCAGTGTGCGTCTGTTTTGTTGAAGTACATCAGTAGAAATTGTGTCTGTCCTGTTTCTGTCAAGCACTGGACAAACCTGTGCCTGCTCAGTGTGCAGTAAAGATGTAGAGGCCAAAGCAGAACACTTGGGTAAGGTTTCCAGTGATCTGTCCTTTTAGCTGGTTTCTTTCTCAGCACCTTCATTAGTTTCCTTCCCTATTACCCTGACCTTGTTATAGCTTTGAGGTTAAAAAACCAAATTCCTTATTTGAGCAAAATAAAGCCCTCTTACTTAATTATTTTAATATTTCAGTTCTGGTGGTGAAAGAAAAAAAAAAGAAAAAGCCAGAATTCACCTCTTGGCAGTTTCAACTTCCTCAAGTCACTGAAGGTGACAGCAAACACAGTCACTCCCTTTCGAAGCACTGAAGTGCCACAGCTATGGGGTTATGTTCCTAAATTACAAGGGAATATGCAAGTTCTCATTGCTCATAGCAGCAGAATTACTTCTTGGAATAAAGATGCTCACATTTCAGTCACCACAAATATGCAAATTCTATGCCTTCTTTTTCTTCCTCTCAATATTTATATCTACTAACAACACATAGCCACAATACCTGAACTGCTCTTACATTTTGATGTTATATATGTTTCTAATACATATATGTACATAATATATGTACATAGGTATACCTGTAGTCCTTGTATCACACTGTGAAGTGAAAAAAAGAATAAACTAGAACATAAACTTTGTTTTCTCCAAGGAGGACTGCCCTGCTTAGTCTTCAGCACTTGTAAATGCTACTGGGATTTTCCATACTTTTAAATCTCATTCAGAATTAATTTAACCTACTTTTACAGCCCCTCTATGCAAGCTGTAAACAAATTCAATTCAAATATTAGTTTTCTTAATGAAGGATTCATGCATCTCTGCTCTAAATTCTTGAATCTGACATTAATAAATATTTTATACCATCAAGACACTGTGCTTTCAGTTACACCCACTTTTGTTCATAAAAGTGCAAGAAAGGGTGGTTGTTTTAATTGCTTTCTCTTTTGAAGTGCACATAGTTAAGTGAGTTTTAAGGTTATTTGTTTTGCTTAACTAAAATATTTCTAACAAAGCAAAGTTACTACACGATCATTTCTCAGTTAACAATAAAGCCTACAGAAACTGAAATAGCAGAGAACTCCTTAAAAATTTTTCCCCTGAAGCATTTCCCTGCACTTGCTGCCCCAGTTTCAGTATAATCAGGCGCATCTTTCACCAGCCCAGTGAGAACTGCCTAGCACAGCTTTCTGCAGAACTTTTCACTAGACACAAATCACAATAAAAACTGTACTTACAACGACAAAGATGGACAGTCCTTCATTCTCCACCCAGTTCCCCATGGCTGCCTGAGATGTGTGTGCACAACAGCCCCACTCTCTCTGGGACAGCCTCTACGTTTTCTCTAACGAGGAAGTGAGAGCAAAAGGTTGCAGCACCCTGTTTCCTTTCTCACTCATTGGGGAAATAAGTTAACCATTTAATCATGACCCCAGTTCTGTTTCAAATATGTTTATACCATCTTCATATATAATGTTTCATAACTCAAATACACATAAACTGCTGAAATAGACTTTTTCTTTATGAAAAAAAAGCATAGTATAAATTATACAACTGGTCAGGTTTTCTGCTAAGACATGTATTGCCACTTTATATAACTTTAAATGCTGAAACGTAATATAGAAATCACAGAAGAGTTACCTCTGCCCAGATCTGTCTTGTTTTAATTACCTCAGGACTGAGATGCAGTTCATGCTGATCTTTGTTGATAGATAAATAATCACTAGTATTATTTATCTTCCAGTAATTCAATGTCCACAGAAACTTCAAAGTGTAATCTAGCATTCCTGTCTGTCCTCTTTTCCTTCTTCAAACCTTGCTAAATTCTTTCCAAAATTTCTCTCTGTTCTGGCCAAAACTGAGGACACATGTCACTGGATAGGCTTTTTTTTCATGGTTTTGACTCCCACAGAATCCCTTTTGATGGCCATCCCAAATGGATCACAGAATTATAGAATGATAGAATGGTTGGATTGGAATGAACTTTAAAGATCATTTACTTCATCATCTACTGCCATGGGCAGGGAGGCCACTCACTAGCTCAGGTTGCTCAAGGTCCCGTCCAACCTGACCTTGGATGCTTCCAGGGATGAGATAACACTTCCAGGGATGCTGGATGTTATCAGAGGGGCTGGTCACATATATTTTTGTTTATGGAGGCAGCCTCCAGAAGTTAAAGAGTTGGAGTGGCTGGGGAAGGAAAGGAGAGGGGCAGTTCTGATTCGTGGATGTCCATTCCTGCAGTGAAGACCAGCCCAGTCTCCCTGCCCAGGACTGGCAGTGTTCTCACTGCCTTTTTCTTCCCCCTAGCTCAGGGTAAGTTACTTGTGCCTTCTCTGGGGTGAGCCAGTGCAGGCATCCAGGATGCTCTGAGCTACAGCAGCTCTGCCTTGCCTGGAAGCTCCTCAGGCACCATAGCTCCTGAAACATGGATTTATTGGCTCAGGAGGTTTCTGGCAGGCCACAATCCCAGCAGGGGCTGATCTTGGATCAGTCACAACAGTTGCAGTTTGAGGTCCTTTTGACAGCCTGAACACAGACCATGAAACAGAGTATATTTGAGCTGCCTTTGGCCTAGCAATTATCAAATGCAGTAGCTGATCTCACTGCCTCAACTCAGAAGAAAAGGCAGAGGTGCTGGACCAGTGAGTTCTGGTGCTCCCTGAAGCCTGTGAGTTTTCTGTTAACTCTGAAAGTGACACAACAAGCACAGCAAACTCCGTCTGTTGCTGCAGGTGACAAATTTGAGTAGAAATGGTACCAAAACCACCCACGCATCACCTCTGATTTAATTCTGATTGTTTCACCTTCTAAATGAATGAAACATCTTTGCTATTACAAAAACCTGAATGTTTTATACTTTGTACTAATTTGTAAAATGCATCCTGCACAAGAAAGAACAATGTTGGCAGCTGTGTATTAATTATGTAGGAGGGTAAAACTGAAGTGCGGAAAAAATTAAATGCTATCTCGCTCTGTTTATAAAATTTATTTCAAGCTACTTGATTACACAGAGCATTTTTCATCCTTCTTTGTGCTGAGAAATTTGGTGAACACTGCTCCTTTTGCAGCATGACAGTGTAAGAAAAGTATTCATGTCTCAGGGTTCTTCATTTCCTTGCAGTAATTTTATCCTATTGCCTAGGAATTAATTTAATTCCTCTCCTGTTCTGTGTAATAATGGTCTCTGTATTGCTGCACAAATTCAATGCCAGATGCTTGCAATAGGCCTAGGGGTTTCACACATGTACAATGAAAAAATCTGCAAGTAAAAACCCCAAAAGAGAGAGTGATGTGAAAGAGAGTGAGAGATACAGTTCTTCCTTCCCGTGCAACAGGAGGAAAGCCAAGTAGAGACCTTGATTAACCTCTTTTTATTTTGTAGCCTGAAGTCTTTATTTTGAATGCTGTGCAATCACTGTTTACCAACCGTCCCTTGATTCTACACCAAAGAGGAAGAAGCAAACAAGGGACTTGTCAAGCCATCTTCCCTGAAGGGACTGTTCACACGCAGCCTGAGGCTGTCACTGTGTATGCTTGCCTTCACTCAAGGGAACGACATAGTCTGAAACTTCTGCTCTGTCTGCTTTGTTTACAAAAGAAATTATTCCATGCTGAGACGAGGGCAGCAAAGGGGACTGATATGAGCCAGGGAAAAACGTTGATGAGACTCCAATAAAGACTGGCAGATCCTTCTAGGTGTTTGCTTTACACTATAACTCTCAATGCAGTCCCCTGCTCCAGTACTTCCTCACACTGTCTTTTGCAACGATCATGAGAGACCCACGTGCTGTATTAAAAAAATCCATGTCTGATCCAGATGCTGTTTGCCACACCGGTGTTGGCTTGAAGTCAAGCAGCACCACCACAAAACGGGCCAGAATGGCTGCATGCTGCTGTGTTATTGGGAAGAAGAGCCACTATGAGAAATATGCCCTAAGTACAGACAGAATTTTCATTTCATTAAGCAGACAGTAGTTTTCAGGAAGAGCTGGAGTAGAGCTGGGACAGCATAACCTCCCATGCATAAAGGCAGAGGTAAAAAAATAACCTGGCTTTGCACAGGACTGAGGGAGAAGGAGCCCAGATGGCAGCCTTTGGGCAGGATACCAGCTTTATGATCTGCTAATGTGGCTCTGGAACACAACCATCATCTATTTCTGAGACTTCCCAGGGCGGCAGATCCACTTCGTTTACACGCGCTGGTGACAGCCCAGGGTAACTCTTCCCTGTCAGGAGAGAGGGACTCCACCAGCGATTCCCCACTCAAGGAAACATCTCGAAAGCTGTGAGGAGAGGGCGGGCAGTCTCTCCTGAGCCCGTCTCGCCCGGGGCGGTGGTTCAGCAGCTCCCCGGTGCCACCCGCCGGCAGCGCCGGCCCCGCGCCGCTCACGGGGGAAGGAGCTGGAATCCTGCTCAGTCCGTCCCGGACCGTCCCTCCAAAAGCACCTGCCCTCGTGTCACCTTTCCTACTGCATCCCTGTTCAAAACCACTTCACTGCCTTCCCCTCTCTCTTTCAGCGCTGGACTCTCAAATCCCATTTCTAATTAGCAGCTCACGATCATAGTCTGGGAAAGGACTTCTAGAGGTCATTAGCTCACTTCCGTTCCTCCAAACAGGATCTGCTGAAGCTCTGTGACTCCTGATACACGTTTGCATCCCCACTTCCACAACCAGAAATAAAGGAGGTGCCTCCCAGCCTGCTAGAGCTGTGCTATGGTAGTTCATGACCGTGGTATCAGTGTAACTCCACATCCATAAAGTATTCCAGCATTCCCCTTCACGAAGGCCCAGGAACAGCCCCCAGGTGTGAACACGTCAGTGCCCAAACCCTGCACCACAGAGGAACATTACAGGTCTTTACAGTGCTGCAGTTTGTCTCGTGAAATACAAAGGAGTGCTGTGACAGCTGTTTTTTGCTGTTTTTTCTCCCTCCCAATCCTCAGTGTGGAGGTGTGGGGGTGACCCTGCTCAGTTAGCAGATGACTGTCCATGACCAGACACCTGACAGACACAGCCTTGGTTTTATGTTCATTTTCAGTAATATCAATAGAGAAAACACCGAGGAATGATGTCATGTTTAATGGACATGTCTAAGCAACATAACACAACAAAATAAATTATGGCACCAAGGAAGAGGCTTTTGCTTTAAAATTATCCTTCAGCTAGATTACTAAAAGAGGGTTCATCCCTGTGCCAGGATTCAGCATGAAGCCTATGTGCTGCTAAATCATACCTAAACTGCCTCTTATTATAGAATTACACTGCTCCAGCCACACGGTTGCTGGATTTATGTTTCCCTTCAGTCATTTGTCTTGATAAAGCTCTTTTACTTCTGGATTTTCCCTGATAACTTGGACACTTGCCTGAGAATATCCAAAAAACACCTATCTGGCTTAAGTTACACTCAAGAGAAGCTTGGAAGCATCCATCGATCTCTTTTGGAAACTCAGTGAAGACACAAGTGTCACATAACTTGGGCTTCGAACAGGGATGAATTTCTTCCAGGTTAAATTACCACAGGATTAGTAGTTACTGAAGCCTCCTGCTGCAAGACTGTTTACAGCAGTTTATTCATACACATAACTCCCTCCCTCCTGTCACCCATTTTTAGAACTTCCAGAGAAATCACTACGAAAAACAAAACTTCAATGAGTGGGCTAGTTTAGGGATTACAATTTCCACAATATTATTTATTCATTTGCTTTCTTGTATTTATGACTTCTTAATTTAAGTTTTGATGGTTTAATTATATTCTGCTATTTTCACTGCTCAGGCTTTCATGGGAGGAGCAATAGGCTGGAGATCCCTCATCTCTTTCTCAGCTGGATTTAGAGATCCTTCTCTCACATAGTTTTCTGCCAAAGCTCAAGGAGCTGTGTCCACCTTGATTAAAATCAGAGCTGTTGACTGCTAATTACAGTGACTTATGACACTTTTGCATTAAGGGACACATTGTCATCTTACTGAGACTTTTGCTACCTGGCAGGGAGAGTCTGCCAAATCATACTCCAATCCTTTGTCAGTATTTTTCCCTCCATACAAATTAACTTCTACATACACATCGCATTTAGTTTTCTATTACACTAGAATTCCTTTTGAATGAGTGATACACTTAAGACCATAAACTGTTGTTTTTAATTTTAGATCTCCCACTAGTAAACCTTCCCTTTCCCTGGTGATTTTTTTATTTTCTTGCTTGAAGAGATAACTGCTCACTTGCTGTTGTGCCCTGGGAAGAACAGTGATGTATGGATTATTAAGTAAGCGGCTTAAACACATAAGCCCTTGACTGCTAAAGGACACTAAAGGGCAAGTGATTGATAGCTGATGGCTAATGGATTCCTGCTTGGTGCCTCTGGGGGCTTCCATTGCATTTTGGGCCAATGGTAAATTATGGTGAAGAACCAGCTGTCACTGGCATTTGAGTTGTCTGATGAGTTAATGCTACAGCACTCTGTAGCCTTCCCTGAACTTGCCTCACCATCAATCCTCACGGCACAACACCAACATCCTTACTGGGGCCCATATTTCATGGCAAGGCAGAAGTAATTTTTCACTTATTACGTTCCTTGCCTGTTCCCACCTGATAACCTGTCTCCCCTGCAAAGTTCTCCCTTTCCCTTTCCTCTGAATCTGAGGAAGCTTGGTTCATTTTTGATCTACACAGCCAAATCACCATGAACAAGGCTTAGCACATGCAGTGTCCCAGGTTTCTCCAATCAATTATCTTTTATCTTTCTCTAAAGAGCAGACAGGTTTTTCAGCACATCTCACCTTGTCAGCTGATGAAGAAAACAAGATCAAAGCAGGAACCATCCAGCTACCATGTGGTTTAAAAAACTACCTGACACATTGCATGGCCCGTTGTTTTTCTTCCCATGCATAAGGAAGGTGGAATTGTGTATGCAAACTGCACGTTAGATGTCAGTGGTAACACTTCTGTTCTGACCATTAGCATGGAAATTGCCTATTTGTGCTCAGATGCAGAATCAGCACTAATGCGTGTACTACAGTACATATCATACATAAAATACACATATAATTATGTATTTCTATATTTATACGTATTACATATATACAAATACATATACATATAATTAAGACTGCTGGTACTAAAGTAGTCAAACAACAAAGATAGGTAATGATTTTTTTTAGCATGATGCTATGTCCTAGATCAGGACGACTTTCAGTTTCTGCCTCACTGTGTCTGGATTCCTTTCTGTGGTTTGCACTATGCCTCTCCAAGAGCATCAGTGGACAAATCTAGGCTTACCCTCAATGCAACATGTTTGTGAGTTGCCACACACATTTCCATAGGTTTGCAGTAACATTTTATTTTTTTTCTTCATAAAATATTTCTTTCTCCTGTTTGGGATTTTTTCTTCTTGTTGCTTTAAAAAATAAGAACGGCAGGGAAGACCACAATAAACACAATGAATAAAAAGTTTAAGAAACACCTAATTACTGTTCTTCTGTAGGGCTCTCTTACTTGTAGCTCCAAAGTTGAAACTACTTCTTTTAGAAAATTCCCTTTCCCCTCTCTTTTTTTTTTCTTTAATGATGCCTGGATGCTCCTGAGTTACTGTACTGCCCATCATTATTAAAACATTTAAAATGGCAATGAAGAACTGATGCATTGCATGAATTCAGCCCTTTTCATTGCCAGGCATCTTTCGCTCCAAAAGAGCAGCCCTACTGAAAAATCTGGCTGAGCATTTCACCATGCCTTGTTTCTCCATTTCTATTTTAAATGACACCCAAGAAGCAGCAGGGAGGGAGGAGGAATAGCCAGGACACACATTCTGAAGAATATAACTGGTGCTGTGAGGGGAAGCAACGGCAGAACTGAGGCAACCACAAGCACCTCTTTTCTGTTTGCTGCCGAGTCCAGCACACAAATTACTCAATTTAAAATAACTGCAAATCCATGCAGAAACACAACAAAATGCAACGCTGGCACCTTGTCTGTAAGGTGCTGTGCTATTGGTTTTGACATCTACTTCCCACTCTAGAAGGCAGATGTGAATTAATCCTCACCTTGACTACCCCTGGCATCACTCTCCCTCTAAATCTGTTCCCAATCATTTTCCAGAAAGTGTCTGTGGCTGATTAAAGCTCTGTACTGACAGGGCACATTAATCAGATGAAACAAGTAGCTGATGAGACATTTCAGAAGTTAAAATATGTAACATTTATCTGCTGTCATTTTGTTTGCTCTGCCAAAATAGGAACTTAAGCAATTATGAACATGCAGGCACATAACCTATTTAAGACAGGCTGTTTCTAGTTCATTAAATCAATCTGGTCTCACCTTCAGGGCCAAAAAGTTACAACTGTGATGTTATTCCAGAAGGATCTCAGTAAGCAACATCCAACAAATTAGCATCCATCCTCTGCTTAGGTGTGTTTCCCCATTAATGCTAGTCTGGGACTAGAAGCCTTTACACGCAGATGCATTCACATCTGACTTTCACACCTGAAAGGCAAAATTTTCAAACCTGAATACAGACATTCATCATCTCCATAAAACTTTATTTCAGTGGCAAGAGATTTTCCTTGTAACTGCATGTAATAATAAAAAAGAAAGGATGAAACTGTCCTTTTTTTCCAGGATATGAAGTTGTTCATTCAGGGCAGAGTTTCAGTAAGCTTTCATATTATCATTTTGAAACACTTACCTTTCATTCTTAGTCTAATTTTTAGACCTAACAGTTTTATTACACATTTTTTTCTTAGTCAGTATGAAATTACATAATCCTTAATACATCTTAGTTTTCAAGTCTTCTGTCTCTGGTAAATCAAACTTACCATCTCTGCCATATTACTGTATATTCATGTTTCTGTGCTGATTCCTGAGTGACTTGAGGCACTCACCACAACTTCATTTTAAAATACATGATTGTAAGTACTATGATGTCTGGCTTGCAAATATCTGAGTTCAAATCCCCATTTTCTTTGGAACATAAGCCCTTCAAATAGGTAGAAAGTGATAGAAAATGGTTCATTGTTTTAGGCTAGATATTATCAGCTACTATGGGGAAAAAATAAAGAAACTACTTGTAAATGAAAAAAAAATTAAAATTACAATTTATCAGTCCCAAGTATCCACCAATTCTATGCTATATGGAGTGCATGTCTTACTAGCAGGCAGTAGTGTCAAATCACCACCAGGACTTCTAAAATCTTTTCTCGATGCTCATGTAAGAAATGTACACACATTACAACTTGTTGCAATATATCTATTTACACTCATATTTTAAAAATATGTGTCTATTTTATCTATTTAAATTTAGAAACACTCACATGTGTTGCAAAGTTTTTATGCATTCCTATCCGTCCACAAGAGTCCTCAGCACTGATTTTGCTGGATACTCCCAGGGTCAGATATAAGTACATGCTAAATCCAGATGAATGTGAAACAAGTGTGCAGAAAAAAAGTTAAAATATTCTTTATAAGGTAACGATTTCCTCCCAGTTCTCAACGTAAACCAGTAAATATTCTCACACTGACAATGAATAACCCATACTAACCTTGTCCCATAGAACACTGGCCTCTTAAACTGCCCCTCTCTTACAAAATTTTCTGCTAAATAGCGATGGAAGCTTGGAGGTAAAGAGCTCCTAAAACAACCACAGATTAATTCTTCTGTCAGGTCTTCTTGAAAACATTTCTGCTGCTGCATTTTGACAGATGACAGCGTGCTCTGTAATCTTTACCTTGGATTTCTTGAAAGCAGCACACTAAGAACTGATACCAACACAACTTGAGGGATAGTTTCAACGTTTTAATTTGTGTTGTTTTACAAGTATAAAAGAAAACCTACGTGTCAGATCTTGCACACTCTTATACACACAAATAACCCTTGCTGAGCCATCCTTTGTGTGACTCAAGACTACTCAAAAGAATACAGTTTTCAGCAGTAGCCCTAAACCCTTCCATGGAACACACAGGCCCCTCTAACATTCATAGAGGAAAGTAAAAGCACAGTGAACTTGCAGCAAGAGATCACTCATTCATACAGAGACAGACTTTGTAGCTCATAGTGTCCACTCCATGCAGCCACTGGGTGTACTGGTAACAACACCCTCCAGACTGTCATTGAACGGAGAAAAACTGCCTCTCCCAGCTCTACAGCACCCTCCAGAAAAATCAGCTGCTCCCTTAAAACCCTGGTCTAACACAATATCGTTGTCTCTATGACTCCCTCCCTCACCTTTCTACCAGCAGTGGCAGCACAGCTGGATAAACTCCTCAGAGCAGCCACACTGCTGGCATGTTTGAACTGTATTTGGTTATTCTGCACAACTAAGGCAAAACCATAGGACAGTAATAATAGAACTCATTTAAATTATTTTTCCCCCTCTCATAACAGTGATTTAAGCATTCAGCTCCCCATGCATGCACTTCAGGAGACTGGTATAAAAATAAGAAGTAATATGGCACACACTCTAAATATACATATACCGTAATCTGTGAGATCTAATGGTACTCACTGTGTATTTATTCTGGGCTCCTGGCTCTGTAACTCTCCTACATTTGACTTCACTGCATCACCAACATTTCACTGTAGCACCAACCTGGCTGAGGTTTGTGAAGCTTTCACTGTTTCCAAATGGCACAATCATAACTGCACCACCACTTACAGTGGTTAAAGTCTGCTTTGCGCCCTCTCTTTAGATAGGAACTACTACATATGAAGTTACTTTTTAAATTTTCCCCCAAAGACTAACATTTCAGACCTAGGTACATCTGTAGATAGGCAGCCACTGTAATTCCCTGATTACTGATATTAACGAGTGTCCAACTATAAAGACAGATACTCAGTTTCGGCTAAGAACACCAGAAAATTTGAGCCTGTGGGCTGAACTCCACAGGTTTGGAAGAAAGAGTTACATTCTCCCTTGCTCCTTTAACTCACTACTGAAAAAGAAAAATCAATAGTCTTTTACATCTAGAAAAGCACAGAGAAATACTATACTGTACTTTCACATACAAGGTACAGAGAAACAGTCGTGTCTTCAAGGAGTCACTTCACTCTTCTGTTCTCCTCAGAGAAATTAGAATGGAGGTGTTTGGTGTCTTCCCCAGATATGAGGTACATTCCCGTGGCAAAATCAGGCCAAAAATCCCATTACCACCCACCAATAGTTTAATGACATCTACCACATACAATACACAGATACATATTAAGCAAAATGAAAATGTAACTCCAGAACAAAACTGAAATATGAGGACATTCATTTACAGTGTAGTAAGAGAAAAAATAAAAGCAGGTTAGGTCTTTGTGACATATTTCATTACAAATGACCCCAGACCTGAGTTTGAGACCCTTCTAAAACAATTATGCTGATGTCATCCCTATTAAGAACTTCACATCCTGCATGATGACAGAATGGAGGCTAAGCTTTGGACACTGGGAGATGCTTTGGCTCATCAATTACTTGTTTCCATGAGCAGCCATAATGTGTAACACTCAAAAGAAATGTTAGGAAGGTGCTAAACAAAAAAAGTGCAAAAGCTTTCACTTCATTTGTGAAAATACAGATGAGTTTGTGTATTTTCACTCAATTCTTGTGTGTTCATCTGCTAAAGCTTTCTCAGCAACTTGCAAAATACAGAAACTTTTATTTGCAGTTGTATATTGTTGAGAACAAAAAGTCAATGACTTCCATTTTCTCTTTCAGACTTCAAGGTTGTGATACTTCTGAGGTAAAGAAGTCAGAGGGTTTTGAATTAATGATATTAAACTAATCATAACAAATCACAGCTTGAAAAGAAGGAATCAGTGTCTTCTATCCCAGTACAAAAAGTCAATGAGCTGCCTGCTTGGTGCACTACCAAGCCCCTGACAATCAGGATAGTGCTCATCTCTTTAACTTCAGCCATCTAAAAGGGAGATGGATAGTCAGAACTAATTGTGAAGGCATCTGGTTAACACTGAGTAACAGATCTCCAGAGAACGATTCATATCGCCTACATTTTAAGATGGGGTGAATCACTCCCCGGAGATGTGCGCTGGAGAGCACCTACATGACTGGTACACACTGTCTGCCCAGCCTCTAGATATTTACATAAAGTGAGCACCACCCTGACACCAGAACATCACAAACTATTAAACAAATGATAATGAAAAAAAATTAGCTATACCAGAACATCACAATTAATGTGTTAAATTTAATTCCCTCACTAACAAGCAGTAAACATGAAGGGTGAAACAGTGCAAAGCCAATAACCCCTCTGTCCATCCTCAGTAACAGTCACATTTCCATGTCAGTGCTGGCTAATTGGCTGTTTCCTGGCAACCCAGACTGCAGTGCATTGTGCAAGTCCAATTCTTCTACCACTGAGAGAAGTATTATCTTATTACACTGATTAGAGTGTAAAATAGTCTGCAATTTGATCAAAGCAGACCATAGCTACAGTCAATACATAGTCCAGGTCTCAGCTCTGTTTCCATGCTAGGGTGACATGCCATGGGACATCCTATCTGAAATAAAATTCACTGAAATAAAATTCACTGCATTCCATCCTCAGACTTCCTGAGTAAGATGAGCACCAGGTCAGTTTCTGAATGATGTCTCCAATAACGGCTTAAAATAAGCATGTGACAATAAACCTATGTGCAAAATGGCTCTGAAATAGAAATCTACAAACAACGATTGCTCTCCGTACACAAACACACACAGACACAAATACTCATACACTGTTCTCCACAAAAACAGGCTTGTCAGCCATCATGCAGTGCTACACCTGCAAGAAAGAAATCCTACCCACAAGACACAATGTCTAAGATACACGATGTTCCCAGCAGGTGATCTGCCACTCTCCAAAGGCACCTACTTGCTTCCAGTTGTACTAGGCATTGCAAGAAACAGTTTGATGAATACTCCTGTTTTGAGAATCTATTGTCTTGCTACTGCCCCGTGCTTCATCAGTATTTTCAGGAGATTTCACCGCCACCTTGCGTGTCAGTAGAGTGGATTTGTGATGCTGGCAAATAAAGTAGAGGATCTTGAAACAGGACAGCAAAGCTTCAGTAACGCTGGAGGAGAAAAGCTTTTTGCATGGGTGACAGAACTGGTAGAACACCAACATGAAGAAGATGCCCATGCAGTAACTTATCAGGAGCTGCAGGAACAACATTGGGGCGCAGACATACAGGTAGAAGTCTGTTCTATAAATGTACCACAGCAGCAGGAGGAAGGCGTTCTCCATCAGCCGCACGATGTAGTACACGGTCATGCGGTACCAGTTCTGGGATTTGCTAATCAAGTCAGGGTCACTGAGCTCCACCTGCGCTGCCGACCAGCAGAACATGTTAATGCCAGCGTACAGGAACGTGAGAAGGCACAGGACGATGGTAGTGCCCACCCTGCTCAGTTCCTTCTCTATGTTCTCAGGAAATGGTGACTTGCTGCGCCAGAAGAGAATCCATGGGTAGAAGAAGAAACCCAAGAAATTCAGTAGCACGACAAGGAAAACCCAGATTCGGACGACTGAACCGAAAAGCACCAGCACCGTGACCCGCGTGGCGATCTCAAAGCTCCTCCACATGAATATGCAGAGGTAGGCAGCAGGTTTCACACGGATATCGTAATCATCATACTTTATCTTAATCGCCAGGATGTTGCAGCGTAAGGCACCGTAAACAATCGACAGGAGAGAAAGCACCATAAAAATACCTACAAAGAGAAAAGACAAATCAGGACCTTCAGGCTAGCAGCAGACATTGCACCAGGGGGGTGCAGGTGCAGTCACCTTCACCACACTCCTGGGAATTCCCAGCAGGGTGTAATGCCACAGGAGCCATTCCTAGGCTATACTGGGGTGAAGAAAATTAACTCTACCCCAGTCAAACCCAGCACATTACTCTAATACTACCTCCTATTTTGGTCCCCATTTGATACTTTTCCAAGTAGCTAGGAAGAAAAAGAAGGCACTTAGCAGTAGTAAGTGTCTCTGCCCCCTTCCCCTGCCAAGGGCTGCTCATACACGTGCTGTCCTTGGTGATTTCACAGCTCAGTCATAAGAGCATCCAACTTGCTCCCAAACTCCTACAGTACTCTACAAGGCACAGGGGTGCTACTCCCTTTCCATACAGATGAAAAACTGCAAAACAGAACCTGAAACTTTGAAGTAACTTGGACATGCAAATAACTCGGTGCTTGTGAAGTTCTGTGTCGAAGCAAATCACAAAAAAGCTATGTGATACAGCTCAAAATTGAAAGCTAAAAGAATTTAAACCGGCACTGTCTGCATTGTCTCTGACTGTGTAGAGAGGTATTTGCTCACCTGCCTGCACTGTGTTTTCCTATACATCAATTTTCTTTATATACCCATCTGTATCATGCATTTAAAAAAACATTCCTATTTAAAAAGTCT
Source organism: Melanocharis versteri (assembly GCA_013397845.1). Classification (NCBI taxonomy): domain Eukaryota; kingdom Metazoa; phylum Chordata; class Aves; order Passeriformes; family Melanocharitidae; genus Melanocharis; species Melanocharis versteri. The sequence continues at coordinate 249,105 of VZTG01003867.1, forward strand.
TTAAATTCAGATCAATTTTCAGTATCTCCCACCTACCCAGAATCCCTGAAAGGAAGGTTTCACATTTAAATTCGGCAGAAAGTGAAGGCAGAGACCAGATGTTACCAGGCACTGCAGGAGGGCATCCTGTCTTGCCATATTAAGTAGGTACAAATGTACATGAATACTGGAGACAGAGAATAAACAAAGTGCTAACTGCCCACAGGTTTTTTACTATTTGCATACACAATTATATAAATATTTATTCACAGTTTTTACCATTGTGCTGAATAGCTGATATTGCATCAGATAAAATAATCAGAGTTGGGAATTCTTAATTATGTCAATTACATTTGCAATGCTTAGCAACCAGTGTTTTCTGTAGCCTTCAATTAGCTTGTGTGCCAACATCCTACAAATAAACTGGATTCCCTGTTTTGCTGTAGCTATATAGGCCAGAATTATCAGGGTTTGGGCTTTTTTCCTAATTATAAGTCATTAATTTCTAAGCAATCCTTTGGAAGAAACAAGCGTATTTTAAGATCTCTAACAACTTTCTAAGAGAATTTTCTCTATCACTTCAGCTAATCTCTCTTCCATTCTGATCCACAAACACGTCTGAATTACTTTGGAAAATAATTAAGTCTTTATATCTAATTTTCCAAGGCACTCAGTAAGGTGAAAAGCATTTACCATTTTATATGGTAGTTTTGTACGTGCCAGTTTGGTGGTGCACATACTCTCTGAAAATGTTTATGTCAAAATTGTTAGTAGGTGTTTTTAAACATCTTTCTTACAGCATTGTATTTGAACTGGGCATTTTTAAATGTTATGTCTTGGAAAAACATGGGCTGAAAGCAGAAGAGCAAGTGAGTTCAGTCAAGAATATTGCTTTATGTCCTATGGCTTTTTACAAAATCTTTCCTGTAGTTTTGAGCTGTGAAAGAACATAACTTCCAGCAGATAATGAAGCAAAAGAATATTCTCAGAGCTAAAGGAACATAAAGACCTACCCACTGGGGACTGAGTGCTGCTGTCCTGGAACTCTGCTTGCTTTCTGCTTTGACAAGCTGAAACATTGATTTTATTCCCCAATTTCACTTCAGGGAATCTATATTAATCTCAAACCTATCTTATAAACTCAAGCCTTCAAAAGAGGCATTTTTCCATTGATAGAAAATAGGTCATGCTGAATCTGGTTTAATATACTAGTTCAGTCCTGCTCCTTTCCTAAAAGCTCAGTATTGTCACCAAACCTTCAGTTCAAACACCACTTTTAACTCTGTGAGAAAGACAGTTTGAAGCAACCACAAAGGGAAATACGGGAGGGTGACACTGTTGCTTTTACTCATCCTGAGCAGGCAAAGAAATGTAAATTTAAAAGGTAAAATATCTTCCCCTGGAACAGTTCCAAATCCTCTAACAGTCCTTATAGGTGGCATTTCTCTTCTTCCTTCCTCCTCCCAAAAGGCTGTACTTTTTCTTACAAATCAGATCTGGACAGTCACAGAGTCATCCAGGGAGGCACTGATTTACTTTGCTGTGTTTTGTTATTACATCTGAAGTTCTTTCAAGACCTGGTCCTTCCCACTTCAGAAATTGCTAAGACAGCGAATTCTGCTCTAGATGCCTACCTCACAAGTACCACTGAAATCTATTAGAAATAGTACAGTTACATGTATACAAAATAGAACTAGGACTCAGATTAGGCTAATACATGTGGATTTCCAATGTTGGATTACATCCAACATTTTTACACTTTTCATGATAAACAGTCATCAAAGCTTTATGTTGCTCATCACTAACCTCAAGAGATGGTCCTGCTTTTGCAGCTCGCTGGTTGTCTTGATCTTAAATTCTTGGCAGACTGTGAAATGACAGTTTTGAAGAATGCCAGACACTGGCAAGACCCCAATAATCCAGAAGAAAACATCCAGAGAAATTAATGAATGCCATGAAATACACAAGAAATATGCAGCATGGCTCTGGCTGACAAAGGGCTAGGCAAGGATGCATGCTCTTTTCAGAAGTGTTCAAGCCAATACTGGAAGCAATAAGGAGCTTCAAACAGGTTTGAAAGGGACAAGCCATGCCCCCAGCATGATGGTGAACAGCTTCAGGTTCCCAGGTGATACTGACCTCATCACCCCTGAACAAACCTCATTACCCCTGAACAAGTAGAATTTACACAGAATGACAGGGTATGTAGGAATCCAGAAAAATAATAGACTGATGAGGAGACGAGACATAACATGTAGAAATCAAAATACAAGACAGTAATAATTATAACAGATGCAAAGTGAAGAGAGCTTGAAATTTGGAGGATCAGTGTCAAAGAATGGGGAAGCTGAAGACATCTGAAGTGTGGAATAAGAACTGGACTGGCAGGATAAAGAGATTGCAGGAAGTTTCAGTATATCAGCAGCTAAGATACACACAACAAGAATATGGTTAGGATTCTTGTTCTTCTGACGAATGAGCTCTAACAGACATTGACACTGTTCCTAACACTTATTTTTCCTTTGCATTTCTATATTTTAGAATTACATCTGTACGGAGATGCTCCTGGGAAGCATAAAATAACTGATGCATTTGCAAGTGGGAACACCAAACTCTCTGATGAGCCAGGTCATCTCAGTTCATTTCACCCAAGGAAGGTCACTTATCAGTTTGTGATCACAACTTATCTCAGCATTGACTGAAAAAGCTAGAAGCAATAGAGCATTACAAATTATTATTAAATATGCAATTCTCTAATCATCTGGAACACAGGACTTCTCCTTGGCAATCATGACCAGTAAGGTTAAAACCAGTAATAAATGAAATACAATAAAAAGGTGACCTTTCTCAAGTAAATGCCATCTAGAGCAAAGTGACTGGACATTTTGCTAATTGCCCTGTTCAACAAAGGATTCAATCATTTTGTCCTCATCCCACATCACAAATGCCATGGTTATTTGAAGAACCTACTTTAGTTATGCAGAACTCAGGAACTGTAAGGAGCAATGTCTTCCAAGAAACTACTGCTGTGATATCCTGATTTTGGCTGGGGTAGAGTTAATTTTCTTTCTAGTAGCTGATACAGTGCTGAGCTTGGATTCAGTATGAGAATAACGTTGATAACACATTGATGTTTTAGTTGTTGTGCAGCAGTGCTTACTCTAAGTCAAGGACTTTTCAATTTCCCATGCTTTGCCAGTGAAGAAGTATGGAAGAAGGTATGCAGAAGCACAGCCAGAACAGCTGATCCAAACCATCCAGAGGGATATTCCATACCATAGGTATCATGCTCAGTGTATGAACTGGGGGGAGTCATCTGGGAGGGGCTGACTGGTGCTGGGGGATGGTTTGTGCATCACTTGTCTCTCTTGGGCTTTATTCTTCTCCCTCTCTCTCCCTCTGCCCCTCTCACCCCTTTCCACCCCCTTCAGTACTACTACTACTACTACTACTACTACTACTACTACTACTACTACTACTACTATTATTATTATTATATTTTACTTTATTACAGTTATTAACTTGTCACCTTAGCCTCAGCCTCCCTAGCTGTGAAGCTGGTAAAGATCCCTGGTCCCTCAGGGCCTTAGAGATACAAGAAGAGCTATTTTGTATTTCAGTGGAAATGCACCTTCAAATTCACACAGGTGCCAAAGTCCTTTCTTATGCTGAAAAGCTGTTTGTCCCATGACCAGCTTGAGATGGTTCTTCATTTAGCAGCGAGCCAGCAAATCAAGAGCCCATCACAGAGCAATATGCAGAGTCCCACAGTAAGAGAGATGTGTCCTGGTAAGCCCATGTGGTGCAGCATTGCTTGGTGAAGCCTTAACAGCTCTGGGTTCAGAGATGAGATGGCCACAGCTGCATAGCAGCTTACTGAGTCCTGCCTTTTGATTCCAGAATCAGTCTGGCACAAGTAAAGATAGCTCATGCCCTCAGTCCATATTTAAAACTGCATTCCTGAAAGTACACCCTCCCTAAGGCAGCATGACAAAACACGCTCTGCAGTGTACCCCAAGGCATTTTTCAAAAAGTTTTGCTCAAAAACCAAAATGGAACAGAGGAAATTTTTTTCTTCTTCATGAAGAGAGCTCGGTCCCTCCAGCTGCCTCCCTCTCATACCATAATGGTCACTTGATCAAATCAGTGTTTTTATAGCAATCCAAGTATGCTACAGAAGGTGTCATAGTCTAAAACATGATGATATGAACTTGAAGGCAACATCACCATCAAAAGCTATCAGGGAGATGAAACCCATTGCAGAATGCTTGATTCTTGTGCAGGGCAGCTACACCTGACTGCCCTCCCACCCAAACACCAAAAAGGTCATAACAACAGCTCTACCTACTTCTGGCAACCGTGACCTCCTGCTGCAGGACACAGATGTAGAGCTGGAGCGTGAGCTGGGGTGCTGAGCCGAGGAATGCCTGGATCACAGAGGCCCTGCTGAATGCAGATCTGTGCGTACACAGCTTGCCTTCAGCCTGTCCCACTTCCTTCTCAATTTCTTCTGAGTACCCATCCTTGGGCATCTGCCTCTTCTTTGTGATGCTGACATAGGGCTCTTCAACTCTCTCAGCATGGAAGTAAATATAAAAGGCTTCCACACACCTACAAGCAAACAAGTAGATAGAGTAACAAGGAAAAATGAAAGAGTGAAAGGTCTCCCCACTTCCTGGTATTTTAAGCAATCACATACTAAGTTCTAAGCCACTTTTTCATAGAGCAAAGCCTGTAGGTTTTCTCTTCCTGGTAAATTTGGAATATGACAGATTACACTCTTTGAAACGCAAACTATGTGTTACTAGAGGGCAAGAACCTGGCAGTGCCCTTCGGGATGCCTGTAGTACTCAGACTTGAGAGGAGGTTTAATTATTTCCTATGAGCTGCCCTTGCTCCCTAGGGTCCCATTAAAGTCCTTAAACTGCTCATCCACTACTAGGCTGCCAAACCCAGGATCCAAATTGGAAGTGTGTTTCTTTAGATTCTCATGTCTTTTTCTTCTAGTTATCTATACATCTGTGACATGCTAATGGGACATGGAAATAAACCCACTTTTCGTACCTTTGCCTTAAAACATCTGAAGAGAGAAGCTCAGGGTAAAAGCAGGTGGACACACCTCAAAACTTTACCAAGCAATGGTTCAAAAGACCAGTAACATGCCAGAGCAGTGAAAAGGAGCAGTTTTGAGCCTCACAACCCTTGAAATAAACATTTTTTTCTAAAAGGGCACGAGAATAGGAGCTTTAGTTCTTAAGTTTGCTTACGTTTATTGCACTGTTAAAGAAATACTAAACATCATCTCACAGAAAACATTCTAAGTAAGAAGACGCAGTGTTTCCAGTTGCTGCAGCTCTTCATACTTCAAACACAGTGGGAGCCAAACCCTCTTGTTTATACAGGTCTAACGTACTGCCGACTGGCTTCCAAGGAATAAACTGGTGCCAGCACATACACCGCTATTCAGAAATTACATATTGTTGTACTATTTGCTGCCTTTACCCATGCAGAGAGACAAATCCATACATTTGAGAAGGAATAGAAAAGGTTGTCTCCAGAAACTGCTGTAGCAACAGGACAATCTGGCTCCTGGAGTATTAAAGAAGATAAAAGCCCCAGCCAGATATGTGCAAGGAAAGAACAGCTTCTGCAACTTCCTTCCAATGACTGTTTCTTAATTGGCAAAAACTTTATGAAAACTATTCGAAGAGAACTACTTGGGTATGAAGGTGTCAAGGGCAGGCTTGGGCATCAAGAAGGACCCAAAATACACAGGGAAATAGTCATCCTTGTCTGGGAAGTAATAAAAAGCAAGGAACAACTGAGGTACAGGTGAAATTACAAGATGAGGAGGGAGAAGAAAGAAAAAATTTACTTCTGTTTATTTTAATAAACTTTACTTCAATTTTTCCTCCAACTGGACCACTAGCAAGTTTCAACTGCTCTAGATGAAGCACAGTTTTGGGATTGTGTAGTACTATTCTTGATTCATTAGGCTTCAGCTATCATTATCACTAAAGCTATTCAACATTCCTGCTGCTCTGGAGGCTCCATTCACAGAGGTGACTTTCTGTCTTCCCCTCGTTAATCTTTTCACTCCCTGTCCATCTTGTTCCACATGAAAGAATCCATAGAGCCGAAAATAAAGTGTGAAAAATTAATAAAGCACTGTGGCTTTATGAAGCCAGCATAGATTCTGAAACCAACAAATTGATTTCATTCCAAAAGAAAGATCCCAGACCATTTTTGTCTCATTTAGTATTCACAGCCACACATTCACCCTGAGTTGAGGGCAAGTCTGAGTATATTATGGAAAATTGGATCTCAGCATCAGGCTCTGAACTCTTGCCGTGTGTGATTAGAAGCAGATATAGTCTAGGGACTCATCTAAAAAATACACAGTGATCCTATAAAAGAGATAAGATTTATGAGAGTACTGACAATAGAAAACATCAGAATCAACCAAATGCTGAATTTTGGAGCAAGCATTTGATTTTTATTTATTAGCTGGGTATTAAGTAGCAGTATATTGTTTGTGATGGGGATTTTTTTTGTCCATACAGAAAAGCAAACATAACGTGAAATGGTCTGATGAGCAAACCTTAGAGCCAAATGGGGCTTTTACCAGTACAACAGAGTAATAAAAATGCTATATGCAAGCACTCAAGACTACATTGATAATAATGCCCATTTTCTCCCTGGCCCTGCCAGTCCCATGCAAGAGTGTTTCTGGAAGTTAAGCCTGCTGGGACAAATAACAAATGCACTCAGGATTTTAGCTGGTGCCACTGCCCAAGCAACTCCTTCAAACAGGAACAGACTGGCAGCTGACACAGTAGAAAAGGATGGTCCTTCAAGTGCCTGTGGCCCCGCCCCACTCTATTCCTTAAACTTTTAGATTGGTGCTTGTTCTTTCTAGTGTGTTTCTTAGTTGCACTTCGTGGTAAAAAAGAACAAGCCGGGTAGTTCATTAAAGACAAGATGCCCAACCCCTCAGCATGTACTTCACCACCCAGGTGAGAAGGGTCCAGAACTGTGATGAAGAATCGATTCAGATCATGTACCTTTGTGTGCCAGTTTGAGACAAAATTTGGAAGGAAACTAAGAGACAATGCAAGAAGGGGATTGCTTCATGGCAGCTTTCCCCCACAGTTACAAGCTCCTGCAGCATGGTGAATTCCGCAGAAGCCCTCGCTGCTGCTCTGCTCCAGAGGGACAGGAGTGAGAGACCCCAACTTCTGCACAATCCATCTCCTGCAATGGTGTTTAGGGCCCCCTCAAGAGCCTTTCACATGGTTTCAAGAGCAGAAGGCAAGCAGCTGGCTGTCTCCTGTGCATGTAAGGCACTGACAACCACAGTACAGGAGGAACTGAAGGAACTAAAATTGCTCTGAGGAAAAAAAGTCAGATCTACTTTCTGCAGTGAAAGTTAAGAGGTAAGAAAAGGATGGTGCTACTTTCTCCCCTGCTGCCATATCTTGGCAGAAAGAAGAGCCATACTTTTTCAGGGATCCTGATGGTGCCCACAGAGTGATTCAGCCACAGCACATTTGTCTTCTACTCAGTAAGTAGGAGGAATAATCCTTCTCTTATATGCTTGCTGAGAGTGAGCACCTCATTCCCGCTTTTAATCATGGATGTGTGGGATTGGAACACAGGCAAAATAATGGTGGTGTGAAGAGGGAGAAGGCAATGAAAACAGGGAACTTTCCACAGCCAACCAGCACTCCAAGAACAAACAGCTATTTGAGACCTATACACACACAGCTTCTGCAAATGTACAAGCAGATTTCTCTGATACTTAATTTTTACTAATTCATTCTCTTTAGAGAAGTGTGCAAAAGTCTTATCAGTCCTGCAGATTTACTTACCTGCATCAAGCAAAGATCTGTTCCTCACTCATTGTTCTACCTTTTACCCACACTGACTTTCTGTTCACCTCACCATGGACACCTAACACATCTGCTCAAGAACAAAGGAAAGAAAATAGCCTGAAGAGAGTCTAGACATATTCTTCCCATCTGGAAAAGAGAGAGGAGCATCAACAGTTGTAAAGTTTAGAGCTAGCAGGATCTCCTACAGTGAGGTCTGCTGACGAAGTCTTCAAGGAAGGGAAGTTTTTAGACCTGTCTATTTTCAACTATTAAGCAGGTCACTATGAAAGAGAGACTACCCACGAGGGACAAGGCTTCTGCACAATGTCACTGAAGCAGTATCTGCCCCATTAGAGCTTATTAGATTTCAAACTGCAGAATTAGATGCCCAAAACATGAACGACTGTAAAAAACCTGGGGTGTTCGTTTTTTCTTTTTTTACTTCCTGCAGCTAACAGAATCAAACTTTGGCCATAACAGCAGCTTCTCTGGCAGTTTGATGCAAGCTTCCTCCTGCATCTGCTGTGTGGAGGTATACATGGTTCATTGAGACATGTAATTGTTTCTCCTTATGCCTTGTGAAACAAAGCTGCTCCCATTAAAAAAAAAAAAGTCTATTGTTTAAATCATTGTCCTATTATAACCTGAGGAAAACAGTCATTAGTGTTCTATATAGGGGGCCAGTTATATTTACTTGAGATGTTTTTTGCAAGAGTTCATCCTTCTGCTGACCCGCCCCCCCCAACTCCATCTCCTCACACAGAACAGGTCGGGCTCGCAGTGCACTAACAGAGCACCAGGGAACAGAGTTCCAAAGACACCTGCAGTCACCCAAACGTCCCTCTCCACGAAGCTGGTACCAGAAGGAAGCACTGCTATGTTCACACCAGCTGGTTTTGGTGATGCCACTTCAGCACCGTCTTCAATAAATCAGGTGGGAGGGAACCTCCAGATCCAGCAGGCTCATGGTCCAACACCACCAGCATCCCCAGTGTGTGACTGTAAGCCCCGATGGCCAAGTCAGTTTGCTGGAAATCTGCACTTCAGCTCTTGATCTTTTTATTACTTGAAGAATTGAGAAGGGCAAGCAGGTTAACAGGGGGTTCTCTGGTGTCTTTCATGAAGGGTAAGGAGAAAAGGAGGCTCATGGGGGGCCTTATTGCTCTCTACAACTCCTAAGGAGGTTGTAGTGAGGTGGGGATCAGTCTCTGCTCCCAAGAGACAGGACAAGAAGAAATGGCCTCAAATTGGTCCAGGGGAGGTTCAGGTGGATACTAGTAAAGATTTTTTCACTGAAAGGGCAGTCAGGCATTGGCATAAGATGCCCAGGGAAGTGGTGTAATCACCATGCCTAGAAATGTTCAAAAGGCATGTGGATGTGGCATCCATGGACATGGTTTAGTGGTGAACGCAGTGGTGCTGGCTTGTCAGCTGAACTCAGTGATCTTAGAGGTTTTTTCCAAACCTAAACAATTCCCTGATTCTTTGAGGGGTTATTTACACTTTGAAGAAATTCCTAAGTGTAGAGAAGTACAGCAGCAAAACTACATCCAGTTATTACGTATTGGAATTGTAGCAGCGCATAAAATCTCAGGATGACCTTAGTGCTACAAGCGCCATCCAAATGAAGGGAACAAAGAGACAGGCCCTAGCACAGGAGTAGCCTGAGCCAAAAAGCTCATCGTGACCTTCTCTAGAGAAAAGACAAAAGTAATAAACCTCTCATTGACACTGGCTACTGCTTTAAGTAATTTTTTCTGTAACAATTTACTTAATGTGGTAAAAGAATCTCCTTTTATTAAAAAAAAACACAAACCCAAACCCCATAACCAAACCTATCCAAATACATCTTCTAAGCATCCAGACAAATCAGTGCATTCGTAAGGAGTGGCACTGACCTGAAATGCTGCAGAACTCCCCCATGATGCCCAGAAACCTGCAGTCACTTTGTTCCAGCCAAGTCTCTGCAGAGCCTCTGGCATGCCTGCATCCTGAGGATCACAGCCAGGCCACTAAGCGACATAGGAATTTTGCTCTACAAATTGCTCCGAATTTACAGAGAAACTCATAGGGAGTGGGAGAAGAAATGAAAAAAGGGTACATTAACAGTACATCAAAAGTCCTCTCCAGGAAGAGGGATGCTACCTAATTTTAGTCCTTCCAGTGGCAGCAGCAGGACAGCGAGTGCCTCCCGAACAGGTGGAGTGTGGGTGTTTGGGGAAGGTGGTGGCATGCAAGAAGGTTCTATGAGAGAAAGTACTCTTTTCCCATCATTCAGATGATTCAAAACAGGCTGAATCACTTCGCTTGCAAGGCTAGATACCCTCCTTCCCTGGCAAGATATTTCCAAACCATTCCCCAAAATTTAAAGGCTTTTTTTAAAGGAAAAAAGGAAGGGAAAAAAAAAATCTAGATTTTAAGGTGATGAAGAAAATCTCACACAACACACATGGGCTGATGGTAAAGCAGTGCACTGATATCCAAGTATTGAAGTCTGAACAGAGAAATCCTGACTATTCTGTATCATACCAAACCGAGATAGTTCAAAAGTTGGTGTTAAGTTTCTTTTAAAGCCAGCCAAAGCTGCAAGCCCTCTGTTGCAGCATGTCATCACACACAGCCTGAAGGTTCTTAGACGTTTCATTCCCATGCCACAAGCAGCCGGAGCCTGGGGAGGCTCTACTGCCTGTGTCCTATTTGACCTAATTTGACCCAGCCCCCCCAAACAGCCCTGGGCTGTGCCAGTGAGACACAAAAGTCCCAGCAGGGAGGATGGAGCCAGGGAAGCAGATGACTGAAAGCAGCAGGATTCTCTGGAGCAAAGGAGCAGAGGTTTGCCTACAAGGATGGAGTAAAATGCCTGCAAGGACAACGGTCCTTTTCAGCTTACAAAAGTTAAAGCCACAGTGCAGGGATGTTACAACCAAAAGGTACTTTGCCTTCTAGCTATCCCCTGAGCCTTGTGCATATGCCAGTCCACACAGGGTAGAAAGCCTCCTGTGCAAAGCAGAGAAAGGGAAGGTATTTTGTGTGATGAAAACACAACAACATTTACAGTGCAGAGCTATATCTGACAGGAAGCAGTTTCCTCTTCTGACAGATACAGCAATCTTTAGTTGCAGGAAGGCAAGGAAGGAAAAAAAAAAACCCAAACCCCTTTACTGTCTGTCTCAGATCACTTTGCCTTCCCACACTTCTGTGCTGTATCCTACAAACTGACACATTTCCCTAAAAGTAAAGAGAGGTTATTTTCTATTAAACTTTTAATTTGTAGAGTCCTTCCAGCCTTTAGCAGAAAATAAGTTTTTCAGGTAGCATGAATGTACTATCCTTTTTTAATTAGTAATTATAATTCCAGTTATCCTGGGTTTAGAGAGAGGTCAACATACATCATTTTGTCATGCCTAAATGCTGCAGCACATCCAGAACATCTTCAAACCTTCTGGAAACGCTAAGTTTGTAAATCTTTGAGAAAGGAAGAAGTGCAGAGTTGGCAACACACTAGAGGAGAGGGCTTCCATATGCTCACTAGTTTTACAGCAGTGATTGCAGCTGGGAGTTCACCAGAGAGCAGGAACTGCGTTCTGCACAAGATAAGATTTGTTGTAAACAGAAAACTTGATGTTGAGAAAGAAACAGAAAGTCAAGTCATGATTGGTGCTTGAGGTCAAAATATAAATCTATGTTTCTTCCAGATAATTAAAAAAAAAAATCCTTCAATTTCTTCTTGTTGCTCAAATCCTTTGTCTGCTTTTTCATATATTCTAGCTTGACATTAGATTCTTTCCTCATCTGACCTCAAGAAATTGATTTAGAGTGACAAAAGTAATGTACTTAATTTTTGATAGTGTCTTTCTCTTTGGTTCCTCTGTTATTTTCCAAGAATGTGGAAGCATTTTGTTCTTACCTTTTAGAAAATCAGAGCTCTTTAAGAACTGTTAAGCCATAACTTAAACATCTTTAAAATACTAACAAAGCAAACTAAAAATCCTTGCATGGCTATAGAAGAAGTCAATGCTTTTGAAGTGTAAGATATTTTGTAACATCCAAACTGTTCACCTTTCTTAGTGTGAACAAATCTTTCTTTTACACACTATCCAGGAATTTCAAAAAGTTGGTGATACTTCTCCTAGCCTCTACTACAGACACACTGCATTTAATTCCCTTTCGTTTTAAATAAAAGATTTGAATATAAATTTAAAATTAATGCGCCCAGGAAACATTTTGTCTTGGAGTTGCACGGCACGTAACTTTTCAGCTAAATGTTTTGATTTTTTTTTTTTTCCTAAAGGTATTTTCTGTGAGACATCGAACTGGAGTAGAAAAAAATCCCCACAGCAATTTGGGGCAGGAAGCTCACGTTTGGAAAGAAGAGACAGACTAGAGCATCACTGATGTTCCAAGACGCACGGGTGGGATAGGTACTATCGTCGTTCTAAACTCGCAACCGAGTGAAGAATCTCCCGTTCTCTCTTGGAAGTGATCTGAGAGCAAAGCGCTGCGGCTGAGGCAGCAGCGAACAGACACAAGCATCCGCAAGAAGCCACAGGGATGGAAACCAGCGCAGAGCGGGACGCGGAGGGGCTCCCCCGGCTCCCCGCGGCCCGGCAGGGCTGAGCCCCTTTCCCCGGGGGTCTCGGCAGGTTTCCCCGCAGGTTTCTGCCCGCGGCATTCCCAAAGGACGCCGTTCCTCCCGCAGCTGCGGCAGGACGCGCCCGCGGCTCCCGGCGGCGCAGCGCGGAGCGGCCCCGCCCGCACCGCACAAAGGCCGGGGGGCTCCGGGCGCCCCCGGCCCCGGCCCGCTGCAGGCGGCACGGACNGCCCAGTCCCCGCCAGAGGGAGCGCCGCGCCCGCCGCCGGCCCGCGGCCTCTGCAGCCTGGGGCCGGAGCCGGAGCCGGAGCCCGGGCGGAGCTCGGTGCTGGCCGGGCTTGGGTCCTGCCCGGCTCTGGATCCGGGCCGGGGCTCGACCCTGACTGGGCTGGAGGCGGAGGAAGGTTTCCCGGCGGTGCGCGGGGAGGTCTCCCTCATGGTGTCTCCTTCAGCCCTCAGACACGGGACTGGACTGAGGGCGTTGGTGGGAAGGGGCGAGCGGGTGCCCTCAGGGCGCTTCCTCGGGCAGGGAGATCACAACCACAGCATCGCCTAGGCTGCAAAGGACAACCACACCATGGCACTGAGAGTCACGTCCAGGCTTTCCTGAAACACCTCCAGGGACAGTGACTCCACCACCTCCCTGGGCAGCCCGGACCAATGTCTAATCATCCTTTCTCTAAAGAAATTCTTCCTAATGTCCAACCTAAACCTCCCCTGGTGCAGCTTAAGAT